>CM065429.1:59280000-59640000 GCA_033030585.1 Hippophae rhamnoides | reverse complement strand
TAAAGCACCATCTTTGCTTGGCTCTGCTCATGAGAGTGAGTTTCTTTACCCCTCTTCTCATAAAGTACTAGTTGTTTATTTCTATTTAAGGAGAATTTGGGTCTCACCAGTTTTTGCTTCTGTATTTTATAAAAGCACTTCTGACAGCAAAACACAAAGCAATTCAGGACTAAACGTAATAAAATTTATTATAAGCATTTTCAAGACTGGAAAATACACTTTTGTTCTTGTTGACAGATGTGCGCTTTTGTCTGAAATCGCTTATATCTGAAATCAATTTTGTCTGAAATTACTTCTTTCTGAAACTGTTTATGTTTGAAACCACCTTTTTTTCTTTCTGAAATTGCTTATGTCTAAAGCACTTTTTTCTAAAACTGCTTATGTCTAAGGTCACTTTTTTTTTCTGTCTGAAATCGCATTTTTTTTTGTAACCACTTAACTTTTTTCTGAACCTGCTTTCGTCTGAAACAATTTTTAACAAAATCACAATCAAACAGACGCTAAGTTCGGTTTACTCAATCAAACTTCCCATTAAGTCAGCCATTGTTTTCCTTTCTCACTTTGTTTAATATTCAGAACATATTATCCTCTATTTTTTGGCATATACTCTCCAACTCACTGTAGAGGTTACTGATTAACACTTCAACTGTAACTGCAAGCACAAAAATATGCCACTTTGTTTCTATGTCCAGTTATGCTGATTAAGAATATATTATCCTTCAAGTGTTTAGTGGATTACTAATTATGAAATTGGATGCAATCAAGGTACCAATATTCGAAAAGATGGATGAACAACTATTGGATGCAATGTGTGACCGTCTCAAGCCAGTGCTTTTCACAAAGGACAGCCACATTGTTAGAGAGGGAGACCCAGTTGATGAGATGCTTTTCATAATGCGAGGTAAGTTGTTGACTACGACCACTAATGGGGGAAGAACTGGTTTCTTCAACTCTGAGTATTTGAAAGCTGGTGATTTTTGTGGAGAATAACTTCTTACATGGGCTTTGGATCCCCACTCCTCATCAAATCTTCCAATATCAACAAGAACTGTCCAAGCACTGTCTGAAGTGGAAGCATTTGCATTAAAGGCTGATGATTTAAAGTTCGTATCTTCTCAGTTCCGGCGGCTTAATAACAAGCAATTGCGCCACACTTTCAGGTTTTGCTCACAGCAGTGGAGGACATGGGCTGCTTGTTTTCTTCAAGCAGCATGGCGCAGGTATAGTAAGAAGAAACTCGTGGAGTCTCTTAGGGAGGAAGAGAATAGGTTGCAAGATGCATTGGCTAAAGCTGATGGCAGATCACCAAGCTTAGGTGCTACTATCTATGCCTCACGCTTTGTTGCTAATGCTCTTCGATCTATAAGCCGTAGTGGTACTAGGAAACCAAGGGTGCCTGAAAGAATACCTCACATGTTGCTTCAGAAGCCGGCTGAACCAGATTTTACTGCTGCAGACCGATAGACCACCTATTTCTTATTGTATGATTGGTTTTGTTTTGTTCATGTTAAATTGAATCATTGTTTTCCTCTTCTTTTTTTGGGTGCTATGCAACCATAAATGATAGTGCAACTACATTAAGGTATAAACTATGTTACTCAGATAAGGTCTGTATACCATATTGTCACGTCCCGTTCAGAATGTCCCTAAAAATCCAAATGTTGGCTGCCTAAAGGATCTAGACACATGGAAAGTTCTAGAGTTGCCTAGAGAAGTCTAGAAAGGGTTAGAGTTGGACGGACTCAACTCAAGCTTGAAGACCCTAGAATGTTCTAGAGCACGCTGGAGAGTGCTAGAATGGGCTGGAATATTTTAGAACATGCCGGATGGTTCGGGAAGGATGTAGAAGCCGCTAGAAGCTTACGGAACATCCCGGAACATGCATAAAGAAACTAGACAAACCTAGAAGACTCTAGAGTTGGATAGAAGGTCCTAAAACCTTGTGGCATCTTGTACATATAACTCTCTTGTATATTCTAGAGCTAGAAGGATCTAGAAAAATGTGGCATACTCCTAGGCTTGTTGCCACACTATAAATAGACCTATTGGTCTTCATTTGTATTCATCTTGGGAATTCTTAGCATTTGTAACATAAACTCTCTCTAGAGCAATACAAAGCATTCTTAGCAAACTCTCTTTCTATTCTCTTTGGAGTTACATTTCGGTTGAAAGGCAGGCTTAGTGCAACGGACCGTGCTAAGTGCCGCACGATCGATACTTGAGAAATTAAGGTCGTGACAGTTGGTATTAGAGCTTTCGGTTGAAGCAATCTTATTCTTGGCATAATGAAGAACGTTGCTCCATCTACACCAAGCGTCGATGTTCCACCTATGGAACGTGGCGGTGAGGAAACCCGGAAACCATCGAAGGAATCTCGAGCCAAGTCGAAAGACATGCTCTCTAGCTTGGAGGCACGAGTTGGGAGTGCGTAGGACAGCTTAGGGGAGCTGTTTGATCGAGTGGACAACTTAGAGGAGCGTTGCAATGGCTTGGAGGCCGAAGATGTGGAGATCCATGCACCGGTTAAGATGTCACTCAACGAGCTAGATGGTGGGCTAAGGCAAGAGATTGATGGGTTGAAAGCTGAACTTGCCAAGGTAAGAGATCTCGTCCAAAGAGAACTCGTAAATGTCTTGCTTAGAGTTAAGGATATGGGTGGTGATCTAGCTCTATGTAAGCGGGCTATGGCCGCGAGAACTAGCACAACCACCGTCATCGAGGCTAAGAGGGTGGATGTTCCCAAGCCTAAGACCTTCAATGGTGTTAGGAATGCTAGGGAAGTGGAGAACTTCCTATGGGGGCTAGAACAATACTTCGAGGCTATGCGGCATAATCGGACCGTACGCCAAGATCCGAACTGCTGCTATGTATTTGTCTGACACTACTATGCTGTGGTGGAGGCGGAGACATGGTGATGTGCAACGAGGGGTTTGCACAATTGAAACCTTTGAAGACTTCAAAAGGGAATTCAAAATGCAGTTCTTCCCCGTAAATGCTGAGGAGGAGGCAAGGGGTCGATTGCGACGATTGAAGCAAACAGGTAGCATAAGGGACTATGTGAAGGAGTTCACAACCTTGTTGCTAGAAGTCCCCGACACATCTGAAAAGGATGCCCTATTCTTATTCATGGATGGTCTCTAATCATGGGCTAATCTGGAGCTCAAGCGACGTGGTGTCCAAGACTTTTCTTCGGCCATTGCGACTGCAGAAAGCTTTATTGACTACTCCACAAACAAGGATAGCTCAAAAGCCACAGATAAAAAGTTTGTTGGAGGAAAGAGTGGTGGAGACCATGCCAAAAGCAAGGGACCCAAAAATAAAGACAACTCCTCATTCAAGCCACGGGATAAGGGGAAGGAAAAGGAGGATCGTAATGCCTCAAAGCCCCGTGTAACATGCTTCATTTGCGACGGACCGCATTGGTCACGTGAAATTCCGAAAAGAAAGGCATTGAGTACCTTAGTTGCTTCCACTCATGACCAGGATGGAGGCGAGTTGGACGTAGGTGCAAAGATGGGTTCTTTGCGCCTACTTGGTGCAATGCAGAGCGCCCCAAAGACCCCTAAAGGTTTGATGTACGTGGATGCCACCATCAATGGGAAGGTCGCCAAAGCATTGGTCGACACAGGTGCATCTCACAACTTGTTTCAGTGGAAGAAGCAAAGAGACTCGGCCTGAAGGTTGTCAACGGAGGGGGATCTCTGAAGGTAGTTAACTCAGCAGCACTACCATTACATGGAGTCGCTCGAGGAGCTAAGGTCAGTCTTGGTGCATGGACTGGCCAAGTGCACTTATCAGTGGCGCCTATAGATGACTACTCAATGGTATTCGGCATGGAGTTCTTGGACCAGGTTAGAGCTTTCTTAGTGCCATACTTAAACTCTATATGCATTATGGATGGTTCAAAGGCTTGCTTGGTACCGACGGATAGGACCACCAAACGCAGAACCCAAGCTCTCTCGTCACTTCAAATCAAAAGGGGATTGAAAAGGGACGAAGAGAGTTACCCGACCATCTTAAAAGAGTACAACGAGGAGGAGTCACCAAAGCCAAGCTTGCCGACGAAAGTGCAAGTTGTCTCAGATAAGTCCCATGAGGCGATGCATGAGGCCTTGCCTAAATAGTTACCTCCAAGGAGGAAGGTGGACCATGAAGTTGAGTTGGAGCTCGACACAAGACCACCAACAATGACCCCTGATAAGAAAAAAAAAATCAGAGGCGCGCAACGGAAGCATGGTGGTTGACCCGCCAAGTGGAAAGACGGAACTAGCAGTTTTAAGTAGGCCAAGTAGCCTTTTACTGGAAAGGATCAAAGAAGGGTTAAAGCATGATGCCCTTGCTCAAAATCTCCTTGCCCTCATCAAGGAAGGGAAGACGAGACGATTTTTGCTGAGTGACGGACTACTCTATGCCAAGCAGAATCGTATCTTTGTGCCAAAATGGGGAAGCTTAAGGAAGGAGCTTATCAAGGAATACCATGATTCCTTATGGGCTGGACACCCAGGAATGAGGCGCACCCTTGCTTTGATCAAATCCATCTACTATTGGCCTCAACTATGGGACGATGTTGAAGCTTATGTGAAGACTTTTCTTGTATGCCAACAGGACAAGATTGAACAGCATGCGCCCGGAGGTTTGCTAGAGCCGCTACCTATTCTAGAGAGACCATGGGAGAGTGTCTCTATGGATTTCATCACTTGCTTGCCAAAATCAGAGGGCTTTGGCAGCATTATTGTGGTAATTGATCGCTTCAGCAAATATGCAACATTCATCCCTGCCTCAACGGATTGCACGGCAGATGAGATGGCACACTTGTTCCTTAAACATGTTGTGAAGCATTGGGGGATTCCATCCAACATAGTGAGTGATCGAGACCCACGATTCACAGGAAAATTTTGGACGAAATTGTTCAAGCTATTGGGATCAGACTTGAATTTCTCTACCAGCTTTCATCCCCAAAGTGACGGACAGACGGAGCGTGCCAATGCATTCTTTGGAGTTGTATCTCGTGCACTTTGTGAGTGCCAATCAACCCGGATCGGGCGAAGCCGTTGGATGTAGCCCAATTTTCATATAACTGTAGAGAAAGCGAGTCCACCGCAAAGAGTCCCTTTGAGATTGTCACGTGGGCGTGAACCCACGACTCCCCATGCTTTGGCCACGAGTTATGAAGGGAAGAGCCCTGTTGCGCTCAAGTTTGCCAAGGCACAGCGTGAGCAATGACGGAGTTGGCCCGAGCCTATTTGCATAAGGCGTTTAAGAAGATGAAGAAATGGGCTGACAAGAAGAGGAGGATGGTAGAGTTTCAGGAAGGTGATTTGGTCCTGGTGAAACTATTGCCCCAACAATTCAAGTCCTTACGGAAGGTTCATAAGGGGTTGGTGCGGAAATATGAGGGACCGTTTCTTATCCTCAAGAAAGTCGGTAAGGTGTCATACAAACTACAACAACCTCCAAAGCTTAAAATCTATCCGGTCTTTCATGTAAGTATGCTAAAACCTTTTCATGGAGACAAGGAAGACATGAGTAGGGGAGAATCCAAGAGGGCCCCTACCGCAGTAGTAACCTCCTTCGATAAAGAAGTGGACTCAATTTTGGCGGATCGCTTGATCAGACGAAGGGGCGTACTAAGTTATAAGGAATACTTGGTCAAATGGAAAAACGCTCCAGATGTAGAGACAAGCTGGGAACCCGAGGAGTCTTCATGGCAATTCAAAGATGCCATACAGAGGTTTTAGCTTGAAGGTGCGACGAGGGCGTCGCGAACTTGAGTGGGGGAGGGTGTCATGTCCCGCTCAGAATGTCCCTAAAAATCCAAATGTTGGCTGCCTAAAGGATCTAGACACATGGAAAGTTCTAGAGTTGCCTAGAGAAGTCTAGAAAGGGCTAGAGTTAGACGGACTCAACTCAAGCTTGAAGACCCTAGAATGTTCTAGAGCACGCTAGAGAGTGCTAGAATGGACTGGAATATTCTAGAACATGCCGGATGGTTCGGGAAGGATGTAGAAGCCGCTGGAAACTTACGGAACATCCCAGAACGTGCATAAAGAAACTAGACAAACCTAGAAGACTCTAGAGTTGGATAGAAGGTCCTAGAACCTTGTGGCATCTTGTACATAGAACTCTTTTGTATATTCTAGAGCTAGAAGGATCTAGAAAAATGTGGCATACTCCTAGGCTTGTTGCCACACTATAAATAGACCTATTGGTCTTCATTTGTATTCATCTTGGGAATTCTTAGCATTTGTAACATAAACTCTCTCTAGAGCAATACAAAGCATTCTTAGCAAACTCTCTTTCTATTCTCTTTGGAGTTACATTTCGGTTGAAGGGCAGGCTTAGTGCAACGGACCGTGCTAAGTGCCGCACGATCGATACTTGAGAAATTAAGGTCGTGACAATATGCTGTCTTTTTTATAATAACATATTATGCACTCATATACTATTTACATTAATTGGACAGGATTTGACCCACTTGCAACATACGATCACTATTCAACCTCACTTGTCCAATAATGTTTTGCAACACGAATACACGTAATTAATCTATTAACAAGTAAGCTCTATGCATTTCCTCAGAAGACAATGGCCTTGGTTATATGACTACCTAATTATACAACACAATTATTAATTAGAGCTCACAAACACTAATATCGTACTATAAAATTGTAACATGTCATTTAAAATAATATAAACCCTGCAATGCCAATGGCTCAAGAAAAAAAGCTTAGGACTGTAGTACACTTGCATTGAATAATGACTAGCCACTTTACTTCCATAACACACTACTTTCAATCATTAAGGCTGGCTGCAGCTACGAGTTAACTAAGAAACACATATTTGTGGAGCTTGGTTTGAAGAATCATGAAGCAAGCTTACCTCCCTCTTCAAAATTGACGGCAACGCAAAGGCAGCTGAGTGCATCTATCAAATCCGGCCCAAATGTCATTAATTTTCAGTAACACTAGAAACTCATCATTGCATTATACAAGAGATAATAATGTCGTACCTCTGAGTTGTAAAACCTAAGTCCCCTTTTATGTTTCATAGCTCCTTCTAACTTCTCAATCGGATTGACTGGATTTCTAAAATCAACATGTGGTCCTACTGTTGAGCATATTAGAAAACCTATTACACCACTGCAGACAACCAAATTGTAAGTATATGTATAGCTTTATAAACATCAAGCACAATCTTATTCTATCCAATCTTCGTTAAAATAATAAGGAACATCTCAAGCCTAAGCGAGGACAAAACAAAAGGAGGTAAAAATAGGATATGTGTAGCTATACCTTGGATATGTTGGGAACACTAGTGCATGCATAATGGACAGAACCTTTGAATATTTCACGGCAAATGGACATCATATCTTCAACTAGATGTGTATGGAGCCACATACTTTCTGCCACGTTACAGAGAACACCGCTGGGCCATAATGCTCTAGAAATCATTTCAAAAAATGGCTTCTCTACAAGCTCTTGTGCAGGACTTGTAAAAGATGAAACTCACCAGTGTTGAGTAAAATTTAGAATGAACAACTCTAAATTTACTAATATTAGATCCAAACAAGTAAACAAACTACTTGTATTATACTCACTACAACACCTTTCAAAGGAAACTCACAAATTGAAGAGAAATACAAACACTCAAAGAGAAAGCTCTGAACTCACACTCAAACTAAGAATACAAAGACTTATTTATTTTTGATGGAATGATTAAACCAAATGCAAGGTAGGCTATTTATAGTCCTCACCATGCAATCTACACCACACAAATATAAAACTAAGAAATAATTCTAGCCATACAAATCTTATCTACACACTTCTCTTTTCTACAACCTTCAACTACTTCATTTATTTCTACAACCTTCAACCATTTCATTTATTTCTCTACCTCTTCAACCACTTCATTTATTTCTCTACCTTTTCAATTATTATTTTGGTGTTGATTTTCAACACTCCCCCTCAACACCAACTCTCACTATTTTTACTGTGTCAAGCTGATGGTGAAACATTTCGAACTTGCCAACGCTTAAGCTTTTTGTGAACAAGTCTGCAACTTGATTATCTGTCTTGATTTGTCTCATTTCAATTTCTTCTTCCAGAACCTTTTCTCTGATAAAGTGATAGTGTATTTCAACATGCTTAGTTCTTGCATGAAAGACCAGATTCTCTGCCAAACGAATTGTTGATTAATTGTCACAATACAACGGTACTGCATAATCTACTGATTGATGTAGATTATTCATTAGCTATATCAACCATGTACACTCTTGAGCTGCCATTACCGCTGCTCGATACTCAGCTTCAGTGGTTGATAATGATACTGTTGGTTGTCTTTTGCTACACCAAGAAATTGTTCCAGAACCTAGCTTAAACACATACCCAGTTGTTGATCTCCTAGTGTCATGATCTCCTGCATAGTCTGTATCGTAGTAACCAACTAACTTGTTATCTCCACTTTCTTGTACAAAAGACCATAGTCGATTGTACTCTTCACATATCTCAATATTCGTCGAACTGCTTCCAAATGTGGCTTCTTTGGATTTTGCATGTACCGACTCATTACACTAACTGCATAAGAAATGTCAGGCCAAGTTAAGGTTAAGTAGATCAGACTGCCTACCAATTTTCGATACATTGTTGCATCTTCCAAATCTTTTCCTTCATATGCACACATGTTGGCATTTGGCTCCATTGGCGTCGAAATTGGTTTGCATTCAAGCATTTCGAACCGTTTTATCAAATCTTTAGAATATTTTTGCTGACAAAGAAATATTCCTTCTTGTGTGCAATCAACCTCTAAACCAAGGAAGTGCTTGAGCTGGCCAAGTTCTTTCATCTGGA
Source organism: Hippophae rhamnoides (assembly GCA_033030585.1). Classification (NCBI taxonomy): domain Eukaryota; kingdom Viridiplantae; phylum Streptophyta; class Magnoliopsida; order Rosales; family Elaeagnaceae; genus Hippophae; species Hippophae rhamnoides. Next base: position 59,631,154 of record CM065429.1, on the reverse strand, counting down.
AATGGACTGACAAATTTTCCTTTGTCCGAAGAATTTCTGCCTCATTATCACCAGTTATGATTAAGTCATCCACATACACTAGCACAATAGCTAGCTTTCCTTCACTGGCTTTAACAAACAAGCTAGAATCTGTAGGTGTTACTGAATAACCACTTTGTGATAGAAATTTAGCAATCTTACCATACCATGCCCTGGGTGCTTGTTTTAATCCGTAGAGTGCATTCCGCAGCTTACACACATATTCAGGATGATCTGGGCTCTGAAAACCCATTGGTTGGATCATGTAGATCTCCGGTTCCAACTCTCCATGAAGAAAAGCATTCTTCACATCCATCTGCCACAGCTTCCAATCTTTGGTTGCTGCAAGTGCAAGTAGGACTCGAACAGTTGTAAGTTTTGCCACTGGACTAAACGTTTCATCATAGTCTAGTCTATACTGTTGAGAGAAACCATGAGCTACCAATCGTGCCTTGTATCTCTCGATTGACCCATCTGGTCTACGCTTTATCTTGTAAACCCATTTGCAGGATATGGGTTTCACATCTCTTAGCTTTTGCACCAGATCCCAAGTTTGATTTTGCTGAAATGCATCGATCTCTTCTCTCATAGCTGTCATCCACTCAAATCTTTGCAATGCTTCTTCAAACGTCGCAGGTTCTATTGGTTCTTCAATTATGGCTACATTGGCATATTTGGGATTTGGCCTTCGTGTTCTTGTTGACCTACGGTGTTAAGATTGTGGAGTTGATTCTTCTATTTCACTAGGCCCACCTTCTTCATTTAGTTGTTGATATATGCCAGTTTGCCAAGGATTCTGAGCTACTCTTTGATCGGCACCATCATCGTTTGGATCTCTGGATTCATCTAAACTTGGTTGGAATTGAATAGTATGCTCCTCTATCTTTTGTTGCAGCTTATCTCCAAATTCTCTTGAGTCTGGCAATGCTTCCTTCTCTGAAGACCACCAAGAAGATGCTTCATCAAACACTACATCTCGTGAAGTGTAGCATCTTCCACTTGTTGGATCACAACATTTCCACCCTTTTCTTTGGCTGTCGTATCCCACAAAGATACATCTAACAGCTTTCTTGTCAAATTTGCTCCGTAAATGATCAGGAACAAATACATAACACACACAGCCAAATACTCGAAAGTAGCTAACTGTAGGTTTCATGTTCCATAGTTTCTCAAAGGGTGAAACAAATTCTAACCTTGGTTGAGGAAGTCTATTGATCACAAAGGATGCAGTCCTCATTGCTTCAGCCCAAAACCTCCCAGGTACATTCTTTTCATGTAGCATACTTCGACAAATTTCTGCAAGATGTCGGTTCTTTCTCTCTGCTACACCATTTTGTTATGGCGTGTTGGCACAAGTGTATTGATGATGTATTCGACATTCCCTTAGGTATTGAGAGAACTCGTTTGAGCTATATTCTTCGCCATTGTCAGTGCGCAAGCAACATATCTTCTTTCCAACTTCTCCTTCAGTTGACTCTTTGAACTCTTTAAACTTTGATAATACGTTAGATTTTTCTTTCATAAAGAAGACCCACACATACCTTGAGAAGTCGTCAATGAATGTCACCATATATCGCATACCGCCAATTGATGGTTGCTTAACAGGACCGAATACATCAGAGTGAACTAACTCCAATGGTTCTTTTGCTTTAAACTTCGATTCCTCATATGGAAATTGGTGAGCTTTACCATATTGGCACCCTACACAGACCGTGTCTGTACGCACGTCTAGTTGAGGAAGCCCTTTAAGCATCGACTTCTTCACGATGACACTTAGCTTGGAATAGCTAACGTGACCTAACCGCATATGCCATAGATCTGTTGTCTCATTTCTTCTTGTCTTGTCTACATATGCAGATTCTGCTAACATCACGTAGACTGATTCCAATCGTTTCCCCTCCATTGTCGGTGTTTCTGAGATTTTGAGATCATGATACACCTTCACGTCTCGGGGACCGAACAAGACATAATGGCCTGATGATGTTAATTGAGCTACAGATAGCAAATTTTTCTTCATTCCTGGGACATGATAAACATCTTGAAGTGGTACTTAGTTAGTACTATATCAAGGCGTAACTATCGTCTTACCGATGTGGGCTATCGGTAACCTTGAGTTGTTAGCTGTCACCACTACACGACCTCCCTTGTACTCAGACATGCTTTCCAACTTATGTTTATCACTTGTCATATGATTTGAGCAACCCGAATCTATGATCCAGTCATTCTTGTAGTCAATCTGTTTTGATGTTGTCATCGTAAGAGCCAATTCTTCTTCCTCTGTAACGAATAATGCTTCGACATCTCAACCATCTTTGCTATGCTCCTTAGAATTGGAAGTAGCTGTATTGCTTTCAACAGGCTTTTTCTTACTCCAACAATCTTTTGCCATGTGACCCATCTTTCCACAGTTGTAACATTCACCGTCAAATTTTCTATTGTTATTACAGTTCTTCCAAGCTCCCCCTAGACGAAAGCCTCCCTTTCCTTGAGGAATTTTTCCTTTATCGCCATCATTTTTATATCCATTTACATTGTACTGCTTGAAAGTGCCTTTGCTTTTGCTAGTGTAGAGCGCTTCTTCTTCACCCTTCAGTTGGACTCCTCCCATTTGCTTAGCCATAGCTTCTTGACCAGCTAACAGATTCTCAAACTCAACAAGAGATGGTTGTGTCAGCCATCCTTGTATAGCGGTAACAAGCCCTCGATATTCGGGTCTCAAACCATGAATAATTATTCTCTTTATCCTCGTTTCCCCAATAGGAGCTTTTGGATCTAACTCTGAAATTTCGCGGCATAATGACTTTACCTTGTGAAAGTATTGGGAAATCGTCATGTCGCGTTGCACCATCGATAGTAACTCATTCTCCAGAAGTTGCAATCTTGTATCATTCTTCTTTGAAAAGAGCATAACAAGAGTGTCCCATGCTTCCTTTGGTGTTTTTGCATCCCGAATATGCTCCAAAATTTCTTCTTCAATTGTGGTCTTCAAAGCAAACATCGCTTTGCCTGCTTTAATTTTCCACTTCTGCAAGATGCCGTTTGCATCTTCCACTGTTGGTTGTGTAACTTCATCACCACCAACAACCTCCCACAAGTCTTGACCTTGTAGATAAGACTCCACACATGTTGCTCATGTGTTATAGTTTTTGTTGTTGAGCTTCTTGATTCCTCCAACTACTTGAAGATCACCCATCGTGTCGGGAAGACTTCGACTATACCGAACAAGCTTGACTAATAAACTTGCAGAGTACCAAACTCCTCACGACTCAAGATAACTCCACTAAGAACGATCTCTGGCCGTCCCGCTCTGATACCAATTGTTAAGTAAAATTTAGAATAAACAACTCTAAATTTACTAATATTAGATCCAAAAATACCAAACCCCTTAAAATTAAATGAAATTTAAAAATTAAGTTTTTATTATTTTTTATTTTTTTATAATTATTTTTTTATAATTATTTTTTTATAATTATTTTTTTATAATTATTTTTTATTTTTTTTATTTTTTTATTTTTTTTATTTTTTTTATTTTTATTTTAATTTTTTTTATTTTCTTTCTTTAATTTAATTTATTTTTTTAAATTAAATTTATTTACTTATTTATTAAGAAATTTTTTATTTTTTATTTTTTATTTTTTTTAAATAATAATTAATTATTATTATTTTTATTTAAAATTTATTTAAGTTTTTTTTTAAAATTTTAAATTTCAAAATTATTTTACTATTAATGCTATAATTTTTTATTATTTTTTTAAAAGATATTTTATTATTTTTTTGAAATTTAATAATTTTTATTTTTATTTATTTATTCATTAAGAAAATTTAAAAATTTTTGTTTATTTTTTTTACTATTAATGAATGGTAAGTTTTTCTTTTTTACAATTCATGACGGTATTCAAATTTCAAATTTCTAAATTGTTTTATTATTATTATTTTTTTATTATTTTTTATTATTTCTTATGAAATATGAAATTTGATTAATTTTTTTTTATTTTTTTTATAAAAACAAAAACTGATAATTATTTACAACACAAAAATATTTTTAAAATTTTGATAAATAAATTAAAAACGCTATTCCTTCTCCGGCAACGGCGCCAAAAACTTGATGAGCAGAATCGGAATTGCCAAAAACTTTGATGTCATCCCTGGCAACGGCGCCAATAACTTGATGAGCGAAAACCGGGATCGCTGATTCTTGCCAATACTTTGGTTTTATATTTAAATATTTATAAAACTCTCGCAAGTGCACGAATCATTTCGTAGAAAATGATAAGTATACTCCCAAGGTCGATCTAAGGAAGGAATGTATGTGGTTTTTAATTTATTATTTAGACTTTTAAAAGCGAAATTAAATCCTAAACATCCTGTCACGATATTTTGGGTTTTGTGTTTTTAATCTACTAACATAAAAATAAACATAGATTCAATAAATATTTATTCAAATTTTATCATTTAAAATTGTAGAGTATTTATGGATATAATAACTAAGTTAATTATGCTAGCTCGTATTATTTAGGTTATTAAAGATATGAATTGATATTTATTGATTCTCCCTTTTTTGTATGAATACCACCTTTGGTGGGGTTAGATATTCTTTGTTAACTAAACAAATCAATTAACACCTATGGGTGGGGTTGATAACTAATTTGGTTAATTAAATTAATTCCTTTTTATAAGAGATTGAAAATGAACCATTTAAATGCCACCTTCTTGTGTACCGACTCTTTTTTGACATTTTTGACTTTTTCAACCCATTTTGTCCAATTTTTCCATATTTGTTGACCTTTCCCCATTTATTTATTATTATATTTGTGATGTATTGCTTCCAGTATTCCTCTTTGAGTCTTTAAGTGACGTTTTTTAAGCGAAAATACCTGAAAAACAATAAAAATACCCGTGATTCCGAAAAAGATAAATTTATATAAATATATGATAAAAAATATAAATATATATATTTTTAATCAATTAATGTGCATAAAATCGTGGTAATTTTAGTGCTTTTTGGGCACTCATCATGTACTCTTTATGGTGGAGTATGATAATTCTCAGTGTAGAGAATTATGACTGTTGGAATAGATAGTGTTGTAGTGGTAACCATGTTTATTTTTAATCAAGGTGGAGATTGTTATGATTGATTAAAAATAATATTAGGTTTGCTAGTCAAAAAAGGAGGTGCCTAATTTAGAAGAAAATTCATGAAATGTGGCTTACCATATTGTCAAAGATGGAGGTGCTTAACCTTATTTGAATAAAGAATTTGGAAAATTAGGTAGCCTAATTTTGTTGAATGAAGAAATGTTTGACATATGAAATGAGAACTTGAAGGCTATAAATATGGCTTCATTTCTTCATTGTTAATCATCCCAAAAATAGAGAAAAGCTTGTATGAGAAGTTCTTGAGTGAGAGAATTTTATGGGAAAATTCTCTTAGGCTTGTAATTGCTCTTATCTTTTGGGTGTGTGAGAAAATTACTGAGAGTGTGGTTGTAACAATTTTCCACATAGTGAATTTTTCTCTGGTTGTCTTTTGACAACGAAAATGGTTTTTCTCTAATTTGGAGTTTCCACTATAATTCTTGTGTTATGTATTATCTATTTCTCTGTTATTTGATATTCTTCTAAGGAAGATCTTGGGAGGAAGAATTTATGATTATACCATTTGATCCAAATTTCCTAACAATTGGTGTCAGTGCCAATTTCAAAGAAAGAAGGAGAAATGTTAGGAGTCAAGATTGACATTGAGAAATTAGATGGGAGAATCAATTTTGACTTGTGGCAAGTACAAGTCAAAGATTTGTTGATCCAAAATGGGTTACACAAGGCGTTGAAGGGGAAACCAGCCCTTGTTACTGGTATTGAGTCCAGTAAAACCAATATAAGTGATGAAGATTGGGAAGATCTTGGTCTAAGAGTTGCAAGTGCAATTCGGCTTTGTTTGGCCAAAAATATTCTTGCAAATGTGCATGGAATATCTATGGCCAAAGAACTCTGGGAAAAGCTTGAAGAATTGTATTAGGCAAAAGGCGTTTCAAATCGGGTGTATTTGAAAGAGCAGTTTCATACTTTGCGTATGAATGAAGGAACTATTATGTCTGACCATCTAAGTGTTCTCAATGGTATTGTCTCTAAACTGGAAACCATTGGAGTTAAACTTGATGATGAAGATATAGCTTTAAGGCTCATCTAGTCTCTTCCATCTTCTTATGATCACATGAAACCTATCTTGATTCATGGAAAGGAGAAAATAATTTTTTCAGAAGTTACTAGCAAGTTGTTTTCTGAAGAAAAAAGGCTGAGTGGTGAAAGAAATGTTTCGCCTGAAAACTCAACATTGGTAGCTGACAACCGAAAGAAAAACAATTTCATGAAAAAGAAGATAATGTGCTAGGGGTGTGGACAATATGGGCACCTCAAAAGAAATTGTCCAAAGGGTGGAGCTGATTCAACAAGAAGCTCAAATACCAACGCTAATAGTATGTCTGTTTTCAAAGACTATAGTGATGCTCTTTGAAAAGAGCATGTACATCCTTATGGCATACCGCTAGTCTCTAAATATTTCCATGAAAGAGGGTGTGTTACTGGTAGCGGGTCCACAAGTTTGCACATGGGCATTGGCTTGGTATAGATGCAAGGTGTGTGGTAGAAAGGATGCCGATGGCTGATGAACTCTCGGGAAAACCAAGTGTGAGAGTTACACCATAAATTTCAGCAATTTTTTTTCGACATGAGCCGATGTAAAATTCTTAGAATTGGTGATTAATTCTAAGTGGGTGTACTCATGAGCAGAATCGGGATTGCCAAAAACTTTGATGCCATCCCCGGCAACGGCGCCAAAAACTTGATGAGCGAAAACTGGGATCGCCGATTCTTGCCAATACTTTGGTTTTATATTTATAAAACTCTCGCAAGTGCACGAATCATTTCGTAGAAAATGATAAGTATACTCCCAAGGTCGATCTAAGGAAGGAATGTATGTGGTTTTTAATTTATTATTCAAACTTTTAAAAGCGAAATTAAATCCTAAACATCCTGTCACGATATTTTGGGTTTTGTGTTTTTAATCTACTAACATAAAAATAAGCATAGATTCAATAAATATTTATGCAAATTTTATCATTTAAAATTGTAGAGTATTTATGGATATAATAACTAAGTTAATTATGCTTGCTCGTATTATTTAGGTTATTAAAGGTATGAATTGATATTTATTGATTCTCCCTTTTTTGTATGAATACCACCTTTGGTGGGGTTAGATATTCTTTGTTAACTAAACAAATCAATTAATACCTACGGGTGGGGTTGATACCTAATTTTGTTAATTAAATTACTTCCTTTTTCTAAGAGATTGAAAATGAACCATTTAAATGCCACCTTTGGTGGGGTTAGACAGTTTAAACTTTATTCAAAGTGTCCAAATTAAACCTAAGAATTTAATTATCCGAGTACTAACTTTCAAGTTTTAAAACTACTATTGAAAACATGTTGTCAATACATTTTCAAATAATAATTCTTATAAAAACTTTTGAAATAAAGCTTCACTCTAACTACCGGGCGATTGTACCAAGAAATAAAAGAGCATTACTCTAAATTAGATCGGATAACTAAACCTTAAAATCTAATTTTCAGATTTAAGTTTGTAATGAAAAATAATATATTTCTCTCTAACATTCTTAATATAAAATCTTGAATAAAAATAAAATTAATTTATTTTAGAGATTTTCACCTATTTAATATTCGCAAGCATAACAACGTTATTATTATATCATGTTTACAAACAGCCAGCACAATTAAATTTAATCACATACAAATTAAATATAACATGTAAGAATAAAGCATAAAAAATAACTGCAAAGAAAATAAAATCCTTACAGTACTTCGATGCTATTCCCGTTGATGGAAAACCTCCAAGCGGAATTTGCACTCCCATTTATTGAATCGAAAAGCAAATAAATTACAAAAACATAACTAGTTCTTCCCAAAATTGGAAGAACTCTAAAACTAAGAGAAACTAGCTAAAAAAATAAGAAAAACTAAAAAAAAACTAAAAACTAAGAAATAGAGAGAAAGAAAGAAGAGAGAAGTGTGTTTTGAGGTGTGGTATGAAGTGAAGAGAATGGGGGGTATTTATAGGTGAGGATGGAGAGAAAAAGTGGGTGAAAAAATGGTGAAAACGCGGAGTGGAATTATGGAGGTCATTGATGACGTCAGCATGACATCATGGGGGCGGTTGCGAGCAAAAATGGGGCGAAATGGCATCGGCGCGCGTGGAGGGAAGCTGGGGCGCGCATAGGCGCGCGCTGATGATCGCGGACGTGGCCATGCTGCGCGCGCGGCTGGGCGCTGGCGTGCGCGGGTTGGGCTGCTCTGGGCACGATTTTCTCCTTTTTGACATTTTTGACCTTTTTGACCCATTTTGTCCAATATTTCCATATTTATTGACCTTTCCCCATTTATTTATTAATATATTTGTGATGTATTGCTTCCAGTATTCCTCTTTGAGTCTTTAAGTGACGTTTTTTAAGCGAAAATACCTGAAAAACAATAAAAATACCTGTGATTCCGAAAAAGACAAATTTATATAAATATATGATAAATCATATAAATATATATATTTTTAATCAATTAATGTGCATAAAATCATGGTAATTTTAGTGCTTTTTGAGCACTCATCACAACCCCCAACCAGCTTCTTGCTAGTCCCTTAGCAAGAGAAGCGATAAAAACTAAAAATTAAACTATCCTAAATCACTTCCGTGGATTGACACGGTTGCATTTAGCTTATGCAACAAGCCTTTAAACCCCTAAGTTGCCCTAGTGGACGAGTTTGAGTCTCGTGAGGGTTTTCAGTAATAATACCCACAAATATTGAACTAAATGTAAAAATCAAAACAAACAATAAAAACAATCAACTCAAAAACTAAAATTACAACAAAATCAAAATTTAATTTTTAAGAAATAAGAGTAAACAACATATCACAAAAATGTCTCATACTTTTTAATCTCCTTTAAGATCATAATTAAAATCTCAAGCATAAGTTATTTTAATCTCTTTAAACAATCATGATTTATTATAATAATTAGTCGAAAATCATTTTCATATTTCATGTCAAAAATGTATCAATTTAATTTCACCCAATTTCAGTGTCATGAATCAGAATTCGCTTCAACTCTATTCGTCACAAGTCAATACTCTCAAAACACTGAATCCTATGGGTTCAAACACTCATACTAATTTATATGCGAAAGAGTTGATGTATAGAAATGAACTAATATGTTCGCATATGTATAAAGAAAAAAGGCTCAAAGTGTTATTTTAACATTGATCTCATGAAAGGAATCAAATGTATAAATTATAAAGATATCATATATAAAAATTATTTTCATGCATAAATCAAACTCATTAAGAAAGAATTTCAAGATATATGCCTTTTACAAATGAAGAAATTGCAATGACTTTTTAGGGAATTACTTCCTATATCTTTCTTTTTGTAATTAGCCTTTACTCACAACGTTGTAGGCAATGTGGGTCATAGTATGTAGATGATACTATATTTTTTTTATCTCTCTATTTTTTTTGAAGATATTTTTTTCAATATATGTATATTTTAGAGAGTCAACCCATGTACAGATTGTACATTTTTTTGGATTTTGGTGAGTGGTTAATTTTGTGGCTTTTCTATTTGATCTTGGTTTAGGTAACCCGAGATATATCTCTTTTTTTGTAGCAGTCATGCATGAATGAGATATAAGCATATACTATCAATTTCTACTCAAATCATTTAATCTAAGCAAAAATAAAAAATATACAATACTCTATTAAGATGAGAAAAAAATTCATACATTCAATGCTAATACCTATAGAGATCATCTAAAAATTTGAAGAAATAAGAAATGTGTTTGGAGTAGAAAAAATATATATTTCACTCTGAATAAAGGAAATTAGGCTCAAATTATATCTCATAAAGGTAGTCTCCACTAAAAAAAATCCATAAACATCGATTTTGGGTTTAATATAATTTCTACATCTTATCAAGAAATACTAGTTATGACAAAAACTAACTAATTATCAAAAAATAATTACAAAATATTTCATGATATGTTTTTAAAAATTAATCTAACAGTACAAAAGACTTAACTATTTACTTAAATTTGATTTAAAGAAATGATAATTTTTTGGGAGAAAAGTTTTTTTTTAATTCCAAAAATTGCTAAATCACACAAAATAGAAATAAAACCAAACACAAAAAAAAAATGAAAATGTGAACATAAAAATAAAATAAAAAATTATTATATATATATATATATATATTTATTTTTTTTATTTTTAAATTGTCAATTTTTTTAATTAAGCATGTTAACTTTTCACCACTCCCAACCTAGAACTTACATTGTCCTCAATGTAACAACTGTAAATTAAAGATATAGAGAAAAGAGAATAAAGATTACCTATTTCCTGAGAATGTGCAAGTAGTAATGGAAAATGCAGGTGCATCCATCATATTCATCATTAAAGTGTATATAGACAGATCGTTGTGAACTTCTAACATCTCAAAAAATATTTTTAGTTTTAACAATTTAAAAATCATTCACATGTAATTAAAATGAAATAAACAATAAAATTAAGTAAATAAAACAAATAAAAGAAAATTACCTAAAATGATGGGTTGCCTCCCATCCAGCGCTTTGTTTAACGTCTTAGCAAGACGTAACTTGGGGATTGCTTTTTAAGTAAACTCAATGTCCCCTCATCATTGAGTCAATCAAACCTACAAGTAAGACAATGTTGTCTACCTATACTTTTTCAGTCATGCCCTATTGATTTTCAAATTTCTTTCTGTACTTAAAACTAGGGGCATACTTTGACGGTTTTAGATAACCCACATCTAGGTGAAAATCAAATAATTAAGTCATTAAAACACAATTGTACCTAGATCAAAAAAAGCAACTAACTCCTTAGATTGTAATTAAAACTTTAAAATTTTAGAGATAGTTTAGAATTTTTTTTTGTTTTTTTTAAGATAAAATAACATAATCAGTATTAACCAAGAGTGCTCCCACGAAATAATGGTGGTGCAAAGGCTTCTTAAAAACCATCCTCTTAGACAGAACAACGTTCCCAGGAAAGACTAGTGGCACAAAGGCTTCCAAGAACTAGTGTCCTAGACAGAACTCTCTTAGATTTTTACTTTTCATGTTTTTAAGTTAATAAAAATTTAAGCTAATTAAGTGAATGAAAATCTAAGTTAATTAAGTTAATGAAAATCTAAGTTAACTAAGTTAAATTAAATAAAAATCTTAATTAAGTTAAGTGAAGTAAAAATCTAAGTTAATTAAGTTAATGAAAATCTAAGTTAATTAAGTTAAATTAAATAAAAATCTTCATTAAATTAAGTGAATTAAAAAAAACTAAGTTAATTAAGTTAATGAAAATCTAAGTTAATTAAGTTAATTTAAGTTAATTAAAAATCTAAATTAATTAAGTAAGTAAAAACCTAAGTTAATTAAGTTAAATAAAAATTAAGAAAGAAAAAAAAGTTAAATAAAGAAACAAATTAAAATTAAAATAATAAAATAAAATAGAATAAAAATAAAATAAAATTGAAAAAAAGTAAAATAAAATAAAATTGAAAAAGGTAAAATAAAATAAAATAAATTTTTTTTATATTTTAAAAAAAAAACAAAAATTAAAATTAAGATTCTAATAAATAAAATAAAAAAACTTAAAATTAAATGAAATTTAAAAATTAAGTTTTCATTTTTTTTATAATTTTTTTATAATTTTTTTTATTTTTTTTATTTTTTTTATAATTGTTTTTAATTTTAATTTTATTTTTAATTTTAATTTTAATTTTAATTTCAATTTTTTTTAATTTTTTAATTTTATTTTTATTTTTTTTCTTTAATTTAATTTTTTTTAAATTAAATTTATTTACTTATTTATTAAGAAATTTTTTATTTAAAATTTATTTAAGTTTTTTGTTTTTTAAATTTTAAATTTCAAAATTATTTTACTATTAATGCTATAATTTTTTATTATTTTTTTTAAATATATTTTTTTATTTTTTTGAAATTTAATAATTTTTATTTTTATTTATTTATTCATTAAGAAAATTTAAAAAGTTTTGTTTACTTTTTTTTACTATTAATGAATGGTAAGTTTTTCTTTTTACAATTCATGAACGGTAAAATTGTTTTACTTCAAATTTCAAATTTCTATATTGTTTTATTATTATTATTTATTTTTTTTATTATTTCTTATGAAATTTGAAATTTGATTAATTTTTTTTATTTTTTTATTTTTTTATAAAAACAAAAAATGATAATTATTTACAACACAAAAATATTTTTAAAATTTTGATAAATAAATTAAAAACTCTATTCCTTACCCGACAACAACGCCAAAAACTTGATGAGCAGAATCGGAATTGCTAAAAACTTTAATGCCATCCCCGGCAACGGCGCCAACAACTTGATAAGCGAAAACTGGGATCGTTGATTCTTGCCAATACTTTGGTTTTATATTTAAATATTTATAAAACTCTCGCAAGTGCACGAATCATTTCGTAGAAAATGATAAGTATACTCCCAAGGTCGATCTAAGGAAGGAATGTATGTGGTTTTTAATTTATTATTCAAACTTTTAAAAGCGAAATTAAATCCTAAACATCCTGTCACGATATTTTGGGTTTTGTATTTTTAATCTACTAACATAAAAATAAACATAGATTCAATAAATATTTATGCAAATTTTATCATTTAAAATTGTAGAGTATTTATGGATATAATAACTAAGTTAATTATGCTAGCTCGTATTATTTAGGTTATTAAAGATATGAATTGATATTTATTGATTCTCCCTTTTTTGTATGAATACCACCTTTGGTGGGGTTAGATATTCTTTGTTAACTAAACAAATCAATTAACACCTATGGGTGGGGTTGATAACTAATTTGGTTAATTAAATTAATTCCTTTTTCTAAGAGATTGAAAATGAACCATTTAAATGCCACCTTTGGTGGGGTTAGACAGTTTAAACTTTATTCAAGGTGCCCAAATTAAACCTAAGAATTTAATTATCCGAGTACTAACTTTCAAGTTTTAAAACTACTACTGAAACATATTGTCAATACATTTTCAGTTAATAATTCTTATAAAAACTTTTGAAATAGAGCTTCACTCACTCTAACTACCGGGCGATTGTACCAAGAAATAAAAGAGCAATACTCTAAATCAGACCGGATAACTAAACCTTAAAATCTAATTTTCAGATATAAGTTTGTAATGAAAAATAATATATTTCTCTCTAACATTCTTAATATAAAATCTTGAATAAAAATAAAATCAATTCATTTTAGAGATTTTCACCTATTTAATATTTCGCAAGCATAACAACGTTATTATTATATCATGTTTACAAACAGCCAGTACAGTTAAATTTAATCACTGACAAATTAAATATAACATGTAAGAATAAAGCATAAAAAATAACTACAAAGAAAATAAAATCCTTACAGTACTTCGATGCTATTCCCGTTGCTGGAAAATCTCCAAGCGGAATTTGCACTCCCATTTATTGAATCGAAAAGAAAATAAATTACAAAAACATAACTAGTTCTTCCCAAAAAGGGAAGAACTCTAAAACTAAGAGAAACTAGCTAAAAAAATAAGAGAAACTAAAAAAAACTAAAAACTAAGAAATGGAGAGAAAGAAAGAAGAGAGAAGTGTGTTTTGAGGTGTGGTATGAAGTGAATAGAAGGGGGGTATTTATAGGTGAGGATGGAGAGAAAAAGTGGGTGAAAAAATGGTGAAAACGCGGAGTGGAATTATGGAGGTCATTGATGACGTCATGGGGGCAGCTGCGCACAAAAATGGGTCCAAATGGCATCGGCGCGCGCGCGTGAACAGTAACAGCGCGCGTGGATCTGGAGGAAGGCGTGCGCTGATGTGCACGGATGTGGTCGTGCTGCGCGCGCGGGTTGGGCTGCTCCGGGCACGATTTTCTCCTTTTTAACATTTTTGACCTTTTCGACCCATTTTGTCCAATTTTTCTATATTTGTTGACCTTTCCCCATTTATTTATTATTATATTTGTGATGTATTGCTTCCAATATTCCTCTTTGAGTCTTTAAGTGATGTTTTTTAAGCGAAAATACCTGAAAAACAATAAAAATACCCGTGATTCCGAAAAAGATAAATTTATATAAATATATGATAAAACATATAAATATATATATTTTTAATCAATTAATGTGCATAAAATCGTTGTAATTTTAGTGCTTTTTGGGCACTCATCATGTACTCTTTATGGTGGAGTATGATAATTCTCAGTATAGAGAATTATGACTGTTGGAATAGATAGTGTTGTAGTGGTAACCATGTTTATTTTTAATTAAGGTGGAGATTGTTATGATTGATTAAAAATAATATTAGGTTTGTTAGTCAAAAAAGGAGGTGCCTAATTTAGAAGAAAATTTATGAAAGGTGGCTTACCATATTGTCAAAGATCGAGGTGCCTAACCTTGTTTGAATAAAGAATTTGGAAAATTAGGTAGCCTAATTTTGTTGAATGAAGAAATGTTTGGCATATGAAATGAGAACTTGAAGGCTATAAATATGGCTTCATTTCTTCATTGTTAATCATCCAAAAAATAGAGAAAAGCTTGTATGAGAAGTTCTTGAGTGAGAGAATTTTGTGGGAAAATTCTCTTGGGCTTGTAATTGCTCTTGTCTTTTGGGGGTGTGAGAACATTACTGAGAGTATGGTTGTAACAATTTTCCACATAGTGAATTTTTCTCTGGTTGTTTTTGACAACTGTTGTGTGTTTTGCAACACACAGAAATCGTGCAAGTATACACGGTCACAAGTAATAAAGATTTGTAAGTAGAGTATCGTTCCCACGAGGATTTGTTACTATAGGATTTAACAAAAAGGTAATAAAAGAAAATAAAAGAAATCTAGGATTGCAATTTTTCCCCAAACTAATCCACTCAAATCATGTTATTTTCTTTTGATTTATATTTTTTAGTATATTTAATTTGTCAACCGAAAACTTCTTTTTTATTCATACATCTCTTCCGAGCTCCGTATAAACACACCTCGTTAAATTAATTCACTATATCTCTATGAGAATTAAATTTAATAAGATTCATTAAGTTCTAAGTTCTCAAATGGTCACACATACAATTAGGGTATATTCCTATCCTTCATCATATATGTCATTCTATTTACGAGCAATATACACAAAAATGCCTTTCTCAAGTTTATTTTTATGCCACAAATCGTTTTGATAAAATTCGTAAATAATCAAAAAGCATTAAGCACAAAATAGAACGAACAAATCGAACGTCTTATAAATCTATCAAAAAAATAATTAAAATCAAAGCTTCATAAATTTAGATCAAATGCAACCCTAGAAAAATTAAATTAATTCATAAATTTAAAATAAAAATTACAACAGTTCAAGAAAAATAAGATGAAGAACACAGAAAATTAAAACATCACATAGCGAAATATTTGGCACACGCAGAACACAACAAAAGCCAAAAAATGGCTTCTGCGTGTTCTGCAGTCCAAAACCGAACACCACAAAATTTCTAAACTAAAAAAAACTCTCTAACTCTATCATAATATCACCTATATATAGCTAAAAAAATACATCTAAAATATTACATTTTTATTTTATTTTTTTATAAAAAACACGTAATAATTTTTATCGAAAAACAAAAATCACGCGTATCGATTTTCGTATTGAAAAATATTAGTTAATTCACGCGTGAGATAGGGGCGCCAATTCTGCATTTTTTTAATTCTTTATGCATGCCACGTGTCAGCGTCTGATTCGCTGAAACAAATATTGGGACACGTGGCCACATCTCATTCGTTGAAAGGAACAGGCGCACGTAGAAAATGAAGCACGGGATTGGGGCGTCGAGAAAGTGAGGCAACGGCTGGAACGAGGGCGAGATTCTGTGCATTCGCATTCATTGTAAATAGCCACGTGTCGGAACATGACTCGCTTAAATATTAGTGGGACACGTGGCAGATTCTTATTCTGTAAAAATTGAGGATGCACGCTGCTTCCATAACCCGCGTCACACACGATTGTTACACGAACGGTTCAGTGCGCGACAGCTTGGTTCCACGCGCTTCAATCTGGACCGTTCAAGAGATCCAACGGTCAGCGATGCGCCTCGGGGAAATCTGCGCAGCCGACATGTGGGTCCCACTCTGACGCCGGCCTGCGCGACAGGTGGGGCCCACTGGCACGCCGAGCCGCGCGAAGAAAGATCTCCGTACCCACTCTCCTTGGTCGGGCTTGATGAACACGCGCGAATCTGATCCGTTGATCCTTTGATCGGACGGTCCACGTTTCGCGTTTGGAATACGGCGCGTGGCCTTCTTCTCTCCTGCGCAGAATTTAAACTTTTATTAATTATATTTTGACCCACAAATATATTTCAATTTACATTTTCAACTTTGTTTAATTGCAATACAGCCCTTTTGGTAATTTAAATTAAATTTTAAACTTTTAATAATTGAAATTAAGCCCGATTTTAATTTAAATTATATTTTCAACTTTTTTAAATTGCAATTAATAACTCTTTTATTTGAAATTATATTTTTGGACAAAATAATATGAAATTAAGTACATAAAAGGAAAGTATTAATTTATTTAACAAAAATTAACTAAATATTAAAAGAACATAGCAATTATCATTACTAAAATTGATGAAAATAACTTTATAAAATACAGTTATCAACAACGAAAGTGGTTTTTCTTTAATTTGGAGTTTCCACTATAATTCTTGTGTTATGTATTATCTATTTCTCTGTTATTTGATATTCTTCTAAGGAAGATCTTGGGAGGGAGAATTTGTGTTTATACCATTTGATTCAAATTTCCTAACAGAAAAACCTTCCAAAATGAAAATAACAATCATAGGACCCGTAGGCCACTTAAAAGTTTCACTATAATAAAATGAGATTACAAATTTCACCTTTAGGTGGATCTCTCACAAAAATACAATAAATATGTATCTTTAATTTGTGTATTTTAACTTCACAAATTGACTCTCTCTCAATTTTCTTCTTTAATAAGTTTTTTGGCTAAGGCTTTATGTAATCTTTCTCTCTTAGCTTTTGATCTGTACATCTATTAAGATTGAAGAAGGCTTTTATAGAGCCAAAGCTCCATCCTTCACTCCGGACTGTACGGAGACAAATGGCAGAAGTTTTTGACCTTTTTCTTTCTTTCTTTCTTTCTTTCGGCGCCACTATTATTGAATAAGACTAATCCCCTTTTTTTTCTTTCTTTCGGCGCCACCATTATTTCTTCTTGTTGTTAGCCCATATAGTTGGACCAATAAATCTCCCCCTCCACCTTATATGGGACAGGGCTCTTGCACACTTGCAATCTTTTTACAAATACCAAGTTTTTCTCTATGTACGGTCTTTGTCATCATATCTACCCCGTTATCATTGGTGTGAATCTTCTCAACTTGCAGTAATTTATGTTCCAACACATCACGAATCTAATGATACCTTACGTCAATGTGTTTAGACCTTGAGTGGAAGGTTGGGTTCTTACTAAGGTGAATTGTACTCTGACTGTCGAAATAAAGAACATAGTTTTCTTGGTTCTGATGCAATTCTTGTAGGAATTTTTTCATCCGCATGATCTCCTTACAACCTTCAGTGATTGCAATGTACTATGCTTCTATGGTACTTCAGGCAATACACTTTTGTAATCGTGATTGCCATGAAACAACTCCCCCCTCTAAATGTTATTAGGTACTCAGATATAGATTTCCTCGTATCTACGTTACTTTTGCAACATGGTTGCGAGTTGCCTTATTCACTTTTGATTCAGTACACCCACTTGTTCTTGAGAGTTTTTCTTCCCTGTGGTAGTTTCATCAGGTCAAATATGTGGTTCTCATACAGAGATTTCATTTCTTCCTGCATGGCTTTTAACCACTCAGTCTTATACTAATCAGTGATAGCTTCATCATAACTCTCTGGTTCTCCCTCTTCAGTGAGCATCACATACTCGTTAGGAAAATATATACGGCTTGGTTGTCGTATTAGGGTGGATCTCCTTGTCTGTACTTCTGGTTGGACTTGTTCAAAAACTTGTTCTGGTTCTGAACTGTCAGCTGGTGGATTAACATCATCAGTATCTGGTGTAACTCCCCCTTCATCAGGATTTATTGGTGGAGAGACTGGGTCCAGATTAACTAGAATTTCATCTGACTGGTTTCTCGGATTTCTCAAAATCCTTAATTGTTTGGTCTTTAAGAAACACCATGTCTCTACTTCTGACAATCCTTTTGCTAATAGGATCCCAAAGTCTGTAGCCAAATTCTTCATTGGCATATCTCATAAAGATACACTGCTTCGCTTTTCCATCCAACTTGGACCGCTCACCTCTTGGGATGTGAACAAATGCTCTACAGCCAAATACTTTCAAGTGTTTGTAAGAAACGTCTTTCCCCATCCAAACTATTTCCGGTATGTCGTAGTTCAGTGGAACTGATGGAGAAAAATTGGTTAAATCGACTGCTGTCCTCATTGCCTCCCCCCAAAAGGAGTTTGACAGTTTTTCATTTGAGAGCATACATCTGACTCTTTCACAGATGGTTCTGTTCATTCTCTCCGCGACACCGTTGTGTTGAGGTGTCTTTGGTATTGATTTTTTCAGCCTGATGCCAAAACTTTTGCAGTACTCCTCGAATAGTCCACGATACTCACCACCATTATTTGCACGTACACACTTCAAACGTCTGCCAGCTTCTTTCTCCACTTTTACATGAAACTGCTTGAAAACTTTATGTACTTGATCTTTAGTTTTCAAAGCAAAAGTCCATACTTTTCTAGAATGGTCATCAATAAAGGTCACAAAATAATAAGCACCTCCTAGTGACTTACAACTCATTGTATAGACATCTGTGTGTATTAAATCTAGAAAAGTTTCCTTTCTGGATGGTGCGAGACTACGAAATGCAACTCTATGTTGTTTTCCCATAATACAATCAGCACAAGTTTGCAAGGGTGTACCTTTCATTCCTTGCAAGAGCTCCTTATTGGAAAGAATTCTGAGACCTTTTTCACTCATGTGGTCGAGTCGCTTATGCTATAACTCAGTAGGAACTTCTTTCCTAGTGGTATTTACTTCTCCTCTACATAATCTGGCTTCTGTGATGTATAGTGATGTATCTTTATTGCCTTTAGCTACTACCAAATTGCCTTTGGTGAGCTTCCACTTTCCTTCAAAATAATTATTGTATCCATCATCATCAAGCATACCAGTAGAGATCAAATTGAGGCGGATATCAGGAACATGCCTCACATATTTCAAAAGTAATTTGCATCCAAAATTAGTTTCTAGATAAATATTATCAATGCAGACAATTTTTGATGCATCATCATTTCCCATCCTTACACGTCCAAAATCACCTTGAGTATAGGTTGAGAAGAATTCCCGTCGTGATGTAACATGATAGGAAGGGCCTGAGTCAACTACCCAAGTAGTGTTTTGACATGTAAGATTGACATAATCAGCATCTCGAACAATGACAACTTCTTCAGTGACAGTTGTGGTGTCATTTGTTCGGGTTTCTGCTTCCTGATTTCTGGATTGTTTCGCCTTTAACCTTTTACATTCTCTAATGAAGTGTCCAGGCTTGCCGCAATGATGACATTTCTTGTCATACCTTGATCTAGACTTCGACTGTCCTCTTTGTTGACTTTGGTAACGGGGATTTCTACTTTTACCTCTCCCATGGCATTCTTGCATGCCTTGTTTCTACATGACAAGCGCTTCAGTGTCAAGAGTATATCCTTCATCTTTTTGTCATATACGGTTATCTTCATAGAGTTGAGTTGATCTACAATGCCTTGAAACTCGCTCGTATGTTCTGATACATTGCTTCCGTCTTTATACTTCAAATTGACTAATCATCATATGAAATTAACTTTATTCTGTGTGGTTGTCCTCGCATACATTTTCTCCAACTTTTGCTAAAGAACGTAAGCATCGTGTTCATTAGCAAAATTTTGAAAAAATGCTCTTGTCGATCCATTGTCTAATTTGAGCAGCACATTTTTGATTCAAAATGGCCCTTTCAATGTCTACACTGGTTACTTCTTTCTCCTTCGGCATTATAATTGGCTTCCATAAATCTGTAATGTATAAAATATCCTCCATCTTCGGCTTCCAAATTGCATAATTAAATGCGATCAACTTAATCATATTACCTATGCTCTCCTCCATTTGAATCGTCAATCAACAGATTTTACCGAACTTGGTATTTTTCTGACGATAAATAGTACCTACCAAATAGCATCAATGAATAGTACATACTGAATAGTACTATATGAATAATGCGGTTGAATAGTATTCTGTGAATAGTGTGGTTGAATAGTACTTTGACAAAAAACAACCAAAAGCTCTTATAACATTTTGTTGAAAAAAATGGATGGTTGTAAAGAAATAAATTCCACACGTTCAGAATAATTTCTCAAATCAAAATAGAACAAAAATAACACCAAAGATTTTTGCGTGAAAAAACCTTTTAAAATGAAAGTAACAACCACGAGACCTGTAAGTCACTTAAAACTTTCACTATAATAAAATGGGATTACAAACTTCACCTTTAGGTGGGTCTCTCACAAAAATACAATAAATATGTATCTTCAATTTGTGGGTTTTAACTTCACAAATTGACTCTTTCTCAATTTTCTTCTTTAAGAAAATTTTCTAACGAGGCTTTATGTTTTCTTTCTCTCTCAGCTTTTGATCTGTACATCTATTGAGATTGAAGCAAGGCTTTTATAGAACAAAAGCTTCATCCTTCACTCCAAACTGTATAGAGACAAATGGCAGAAGTTTTTAACCTTTTTTCTTTCTTTCTTTCGGCGCCACTATTACTGAATAAGGCTAATCTCCCTTCTTTTTTTTCTTTCTTTCGACGCCACCATTATTTCTTCTTGTTGCTGACCCACATAGTTGGACCAACAAGGTGAACACGAGGGTTGAACCCAATTGCCAATTCTGGAAGAAACTTCTTTGATACCTACAATCAAAAAAGAAAAGAAGAGAAACCATAGCAATGAGCAAGTTAACTCAACATATTTTGAATAGAAAAACACATATGTTACATCAAAACCTACCTCAACAGAGCTATGCCTAGAAATTTCCCTAAGAACCCGACCATCACCACCCCAACAACCAGAACCTGCAGTATTCAAATAGCATTTCGCAGAATATCAGGATTGAGAACATTAAGATTTGCATTGGTGAAAATGCTTGTCAAGTAACAGCAAAACAAATGGGTATAACAAATGGATAATATAATAATTAAATAATGAAATGTATAAAAAATTAGATATGGTTACAGTTTTAGGAGATGGAATTGAGCACAGGGGAAGATGCACTATCATCTCCTGGTAAGCACATTCACCTTTCTCGGTCAGCTGAACAATGCCGTCAAGCACAAGAACTCATATAATGAAGACTGTAATCAAAGGAATAGGCATCAAGAGAAAATCATTATAAAGAAATTAACACACTGACATTTGTGGGCCAAACCTGAAACACCAAAATCTCTTGGAAGTCCGATTTTTCCTTGTACAAAACCTTTTCTACAACCAACGAATGCACTTCTCCTGCCAAATAGCAAAAAAGGAAATTTAAGCAACTTGTATTATAGCACTTAGCAATTTAAACAGTTCATATTACACTACCATCACCAAAACAAAAACAACTTTGCTACTAAAACAATATCTAGAGGAATCAAATAAGCAACAAAGAGAGAGTAATTGGGCAAACTTTCAATTAGGTACTAATGTAAAATTTTTCAATTTATTACTTTTAAATTATCTTCTTCTTTTTTGTTTTAATTGATTACTTTTATTATTAAAACTTCTTTTAATCAACTATTTTGATCAAAAATTGGTGACTTGATTAAAACATTTAGAATATTTACACGGTATGTGAAATTATAAAAACATACCGTAAATAAAGTAATAAAATTATAAATTCATGTGTTATATACATGATTTAAATTTTTTCGATCAGATATTAGAATAACTGATTGAAATACAATTCGATACTACAAGTGGTTAATTGAAATACAAATAAAATTAAAAAAATATACATAACAATATTACCTAAATGAACATTTTGTCCGCCTCTCACTAGAAGTAAAACTTACCAGACCACATTGGGTTGTTGAAATAAACCTCTTTGACATCATTATCTGCAATACAGAAAAATAAAAAACATGAGCCAATGACATCATATTAATAACCCATCCCATTTGCATTAGCCAACTACAGCACTACAACACAAAGAATCAAGGAAAGAAGATCATATATAGAGACCAGAATGAGATTTTGAATCTGAGAACCACCCAGAGACAACAGTGGAGTGGCATTTAGCTCCCATCACAGGGGCAGACACCCTAGCCTTCAAACAACAAGAAGGCATGGCCTTCTCTGAACCATTTTCGCTACTAGCCTTCCCATCCATAGTCTTTTGGCATTCCAAATCTCTTTCTGCGCCTCCCTCCATATATTATCAGTTTTTTATCCAGCTCCAGTCTCTAGAGTCAATATATAAAAGTAAGAAACCTAAAGGCCAAAAAGAAACCTAAAGGCCAAAACACAAAGCATCTATTACTAGTAAAGCCTGATCTCAATAAACCCACCTGCTTCATACAATTTGCAATAGTTACACTATCAGCACAAACTAATAGAAAAGGAAAGACTATAAACTCTATGGGGAAGATCGACTATGTAACATCAGAAGCTTAATATTAAGAGCATACTGTGACACTTTCCCGTTTTAATATCCAGATTATGCAAATATGCAATTAAATGACTTAAACAGATCACATAAAGAAAATAGAGGAATTCCATGTCCATTTGATTTTTTTTGTGTGTAATTGTGTGTTCCTTCAAAAATCCAATTCAATCCCTCTTATGTTTCGAAAATCAAAAAAAGAAAAAAAAATATCACAAATTTATGATGATC
Source organism: Hippophae rhamnoides (assembly GCA_033030585.1). NCBI lineage: Eukaryota > Viridiplantae > Streptophyta > Magnoliopsida > Rosales > Elaeagnaceae > Hippophae > Hippophae rhamnoides. Next base: position 59,608,099 of record CM065429.1, on the reverse strand, counting down.
ACAAATATCATGATAGATTTTAATTAGCTTCTTAAAATTTTAATAATGGTCAATAATAAAATTGTGTCCTAAAAGCCTATAAAATCTCAACGTATTATTTGAGATTATCACAAATTTGTGATATATAATAAATCACAAAATCTAAAGGACAGTCCAGTAGAAGTAATCTAATTAAGTGGTATTTCTTCCCAATAAGCTAAAACTATTAAATTAAAGGTGGTAGTGCCACATAACATTCATCGATTAAGTGAGTTGTTAAATAATTCAACTATTGGGTTACAGTGACATGTGTGTTGGGTACAGTGGGTAAAGATAAAATGAATTCAATAGAGTAGAATAATGACACCGGAAATTTAACGTGGTTCACCCTTTAATTTGAGCTAAGTCCACGGGACAAACTCTGAAATTATTTCTTCCACTAATAAGATTAATGGGTACAAAGTGAGAGGCAATACAACAAATTGAGATAAACCCAAAATAATGTCACACAAGTGTTTCCCAAACTCACTATTTTGTCACTCCCCTTTTAGAAAAATATCTAAGATATTCTCTCCCACTTTCTCACACAACACTATTTTTCTTCAAAGGAAATTGTTCATTTTTCTTTGCTTAGCTTCTCTTCTTGTTTGTTGTGTTGATGTTTCTCTAAGGCAAAGACATTGCCTATTTATAGGCAAAATTGCATATCAATGTTAGATGCACTTACCATTGTGGTTGTACCTACCATTTATGGTTGCACCTACCATTGGTGGTTGCACCTACCATTGGTGGTTACACCTACCATTTGTGATTGCACCTACCATTGGTGGTTGCACCTACCATTTGTGTTTACTTTCTCTTAAATGTAGGAGGGACTTACAAATCTCCCCTTCCCGACTACATAGAGGGCTCCACCAATCCAGCAGATAAACGACAGTATTCAAAATTTTGTCTCGGGAGAATTTTTGTTAACATGTCTGATCCATTTTCTTCTGTATGGATCTTCTCAAGTTGTAATAGCTTCTTCTCCATTACATCCCTAATCCAGTGATATCTCACATCAATATATTTTGATCTCGAATGAAAGGAGGCATTCTTTCCAAGATGGATAGCACTCTGACTATCACAAAATAACTGATAACTGTCTTGTTACAACCCAAGTTCTTTCAAGAACTTTTTCATCCATAGCAACTCTTTACATGCTTCCGTTGCTGCTATAAACTCTGCTTCGGTAGTGGACAATGCAACACATTTTTGTAACTTTAATTGCCATGACACAGCTCCCCCTGCAAATGTAATTAGGTAACCTGAAGTGGATTTTTTGGAATCCACATCACCAGCCATATCTGCATCTGTGTATCCAACTAACACAGATTTATCATTTCCAAAACATAGGCATATTTTGGAAGAACCTCGAAGATACCTGAAAATCCATTTCACTGCAGCCCAATGTTCCTTTCCAGGATTTGAAAGGAATCTACTCACAATTCCAACTGCATGAGTGATATCTGGTCGTGTACAAACCATGGCATACATTAGACTTCCAACTGCTGAAGCATATGGAACCTCTTCCATCTCTTCCTTCTCTTTGTCTGTAGAAGGGCTCTGCTTAGAAGTTAGCTTAAAGTGATTAGCAAGAGGACAACTAATCGCTTTAGCTTTATTCATATGAAATCTCTGAAGTACATTCTCAATGTACTTCTCCTGTGACAACCATAATTTCTTGGCGCCTCTGTCTCTAATAATAGTCATGCCAAGAATCTGTTTTGCTGGTCCTAAGTCTTTCATGGAAAAAGACTTACTCAATTGTGTTTTCAAGTTGTTGATTTTGGAAATATTTCGGCCAACAATCAACATATCATCCACATAGAGCAAAAGAATAATAAAATCATCATTAGACAATTTCTGCACAAAAACACAATGGTCTGAAGTAGTCTTTTTGTAGCCTTGCTCCCCCATAACAGACTCAAACTTCTTGTAACATTGTCTTGGTGTCTGTTTTAAGCCGTAGAGACTTTTCTTCAATTTGTAGACATAATCTTCTTTTTCCTTTTGCTGAAAACCCTCTGGTTGCTCCATGTATATCTCTTCTTCCAAGTCACCATGTAAGAAGGCAGTTTTGACATCCATTTGCTCAACCTCCAAGTCAAGACTTGCTGCTAACCCTAGCACAACACGGATGGATGTCATTTTTACAACTGGAGAGAAAATCTCGTCAAAGTCAATACCTTTTCTTTGGCTGAATCCTTTGACAACCAATCTGGCTTTGTATCGCGGACTGGAACTGTGTCCTTCATGCTTCACCCTGAACACCCATTTTTTTTCAAGGCCTTCTTCCCTTTGGGCAATTTCATCAACTCAAAGGTTTTGTTCTCATGCAAGGACTTCATCTCATCTTGCATGGCTTCAATCCATTTTTGTTTGGATTCGTCATCCATGGCCTCTTCATAACTCTCAGGTTCTCCCCCATCAGTGAAAGTTACATACTCATCTGGAGGATATGAGATAGAGGTTCATCTCACTCTATCACTTCTTCTCAATGGAACAGGAGAAGCCACAAGTGTTGGTACTGGATAATGAATATCATCATTTCTCTCATCTTCAGAACCAACTTCTATGGGGGCATCATCTTCATCAGGTGGATAAACCTGGTCTTCATCTCTAACTTGTCTTGGCACTGATGTTGGAGGAATTAATTCCAAATCTGATGAGTTACCATTGGAATTAGGAACATCTTTCTTCATTTTGATAATATCTTCAATGGTTTCATCTTCAACAAATACAGCATCACGGCTCCTGACAAGTCTCTTTGCAACTGGATCGTAAAATCTATAGCCAAATTGATCTTGACCATAGCCAATAAAAATACACTGTCTTGTTTTGGCATCAAGTTTGGATCTCTCATCCTTGGGGATATGAACAAATGCTTTGCAACCAAACACTCGCAGATGATCATAGGAAACATCCTTTCCTGACCATACTTTATTTGGAACATCCATCTTGAGAGGAGTACAGGGTGAAAGATTCAACACATGTGCAACTGTGAGTATGGTTTCACCCCAAAAAGTTTTAGGCAACTTTGCATGTGAGAGTAGACATCTAACTCTCTCCATCAAAGTTCTATTCATCCTCTCAGCTAAGCCATTCAACTGCGGTGTCTTTGGAGGTGTCATCTGATGCCGAATACCATGCTTTTTGCAATAAGCATGGAAAGGTCCTATGTATTCTCCACCATTGTCTGTCCGGATGCACTTCAACTTCTTTCCAGTCTGTCTCTCAACTGAGGCATGAAATTCTTTGAAGACATCTAGCACCTGATCCTTTGTCTTTAGAAGATATACCCATGTCTTCCTTGAATAATCATTAATGAAAGTCACAAAGTATTGAGCACCACCAAGTGACTTTGACATTGGTCCACACAAATCTGAATGAATGAGATCTAAAATATTATTCATTCTGGAAGGAGGGAAGCTCTTGAAAGCAACCCTATTTTGCTTTCCTGCTAGACAATGAACACATTTCTCCAAATGTACTTCATCCATTCCAGGCAATATCTTCTTTTTGGCTAAACTTGTCAAACCTTTTTCACCCATGTGACTGAGTCTCTTATGCCATAACTCAGCTGCACTATCTTTCTCCATGGCATTTACTGTGTCAGTGGAGAGCTTTGCTTGCATTATATACAGAGTTGTATGCTTCTCACCTCTAGTCACTACTAAGGAGCCTTTTGTAAGTTTCCATTTGTCATAAATGAAGAAGCTACAATATCCTTCATTTGCAAGTTTGCGCAGAGAGATCAAATTCAGGCGCATATCTAGAATATGCCTGACATCATTCAGAAATAGTCTGGTTTCGTTCTCTGTTTCCAAGCAAACGTCTCCTCTACCTACTACCTTTGACAGGCCTTCATTTCCCATTCTAACAACACCAAAACTTCCAGGTGTGTATGATGAGAAAAATTCTCTACGCGATGTAGCGTGAACTGTAGCACCACTATCAATCACCCAACTGGTCTCGTGTGATGCAAGATTGATAAAATCTTCATCATAAACGATATTGAACTCGTCTATGGTATTTGTTTGCTCATCATCACTAATGTCATCCTTCTTCATTACTTTGCCTTTGTTCGTTTCTTGTTCCTTTCTGAACACCCGACAAAATTTCTTAATGTGGCCCTTCCTCTTACAGTGATGGCATTCAACATTGGTAAATTTGTTTGATTTTCCTCTGCTCTTACTTCTGGGTTTTTGTTCTTTGTACAGTCTCCTTCCTCTAGACTCTGTGATAAGGGCTTGTGCTTCTGAATCTCTTTCCTTGTTTTGTTTCTCATATGAGAACAAGGCTTCTATAACAACTTCAAACTCCATCTTGTCTTTTGCATAAGTCAGAGTTGTTGTGATATGATTATATGATGAGGGTAGTGATGCCAACAACATCACAGCTTTCTCTTCATCGCCAAAACTCACATTAAATCTTGCTAAGTGAAAAAGTTTCTTTGTTGAAATTGCTAACATCTTTGCATCATGCTCACATTATCTTCCTTCCTCATCTGATATAGCTCCTTCCACAAATAAAATTTATTGGCAAGGTTCTTTGACATGTACACGTTTTCTAGAGTCTCCCATGTTTCTTTAGCAGTCTTGCAATTTTTTTATTCAATATTTTGCAAGACACTATCTGAGAGATTTAGACGGATTGTACTAGCTGCAATCTCATCTATTTCCTCCCATTGTTCTTCGGTGACGGTTGCTACCATCTTTTCTTTTCCCAGCAACGCCTTATGGACCTTCTGTCGAATGAGAATATCTTTCATCCTCCTTTGCCATAAAGAGAAATTATTATTGCCATTAAATTTCTCAATATCTACCTTTTGGCTTGACATTTTTTTTTCGCTATGTTTCTTTTTCTGTAAATCAATACACCCTGGACCTAATAAAATCTTTTCTGATGTGGAAGATCAGTCTCTGCTGCAACCACAGAGCATATTAAGAATTTTACTAGACCAGCTCTGATACCAATTGTTGGGCACAGCGGGTAAAGATAAAATGAATTCAATAGAGTAGAATAATGACACCAGAAATTTAACGTGGTTCACCCTTTAATTTGAGCTAAGTCCACGGGACAAACTCCAAAATTATTTCTTCCACTAATAAGATTAATGGGTACAAAGTGAGAGGCAATACAACAAATTGAGATAAACCCAAAATAGTGTCACACAAGTGTTTCCCAAACTCACTATTTTGTCACTCCCCTTTTAGAAAAATATCCCAATATTTTTCTAAGATATTCTCTCCCACTTTCTCACACAACACTATTTTTCTTCAAAGGAAATTGTTCCTTTGGCTTTGCTTAGCTTCTTTTCTTGTTTGTTGTGTTGATGTTTCTCTACAAAGAAAGACATTGCCTATTTATAGGCAAAATTGCATATCAATGTTAGATGCACCTACCAATTTGTGATTGTCACTATCATTTATGGTTGCCTCTGGTGGTGGTTAGACCTACCATTTGTGGTTGCACCTACCATTTGTGTTTTCTTCCTCTTAAATGTAGGAGGGACTTACAATGTGATGTATTTTTTTATGAAAAAGTTTATTTATCATAAATAATGTGTCGTAATATTATTGATAAGTATAATATTTAATGAGAAACTTGTCGGTTGTGATTGTCATTTATAAAAAAAAATTACTTTATATTTATTTATTTATAAAAAAAGAATAATCTTATTTTTACATGTGTTCATTTTTTATTGGTTGTAAAATATGAAACCTGCTATTAAATAAGTGAAACACTTAACATTTAATTTATTTGTGAGTGAGGAAGAGATAATAATAGGAACATTTACACTTTGTTTGGAGTAATGATTTTGGGAGGAACGAACTTTATAAGAAAATTAGAAGAGAAAGAATCCGTGAGGAAAAGAAAACTATAACATTTTCTAGCATGATTTTTTTTTTTTTGAAAGGAATTTCTAATACATGATTGACTTTTATTAGTTATTTATTTTCACTAAGCCTAAAACTAGCATTTTTCTTATCAATTTTATTTTATTTTATTTTTTTAAATAAATTTTTGAAGAATAGAAAATAATATATAATGATTTGTGAGCTTTATCTTCCATTTATATATAATATAGAAATATAAAATATAAAATTATTGGGGCTCACGTACTAAACCTGAGATAAGATGGAGGAGAATAGGGAGTAACTTAAGCGAAGATATTCTGCGTGATTCGTGGATTTTCTTTTCCACCCAATTTAGAGAAAATTATTTTAAAATTGGTTATTCTTGACAGAGATATAGACTCTTAACCCAAAATCATGTGGATAACATCAACTTCTTACTCTTATCAATTCTTTTTCTTCAGATCTATCTCTAAGGGAGTAGGATACTCGGGACTATAGAAAAAATTCTCAATTTGGAGGGAAAAAATATGGGCATTAATATTTTTCAGTGGTTTTTCTAGTCATTTTCTTTCGTTCTTTCTTTCTTTATTTCCTTGAACCAAACATCTCAAAAAATCTATTTTCCATGTCATTTTCGTTCCTTTTCCGCACCAAAATTCAAGTTCCAAACACACTCATGGAGTTTTCATAAAGAAAAATAACTTGTCTTTATTCGTTGCACAGAAGGATAACACAGGAGTTCGACAAAACTGAGTTCTGTTCAAAATAAAACGCTACAAAATGTAACTATAACGGGTAAACTATCAATTGCGCTTCGAGGCAAACAGTATAAACACTATAATTCGAGATCCAACTGGTGGCAACCAACACACCAACTGTAAACAACCATTAACAGATTGGTGAGAAGCAACAGAATGTCTAAGAACATACCTCTTCATAATTATGCTTATTTTTAATTATTACAATTTTGTTTTTCTTTTGTATAAATTACATTGTAAACATTCGTTTATTCATAACAATAAAATCATTTCTTACATGGTATCAGAGCAGGTGGCCGTAGGTCTGATTGTTTATGGTGATGAGTGATACGTTAAGATTCTTTGGGTTATAAATTTCAACATCGCAGCCGATGCCGAGAGACAGGCGGCTGTTGATGTGAGGAGTGGTAAAGTCTCTACATTTGGAGATCGCGCGTCTTTGCGCATATAAATAAGAGCAGTCTTCCATTTCATAACCTTATGGTTCTGTGGAATGATACAAGGCTCGATTAATGACCAAAGGATACAGTCAAATTGAAGGTTTTGACTACCAAGAAACTTTTGCACTAGTAGCCAAACTTGTCACTGTTCTTCTCCTTCTTATCGTTGCTGCTATTCAAAATTGGCATCTTTACTAACTCGATGTCAACAATGTTTTTCTCTATGGTGATCTTCATGAAGATGTCTACATGTCTCTCCCACCTGGATTCGGACGAAAGGGAAAAACATAAGTATATAAGCTACATAAATCTTTGTATGGACTCAAACAAGCCTCACGATAATGGTTTATCAAGCTATTAACAACACTTAAGCAAGCTGGTTTCAATCAATCCAAGTATGATCACTCACTATTCGTCCGAACCCATAGTAATTCCTTTTATGCTCTTCTTGTCTACATAGATGATCTAATCATAACAAGAAACAATGTACAAGACATTGAAGAAACTAAGAATCATCTCATGCGACAATTCAAGCTAAAAGATCTTGATGAATTAAAGTATTTTTTGGGCATAGAAGTTTCACGTTCCAAGAAGGGAATTGTTCTGTCACAACACAAGTACGCACTTGAAATATTGGAAGGCATGGGTTATCTTGGTGCCAAATATGCCAATTCACCTATGGAACATAATTTATCCCTCAACAAGGTTGAAGAGGAATTCATCAGTGATCCAACATCCTATCGAAGACTTGTTGGGAGATTAATATACTTGACCATCACATGATCCGACACAGTTAATATATGGATAAACCATGTCAACCACATTTGGAAGCAGCTTAATGAGTGCTACGATATGTCAAGAACACATGAAGGCAAGGTCTCTTTTTCTCAACAACTAGTTCATTACAACTAAATGCTTTATGTGACGCAGATTGGGCTAAATGCACAGACACACGATGATCAAGCATAAGATATTATATGTTTCTTGGAAACTCGCTAATTTCTTGGAAGACTAAGAAACAAAATACGGTCTCACGATCAAGTGCAAAAGCAGAATATCGCTCCATGGCAGTAGCCCGTTGCGAAGTAACCTAGTTACGATACATTTTGGATGATTTGGGTATCAAACATTCCCAACCGACCAAGTTATATTGTGACAATCAAACAACTCTTCACATTACATCAAATCCAGTGTTTCATGAACGAACCAAACACATAGAGATCAACTGTCATCTAGTGAGAGAAAGGATTCAAGTTGAAATGATCAAGACTTATCATATATTTACATTAGAACAACCAACAGATATATTTACCAAATCCTTGAGTTTTTCACAGTTTTCGAGCTTACTTAATAAGTTAGGAATAATTAACATATATTCCAACTCGAGGGTGAATGTTAAAAAACTCGAGATCCAGCTGATGGCAACCAACATACCAGTTGAAAACAGCCACCAACAGATTGGTGGGGAGCAACAGACTATCCAAAAACATGTCTTTACGTAATTATGTTTATTTTTAATTATTACAATTTTACTTTTTTTGTATAAATTAAATCGTAAACATTTGTTTATTCATAATAATAAAATCATTATTCTACTAAGAATAATTAGGGTTTACCAAAAGAAAGAAAGCTAAAAAAAGACACCCGTTTATGTATTTAAAAAAAAATCCATCTAAACTTGAAAACCAAAATATCAGAAATATAAAGCTGTCAAATACAAGAAAGAATCACATTACAGTTTGAACTTAAGGAGCTACAGAGATAAACCGAAAACAGAAATTACAATTTAAAAAAGAAGAATAATGGGAACATATAATCACTGTTTAAATAAACAAAATAGAAGAAGCAAGCATTAGAGAGACTAGAGATTATAAGAGAATTGAGAGATCTTGCCTGGCGTTAGAGATACAAAGATTAGGTTTTAGCTCTGGATCTTAAGAGACAGATCGGGAAAGATGAGAATTTACAGGAATAAATAATCGCTGTCGGTTTTTTTGTTGGCTCTGTTCTGGTTGATCCTTCTCAGACTTTTGCTTGGTCATTTTCCATTTTTAATTATACTTTATTAGCAAATTTTAGCTAAAAAAAACTTCATATATGATTAAATATTTTGTTACAATGTTATATTTCAAAACGTTGATATTTATAAGGGATGTAAGATTATGATTTATAGATTTATAAAATAGAATATCATTCTTTTTAATCTCAATTATCTAAATATAATAAATTATAAAAATTTATTATATATATATATATAAAATGAATTTTTATTTATACATTGTCATTAAAACCACTTCATTATATCATAATATAGTAATTTTATGATAATTTTATATATTAATAATTAATAACAATTTTAAATGTACCCTATGCTTCAACAATTTCTAGATAATTGACTTTGATTGAAACAAGTGACAATGTAGATTGAATTGTAAAAATGTTTTCCTTTGTAATTTAAAATATTTAAAAATAAAAATAATTTTAAAAAATTAATAAATATAATACGTTTAAATTTTAATAATAAAAATATTACTATTAATTTAGTCCTCCTCGAACTCATATTCATTTTAATTCAAAATAATTTTATTGTTAAAATTGTTGAGTCAATGAATCTTTTTTTTTTTTGATAATTAATATTTGAATCTTAAGTATATTTGGTTCTTAAATTAAAAATCTATTAATAATAAGAATTAAATTTAATATAAATAATAATATTATTATATTTATTTTAATAGTGTAATTAAAATAGTGATAAATATTAAAAATAAATTATAAATTATAAATAAAAAATAAATTTTTTATTATTTTTAAACGAGATAAAATAATAAAAAATAATAATATATAATTATACAAATATGTGAAAAAATAAAATATTTCATCGTTTTTAATAGTGTGAAAGGGACAAATATTCGTTAGATTGTTTATAATAACACAATTGAATGTGTTGCATGATTTATAGTAAATTCAAAAAATAATAATAATAATGATAATAATTAATCTGTATATTATAAGTAATTTTTTAATCCAACTATAATTAAGATAGATATGTATAGGCATATCGTTAGTTTTCGTATATATTGATTTTATTTTTTTAAAATTAAATAATATTTTTATATAATTTAAATATATAAATTAAAATGAAGGAGGGATTAATATTACCATGATACCATTTCACAAATGGCATCGATTTTATTCAAATGTTAATAAGTGTTACAAAGACAATAAGATTTAACAAAAAATTCAAAGTTAAGAAAAATAATAATAATAAATAAACTAAAATACCAACAGCTAAAGAAAAAAAAACCACAGTTTTTAGTTAAAGGCTTTGCAAATTAAAATTTAATCATGTCAAGTACTATCAATGATTGCAAAATAATCAAACGCCGTATAATATAAAAAGATAATAATGAAGCTTTTTTCCTATATTTCAAATCAATGTTTGAATCACGCAATCACTATTTGATCTAAATTAAAATAAAACATATACTCAAATGACATTTTCAAACCTTAACGTATCTCTTCTATTATAATTAAGGGGTGAGTAATTTGTCAAGCAATACTCTTTAATAATTTATTGTGTGGAAAACCTCAATACTTAATTTATAAGAAAAATGTGAAATTATTTTAGAAATTATTTATAATATAACATCATTCTACAACATGATTATATAATGTGAAAATTTCAACCGTCCATATTTGTTAAAAAATAGAGAAAAAAATATTTATTTAAATATGAACTATTGATATATAAAAGTGTAAAAAAAATTATGTAATAATTATAAAAAAAATTAGGTATCAAAAATCCCATAATTATTTAATGTAAGTAATTTAGTCCAGATATATATCCAAAATGCCTCTAGGGTTTAACATATCTTCATTTATGCTTTTGAGGTTCAAAGAAAATGTCAAAATGTCTATAGATTTTATGGTTAATATCATTGATGTCTTTTAAAATTAATGATATTAACTTTTCCATCTATATTTTATTTTATTAATATTCACATGACTGTAATACCAATTTGTGATTTTCGATCGACGATTGACCCTATGGTAAACTTTTAACCAATCTGACATTCTTTTAGGAGATCACACCTAGTTACATGCTTTAAATAGGATTTTTTATGCCTTAGATATGCTTGATCTTATAATTATAAATTCATACAACTACATATTTTTGTACAAACAATATAACTATAATCTTCAAAAAGATAATAACCAAACATAAGGTTTCTAAATTCTCTTTTTTCATCATCTTCTTCTTCTTCTTCTTCTAAGAAGACTTGTTTTTGACTAAAATAGTCTTTTAATATTCTTAAAACATGAAGATTTATTATGCTCTAATGGCTTTAATATAATCTATATAAATATCTAATAAGATGTTGAATCTTCTAAAATTTTCAAGACAAGTTTCATAATCTTCATCTTTAAAATATTCATTTAAAGTTAAAAGATAGTTTTTATCAAACTTTTCTAATAAAATTAGATTTTTATCTTTTATTTTAATTTCTTTCAAACTGGTTGTTTAATGTTTAGTTGTTAATTCATATACTTAATTTTTCTTATTATAATATTGTGATATTTTTATCTTTATCTTTTTGTTTATCAATAATATCACTTGATATAAATAAATATCTAAGCATTCAAGATCTTTAATTGGCTTAAAAGTTATAATTATTATACCTAAATTTAATGGGTTCATCATGGTATTCCATTATGTTCGTCTTTCTTGTTGCATTAATTATGCCTTAACTTTGCTCAAATCCTAATACACTCCTTGTAATGGTGAGCCTTATGTATCCGTACATAGATGGTATATAATTTAGAATTACTAGAAAAGAATAACTGAACTCCATTTTATTCATGATATAATATTTATTACAAACTTAAGGCCAACTAAGAACCTTAAAGGGATTTTTAGCCGCGCATAATTACTGGGTACATATTTTTTGGTTGGGATTTCTAGATAGAGAAGATTTCTATACTAGAGATTGTATGTTTTTCAAAGGTACATGCTTTGTTTTTCTTTGTGTCCTCCCAATGAAAATTAGGGTTCCTTTTATAGATAAGAAATCCCTACTTACAAGACAAAAATTACTATTTTATCCTTGCTTTCATAATTTGTTTGATTTTCTATTTTAATTATTAGACATTGTTTTTTTCCTTTGGTACATGCTACCGACTAAAGAAGCGGGTCTACATCTTTATTTTTTGTGTCGTCTTCTATCAACAATTCCTCTTTGTGCTCTTCCTTGTCATTTTCTACCAACAATATTTTTGATGACATTGATGATGACATATCTTCTTCTCGATCTTTGATGCAATAAATGCATATGTGATCTTTGGTGGCTTTTATGGCATAGAAGTAAAATACCTTCCTTATTTCTTGACCTATTTTCAGGTTGTAACTGTTAAAATTTGTTTTATATTTGGTAATTTTTTTCACCATTTTTTTAAAAGAGTCATACTACTGTGAAAAATAATGATGACTTTACTAGTTGAATAATTTACTTTGATCTCAGTAGAGTTATTAATCTGCATGAGTTCATAGAAAATTTGGCCTAACACTTGACCTCTTAATGCAAAGAGTTATTTTGTATTGAATTCCTTTTCTGGAAGCACCATTGGTTTGAGAACTTCTATGTTTGTGTTGGAAATCCCTATCTTGATGAAGTGGTAGGGATTGATACATTCTTTCTCATTCTAGTTCATTAGTGAACTGAAAAACCTTAGATAAACAAACTTGTCACCTATTTTATCTTCATTTCACCTCGAGTTATAAAATATTTTTAGTTCATTTGTAAGAATTCAACTCGCGCTATAATATTCTCTGTTTGGGGTTTGTTTATAGAACTCAAGCATTGAGAACCTAACAATTTTCTACTTTCTTTTTAGGTCGGTTTAAAAGAAACATTTTATTTTATTTTCAAACCGTCTCTAGGTAATCTCTTTTCCTCGTGTCTTACCACCTGCTATTGTTTTGTCTTTATGTTTTTGTAGCTTCTAACAGTATGCAAAGAGAAGAGACATCAGCTTTTGGCTCGGGCTCATGGGAGAATCCCTAATATTCTAGTACAAGTGGGAACTCGAGGTCTTCTAACTCGAACTCTTCTAGTGAAGCGAGTTAGTTTTCACCTCAATCGTCTACCTTTACCCCTCATCTCCAGACTATTCCCACTGTGAGATTGAGCCTGCCTCAGACTCAGATTCAATGGCTAGGACATGGAGGGGAAAAAAGGAATATAGGATCCATGGAACTAACATGTTGCATTAGAGGTTAGGTGGCAATACCTAAAACTTATGGGTTGTTGTCCCAAGATAAAGAGAGAATAAGAAGAACCTATGACATCCCTTCCTTAATTTAGATAATGATTCCTTCTGAGAGTGCTTGTGATAGTGATGCATATCCCTCTTGGTGGACTATTTTTCATGAGAAAGATTTATGGATGGGGGTAAGGTTCCCCTTTTATCCTCTTATTATGAGGTTCTTGGTTAGGACACAACTTGAATTGGGGCAATTGATGCCTAACGGGTGGAGATATTTGCTCTGCCTAATGTTGATATGTCAAGAACTTGGTGTGGATTTATAGATGACCAAGTTTAATGAGGTGTACATTATAAAATAGAACCCCACAGATCAAAGGAGGGTGTATATATCAGTAAAACAGGATCGGGGGTACATGTGTCCCTTCCTGAAAATGAGAAAAACTAGAAAGAATACTTTTTATATGTTTTAGGTCGGTGGGAGTCTCAAACAAATGACACGAGATTGGTAAAGAGCATTTGGAATGACACTAAAGTCGTGATTAGAAATATGGCTTCTCTAATCACGACCTTAAGTCTTGATGCGAAGTAAAGGTCGAATGATATCCAAAACTATCTTCCTGAAAAGACAAATTGGAAGACTCTATTGAACACTCTACGTTTTGTTGCATGTGGGTTAATGAGGCACGGTGCTATGGAGCCCCCCTTAGAGTGAATCTTAAACCCTGAACTCCTCCTAAACCTTGGGCTTCTGTTAAACATAGAACTCCTCCTACAAATTTTGGAGGCCGGTTCGAGATAGTGATAGATTATGGTGACCATAGCCCCACTCTTTGTTCTTGCCTCATAATATTTTCCCCTTTTTTATTTTTTTATTTTTTGAGGTGATTAACATGTATCCTCTCATTTTTAACCTATAGATAAGTTGGACTTGATCGTTGCCCAACTTTTTTCTCATATGAAGAGCAAGGTTACGTCGGGAGGAATGAGTTCCCCCAGGGTTCACCTCCTGCTCTTGGGGGGCTCATCGATGGGTAAAAAGGGGAAAATCATCTTATGAAGGTCATACTTCTTTTAAGAAGAAGAAAAATAAGGTTAGTATTGATGAGTCTACTTGTGAAGCCAAGCCTCTGAATGTTTACCCTTCCCTATCACCCTTGTGAGAGTAGCATAGGTCTTCAAATCCCCACACTAGTTTCAAAGAATCTAGAAATCCTTTAATGGATTTGAAGAAGGGGAAAGCTATTATTAAGGACCTTACTACTGATGCTGACGGGGTTATCCTGAATCAAGGTTTGGCATCGGAGTACCTCGAGTGTTGTATGATCCACATTTCCATCGATGCATGTAAGGAGCAGCTAGTGACTATTTATGAGAGGGCGAATTCTGCTGAGTTCATTCGCCGTCAAATGTGTCAAGTGTGTTATACTTTTTTGTTTGTGATATTCAGCGTTAGTGTGAACTCAATTTTTATTTGTTTGACCTCATTTCTTTGTTGTAATTGATGCTTCTTTATAATTTTGACTGAGCTCACAATGTGGGCTATTTAAAAGTTGAGCTAGTGAAGGAAAATCAGGGTCATACGTTGACACACTCAAAATACACTACACAATTGGCCAGAACAACAAAATGGGGGAGCGAGGTGATTGATAAGGAGGAGAAGCTGAAGAGGGTTGAGTTTGAGCTTAATGTGTATGTCCATCACGTTGCTAAGCTTGATGAGGCTTTGGGGTGAGCTGAAGAGGGGACTAAGGAAGTGTAGAGACAAGCTGAAGCTTCTACCGAAGAGGTGCACTGTCAAGTAAAGGTCGATATGGATGTTATGGCGCAGAAGCTTAAGTATAGTGTTGAGTAGACATATAAGATGGCAATGGAAACCTTCAAGATAGAGGCCAGGAAAAGGGTTTGGGCGAGTACTATTATCGTATTTTGGACATCCCTATTATGCCCCTATATATGTAAGCTCTTTCTATTGAGGAGGAGGGAGAAGGATTGGGCTCTTCTGGTGATAAGGATGGCCCTAAAATTTCTAAGGAAGGGGTAGTTGATCATTGATTTTTTTTTATTAAAAATCTATGCCATTTTTGTTTGTATAGTCATGAGTTGTTACTTCATGTTTAATAAATTAATTAATTTTCCTCTTTATTGTGTATTTATGATGTTGGCTTACCCATTCTCATTTATGGAATTTTTTTAGTTTTTTTTAGTTTTCATCTCCTATGAAAGGGTTTGAGAACACTAGTTTGATTCATGTATTTAAGAATCTTTGTCAATTCCTCCAACTTTTTTGCTCGTGTTTTATGGATTATCATCGAACCAATAGACACTTAGTTTGAGCTTTCCACGTTGCAAATGGTAGGCTTGAGGATGAGGTTAGGTTGCTTAAATCTGAGGTTTTAAACTTGAAAGTAATGCTAAAGAGACAAAGCGTGAACTTGTTTCTTGTAGGGAGCAATTAATCCAAACTCAATCTCGAGAAAAGAGGACCTTGGAAAGTATGGTTGGTCTTGTTGATAGGGAATCATAGTGGGCAAGTTTCTATATGAAGTGATCTGAAAGAGTTTTTCTTAAGGTTATGGAGGTTACTAAAGATCTAGAGCGGTGGTTACTTTCAATGATGACGTCGCTCCCCAAGCCTATTGATACATGAGAAGGTTATTAAGATTCAAAGCGAGCTATTTCCATTGGTTGAAGAAACTAATGATCTAGACACTGGTCGTGTATGAGTTTTTAAATTTTGTGCTGGTTGATTCTTGTATTAGTAAATATGAAAAGCACATTGATTAATTTTTTAAATAATGAACATTCTGAGCGACATGTGTTTATGTATAAAGAATATATGGTATATTGTTATTGTTATTATTATTTTATTATTATTATTATTATTATTATTATATATATATATATATTACGTCAGAGTGTCGACCTGGTTTCTAACCGAGGTGAGAGAAATCAAAATTTTCAAATGCTAGGATGATCTTCCTGATTTGTTTAATCTAGGTGATTGACCATGGGCTTTGATTTATGGTAGAGAGCTTGACCTTGTTCCTGACCAAGGTGCTCATCTTCCTTTACATTAGAATGCTAACCTGGTTCCTCACCAAAAGTTACATTGCCAATGATTGGCGTTGCATAGTCTTTCATCAATTTTTGCCTATCTTTACATCTCTTATGCCTAAATGTAGTTGAAATTGATCATCATCCTCATGTGTATCAATATTTAGCTCCTAAAAAATAATAGAAGTCTTTAAGAAAGATATATAACTAGACAAAATGTATAGGCTTAAAGTAGAAAGATGTAGGAAACCTAAAATTTATTTTTTTATTTTTTTATACTTTTTTAAAATTTATTTTTATTTTTATTTTTTTATGCTAAATTTAAAGAATGGACACAATTTTTGAAATAAACAAATTTTTATTATATTATTTGAATTTTATTACACACATTCTTAAAACAAAATAAACTATAAGAAAGGAAAATACAATAATGGGTGACCTTCCACTTAGGACTAAAATTTATAGTCTTCTAGTAAGACGTTACTTGGAGATTGTAGAATGAAAAACTCAATGTATCCTCTTCATTGAATTTATTTGATCACATTTGACCATTCAATTAGTCTTTGATTTGTTTTTACAAGTGGTCAACTAACTGTTCCACACGAACTTCCACCATTTTGACAGAAGCTTCCATAGAGTCCAATAGTTGATTGGTTTTAGACTGGTTATCTTTGTAGACTTGAATAAAAGAATTCAAGTTATCCTCTAGGGTTGGTTTACTGGGAATGCTTCTTGTAACTGGCTGGTGGAATTGTTGGCTTAGCTGATTTGAGCTTTGGGCAAAAGAAGGGTTGTTTTTCCTCTAGGAAAAGTTGGGATGATTTCTCCACCCAGAATTGTCAGTATTTGAATTGGGGTTGAATCTTGGTCTCTGTTGATATGCTCTCAAAACATTATTATGGTCAGGTCTAGTTGGTGCTCTCCTTGATATAGTTTGGGTAGTGAGAAGGGAAACCTGCTTGGTCAATTGAAAAAGTTGTTGCTGAACTTCATTGTTGGAATTGATTTCATGAACTCTAGCTTTTCTCACTAGTGAGATTTTCTATTGGGAATTAGCACCCAACATTTCAAAGAGGTTATACGTCTCTGAGGCTGTCTTCTCTCCCATTGCTCCTTCTACAGTATTGTCGACAATGAATTGACATTGCTACACAAGTCCATCGTAAAAGAATTAGTTCTGCAACTGCTGAAGAATGTGTGTTTTAAAAGTTATTCTTTTTTATAAAGATTTATGTATTGTTCACGATTTTGAATATTATGTATTCTTATTCCTTAAGATTAACATGTTATATTTTGTAAGCGTTCAAGAATATGCATTTGGTCTTGAACCATATAACTCTCAAAATGAGAAACATGTAATCCTAAATATATTCACAATTGTGGTAATTAAGGAGGAACATTAATTACCGTGAAGATTATCATGTCAATTAAAATTACATTATAGTTTTATAAATGTTGATAAAAGATTATCATTTAATGACACGAGTATATAAAATGTGTATTTTATATATTGAACATGACCTAACTAGATGAAACATTATATGGATTGTGTTTTGTGTCATTAATGTTTCCATTGTGTCTTTAGAATCTTAGATATGAGATGTGTAGGTTTTTCACATGAAAAGTATATAATGTGATTGCTATTTAAATACTATCTTATGATATGAATGAAATAATAGTTCATTGTGTACAACCTGTGCAAAAGAAATCTATATGTTAATATTATCATTGTGCTTCGATTTTGAGTTATGATATTACTGGGTCTCTTGGTAAAGTGGAATTATAACGCATGCAATATAACTGATTTAGTTATAATTGTAATTCACTTGAGAGACCTAGAAAAAAAATATAATGCAAAAGTGACACGATCCTATTTTTCATAGTATTCATAATATCATGTGACAATAGTAGACACAAAATTAGTGGATTGAGTAAATAATTACTATGTCATTTGGAAAACTATAATGTAATGATAGAACTTCTTATAGTCAATAATATAAAGTTTTATATTATTGCCAAGATGATATAGATCCTCTATACGGTCACACCAACTGAAGAAAAAAAAGTATTTTACATTTCATAATGATGTATAAGATAAAATACATTAGATGAAATGCTAAAATAAAATTTCATAATATGACATGCTTAGAACATAAATAAATTTGTTTAGTTATGCAAATATTATTTGTTATAATGTTTGAATGCATTGTGAGAATAATAGAGACATTGTATAATAGAATAATATAAATAATATTATTTGTTCATAAATTAATTTATTAAACCAATCACAAGTTGAGATTAAAGAGAGCATTAGATGGCTAAACAAGGCTGGTAGCATTTGTGTAATTGATTCAAACCTTATACAAAGAGTTGCCTTAACCTTTTCCTATTTAAGGAGGCATAATTAAGGAAAATTTGATCCAATTTTATACCTCTAACCCTAGCCTAAATCTGCTCTATTGAAGAGCCACATTTTTCCTTCTCCTAGACTGAAACTTGGAAAGGCTTGCTCAAGGCCGGAACCTAGGTGGTTTAACTCTAGGCCGAAAGTCTCTTTTCTCATCTCTTATTTCTAGGTGGTTGGATCTAAGCCTTGAACTCTACATTCATCTATTTAAGAGGTGTGGTAGTTCATTGTTTAGGTTCAAGGTGAACCAAGAGGTGCTCCCGAAAAAGAGGTGGTTTCCAAGAGATCTAGAAGGGAAATCGACTTCCCTCTACTCAAGAGATTTGACAATCTCTTTAGGTAAAGATATTCTTCTTCATCTCTAACAATAAGGTAGATGAGATTTTTTTATTTTATTTAGTACATTAGGTATTTTTTGAAATGTTTAAGAGAAAATCTTACTTGCAATTGTCATACAAATGAGGTCCTTTGTGTACTAAGCAAAGTGGTGATAGGAACATTTTAAATTCTCATCATATAGGTATACACATAAAATCCTAACAGTGGTATCAAAGCTATGGTTTGATTTTGTGACAATTAGATTATTTAGTTTGTGCTTGATTAAGTGCTTAAATGTTTTGTTAACTATCTCTCAAGTTCATGGTTCATAAATCTATCATTTTAAGTTCTTAGGGTATTTGGTCACTTTAGTAATTTTTGAATCACAAATTTTGTAGATCTAAAAATTCCTACATTAGTTTATGATGTGTGGATGAAGATTCTAAAATAAAACAGGGAGTTTAGTCTGTTTTATTAAAGTAAACCAAAAATGAAAAAAACGGGTACAATGCTAGAAATTGTTGTGTCCAGTTTTTTGTTTTACTGAGATTCAAAATTGCATAATTTGAGTTTGGATGAATGGATTTTTGTGAGCCACCTATATCACCTATATTGGAAATATAATAAAGTCTAGTTTTTGAAAAACTATATTTTGGAATAGAAAAATATTACAGATTTTGTGTGAAAATTAAAATTATGAAGTACTACAATCAGGTCTCTAGTACTGGAACCAGCAATTCAAATATAATTTTCTCACAAACTGTTGAATATTTTCGTGATTTATTTATATATCCATAAAGGTATTAAAGTCTATTTTTCAGAAATATATAACTTGAATTTGTTTTTCAACGGCTGTTAAAGTCTAGTTTTCATTCTAAATATTTTAACCATGATTTTGCACATATATTCAATTTGACCAGAATTCTTTTATTTTAACATATTGTGCTCATATACTTTTCAAACCTGAAATATCTTTTAACCAATTTTTATAATATTTCTTACCGGCTTTAAGAATTATGAGAATCAGAAATAACCAAACTGCAAAGTGAGAATGGGAAGAAAACAAAGAGATTAATTATACATTTACTTATGCAGAGTCATAAACTTTGTAAGGTAATAAAAACAAAGGGTATATATGTAAAAATTGTGGAGGTTTATGATATTTCTTGCTTTAAGAATTATGAGAATCCTTTTCAAAAAACTTCCTACAAAACCAACCAATATAACCATTCAACCTAATTCAAAATGAATAAAATTATTAAATCCATTATGTTTATAGTTCAAACCAATATAAGGGTGACTCGTTAAAGTCCTTTTAACGTAAATCATTTTGGTCATAGTAGTCGTTTAGCTTATCTTATTATAGTTGTTGGTCCTTTTATTAAGCAAAATGATTTTTCAGTCTTTCATGTATTTGAAAAGATGTTTAATAATCCCCATATTTTTAGAAAGAAAAAAAAAGTAGTATAAGAATAATAAAAATAATATTATTAAATTTTAGTCATAAAAAATTCGGTACATTATTTTGTATTAAATGATGTTCAATTTAAAATATTATTATTTAAATTTATTCACTTTTTCAAAAGTGTCATATAAATCCCTTGTGTTTTAAAATAAATGATTATTCAAAATCTTAAAAAGGAGATGGATATAAAGATACATCATTTTTATTAAGAAAATTATTCCTTAAAAAAATATAATCTATTATGTTATAAGTAATAAAGAAATGAGTATTGAGATTACAAATACAAAAGAAAGACATAATATATCATTATTTGATAAAGAAACTATATTAAAAAGTTATCAAAAATTTCTCGTAAAGATAAAAAAAATTGGATATATTCATTTAGAAGAAATTCAAATACTAATAAAAGTTCATTTTAGAGAATAAATAGATACATTAATAAAAATAGCATTATTATATAACAGAATAATAAATAGACATGATGCCTTATTAGGAATGATCCATGGTAATTTAGGATACCAAAAAATAAAATTTACAACATATTCTAGGTTTGCTATAAATATACATGATAAAAATCTAAATAAAGTATTAAGTCTAGCTTATAAATTTGAAAAATGAGATTTAATGAAAGAAAAAAATCATTCATTTTTAATACATTATCTAGTAGCATATTCTTTAACAAATAGTTATAATAATTCAATATATGGACAAAATGAATTTATAAAAATAGACAAAACTTTTAAGAAACTTGAACTAATAATAAAACCAAAAATACTAACAGACTTTGAAATACCAAAAGAATGGAAACTAGATATTAAAGAAAAACCCTTAATCATAGGAAGAAATAATAATGTTGTTAAAACTAATAGCATACCAAGATTTACTTTTATAAACCATGAATGAGAAACTTCTAACCAAGAAGAAGTTAAAAAACTAAAAAATGAAGTTAAAATAATGAAGCCATTAGTTCATGATTGCATATGAGGGAAAAATAATGTTTAGTGAAAAAAATAAAAAATATGCATTTAGAAGTAAATGGAAGCTTAGTAGGTCTAGCAAAAAATCAAGTAACATTATTTAAAACTGTACAAATATTAATAGGGGAAATGAATTTAGAACAAGAATCAATCATAAAATATTTACAGGAAATAATAGATATACAAAAAGAATTACTAAAGAAAATAAAGGAATGTAGTTATAATAAATTACAACAAGATATACACAAGGAATTTTTAGAACTAAGAAAAGATGTATACAATATACATTAGGGATAATGAAATAATAGGTTATAAATATGATCCTTTAAAAGGATTAAAAGAAGAACCACCAAGGAGATCAGATTCTTTGATTACTAAAAATGAGGAACAATCTAAGAATAAAAAGATAATTCCAATTTAATAGAATATAGAAAAAAAATTAGAAAGAAAATTCATGGACCCTGAAAATAAAGATATAGAAACATTGGTAAGTTTATTGACATTAAACAATGAAGAAATATAAGAACATTATAATAAAAAACTTTGTACTAACAAAGAAAAGGATGATACGACAATAATCAATAAAATTGATTCTGAACCAGAAAATATGACCTCAAAAGGTCATATAAACCCAATTTCATTACCATTCTCTTACTAAGAAAGAACATCTGACCCACATAAAGGAGAAATAAATAGGCAAAGAACAGAACAACATGATATCATGTATAGAAGAAGACAACCACCTAAAATTGAAGAAGGGTTGCATTGGGGAACTAGAGGTAATATTCCACTAGAGTTCAAACTCCATGATAATTATAAAACCGAACTTCTAGATTTAGATTGTATAAGAAATAGGAAAAAAGCTTTAGATGAATGGGCTAGTGGAATGAGTGTGCTCATACAAGCTTCTCAAACTACCCAAACAAATCATTCAACTTGTAGAGTGCTTATAGCACATAAAATGACAAGAAATGTAAAAGTTTGGTCTTCAAACTTAACAGATCAACAACATTTATTAATGTAAGAAAATGCTTCCACGGGAAGAGAATACCTGGATACAGTAATAAATGAAATCTACAAAGAATTTATTAGAGAAGATAAAAGAAAGACTATCACTGAATCCAGTGAAAATGAAATCAATGAAGCTAAATGGCATCTAACAAATATGGAAATTTGTAACATACGTTACATAGATTCTTTTATTTGTGAATATGAAGTGCATTACCATAAATTATCACCCTCTATACATACAACCTATAAAGAAATGTTTTTTCAAAAATTATCTGGAACATTATATAAAACCTTAACAAAAAATTGGGAACAAAGGAATAGAGAAACTATATGAGATACTTTAGGAGGAAGAATAAGAAGTCTTAAAGATTGGATCATTATTAAATCCAAGAAAGAAAAGAATATAAACAAATAAGAGAAAATAATAAAATTTGATGTGATACAAAAGATTTTAGAATACTAGGGAAATATGGATGTAATATAAAATCTTATAAACAAAAATATAAATATAAAAAATATAAATTCAAAAAACAAAATTTCCAAAAATATAAAAACAGATTCAATAGAGAAAACTACAAGAAAAAATATTTTAGAAGAAAGATTTATAAACCTTCTGAAAAAAAGAATTATTGCCCTTCAAGAAAGAAAAAATGCAGATCTTGGATCTGTAATGAGGAAGGACATTATGCTAATGAATGTCCAAGAAGACTTCAACATAAAAAAGAATTTAAATAGGAATTTTCACAAAAAGAAAATATCTTAGAAGAAGCTTTCAAAATAGAATTAGAACAAATCGAGGAATCTGATATAGATGATATTTATAGTATCTATCTATTAGAAGAATTTAAGGAAGAAATAATTGACTCAGAATATGAACACTCAAATTATGAATATTCTTCACGAGAAGATGAATGATTTGTATAGTATTACAAATCTAAATAGTACTTACATTAAAGTAAAACTAAAATTCAAAGGCTATAACACTTATCATTTACATGCATATATAGATACAGGAGCCAATATGTGTGTAGCCAGTAGATATGTATTTTCAGAAGACAATTGGAAACAAGCACCAAAAGATTTAATTGTAAGAATTTCTAATAATACTACAATAAAACTCAATCAAGTATTAAAAGATACTGATATAATGATAGGAGCAAAAAACTTTCACATTCCTACCATATATCAACAAGAAACAAGAGTAGATTTGTTAATAGGAAATAATTTCCTAAACTTATATCAACCTTTCACACAATATTCTGACAAAATAAGCCTCACAACTTTAGAAGGAGATACCATCTATATTTCTAAAGTAAGAAAAGCTTTAACTGTCTCAAACCCAACTTTTATGCAACAACATAAAAAGCGAAAACATGGTGAGATAGAAGACCAAAAAAACCTTATTTAAAAAATATTTCATTAGACATAAAAGAAAAACAAAACTCTTTTCTCAATGAGATATAGGAAGACAAAGCCCTAACAGGGATTAGAAGACTATTAAAAACAGTTAGTTCAGAAAATCCTTTGGATCCAAAAATAAATAAATCTAAAATAATAGTCAACATAAAATTAAGAGATCCTAACAAGATTATAAGATTAAAACCAATGATTTATACTCCAATAGACAGGATTGAATTTGGAAGACAAATTCAAGAACTTTTGGAATTAAAAGTCATAATACCAAGAAGCAGAGAAAAGAAGAGGAAAAAAGAGAATGCTAAGAAAATTTAAAGCACTAAATAAAGAAACCATTGATGATGGATACTTCATTCCAAAAAAGGAAGAACTATTATCTTTAATAAAAGGAAAAAAAATACTTCTCGAGTTTTGATTACAAAAGTGAATTTTGGCAAATAAGATTGGATGATGAATCCCAAAAATTAACAGCATTTAGTTGCCCCCAAGTTTAATTCCAATGGACAATTATACCATTTGGATTAAAACAAGCTCCAAGTATTTTTCAAAGATATATAGATAACATTTTTAAGAAATTACAAGATATTTGTTGTGTTTACATAGATGATATTTTGGTTTTCAGTAATGAATTAAATAAACATTATTTGGATATTATCAACATACTACAAGAATGTAGAAAAGAAGGCATTGTACTCTCTGAAAAGAAAGCAGTACTTGCTCAACAAAAAATCAAATACTTAGGGTTGGAAATTAAAGATGGAAAACATAATCTACAACCCCATATACTAAATAATATTCAAGGTTTTCCTAGTGAATTAAAAGATAAAAACCAATTACAAAGATTTTAGGATGTTTAACATATATAGAAACATATATCAAGAAACTTATAGAAATGAGAAAACCATTACAAGCAAAATTGAAAAAAGATCATATTTAGAAATGGACAGAAGAAGATACTTTATATATGGATAAAGTACGAGCAAATGTAAAATTTTTACCAACTTTATACCATCCAGGACTATATGATAAGATGATAATTGAAATAGATGCTTCAAAAGAATATTAGGGAGAAGTTCTTAAAGCAATAGTAGATGACAAATATATTCAATCTTTGTAAATATACATCAGGATCTTTCCAAGGTTCATAATTAAACTATCATAGTAATGAAAAACATATTTAGCTATTAAAAAGGCTATTAAGAAATTTGTAATATATGTCATAAGCTCCAGATTCATAGATAACAAGAATTTTGGTTATTTTTTAAGAACTAATATTGTAGGTGATTACAAACAAGGAAGAGTAGTTAGATGACAACAATGGTTCAACCATTACAATTTTGATGTTGAACATCTTCCAGGACATAAAAATAGTTTAGTTGATGCTCTTACCAGAGAATTAGCACCTCTAACTATTTTTATGTTTTCAGGAATGTGAAATCTTGATATCAAAATGAAGATAAAAGAAAAGGAGATAAAAATCCTATAGGAATAACTCGAGTTGCCATATCTCGAGAAATCTCTTATGGAGATAGGAAATAAACAAAAAGAACTTAATTGTTCAAAACAACCTCTAGAGACCAGAAGCTTAAACGAGGAATCTCCATTAAAAAAGGAAGAACCTAACAGTTCACAAAAAACTTCTGAAACCACAAAGCTCAATTGGGCATATGAAGCAGAAAAAGAAGAACAAAAAAAAGTTTATGTGGTCTATAATGGCCCAAAACTCGGAATTTATAACAACTGGGCAGAAGCTAGCAAATCTATTCTAGGAATTAGTGGAGTAACTCATAGAACCTTCACCAATAGAATATAAGCTGAAAGTAGTTATGTCAACTACAAAACACCAAAATTAATAACTCCAGAGGAGATAGTAAGAAATTATTTTGCAACACTACAACAACAACCAACAGCTCCAAGCAGATTGACAAATATTGGAAAGATAGCAAGGCCTTCAATGCTATTTAGAGAAACATCTCCTCCAAAGACAGCAAAAAAAAGCATTTAGTATTATTCAAGGAGACATCTCCTATAATTACTCCAATCGTTGAAGATGAAAAGGACCAATATAGAAACCTTAGAAAACTACAATGGTTGAGTCTCTATAATTTGGCAAGAAAATCTACCCAAGAACATATTGAATATATGAAATTCTATACTACAGACAAGGAATTTCCTACAAGAAGTGATTTCAATATATTGGAAGGAGTTGATCCAATTTTTGTGTATAAAGCATTTCATGCAAGATTAATAAAAAATATATATCCAGGAATTAATTTAAGTGAATTAAATTATTTCCCAGAAAATTTTAAAAGAGCAATCAAGAATTTTAGAAGAAAAATTAAAGCAAGTGATAAACATGTTTATCTTAGATTTTTCAGTTCATTAATGGCCTGGAATGAGGAATGAAGTATTAGTCCCTACCACTTCATCAAGATAGGGATCTCCAACACAAACAAAGAGATTCCCAAACCAAAGGCACTTCCAGAAAAGGAATTCAACACAAAAGAACTCTATGTATTAAGAGGATAAATGTTAAGCCAAATTTACTATGAACTCAGGAAGATTGACAATTAAACTCAGATTAAAGTAAATTATTTAACTAGTAAAGTTATCATCATTTCCTACAGTAGCATGGTTCTGTCAGAAGAAGATGGTGAAAAAATCACCAAATATGAAACTGATAATTGTATATTATACATTTATTTTGTCCATTTTATTAATTATAATTTCTATGTTTTTGATATTTTTAATTAATTTTAATTAATTAAATTAATATTTTCTGTTTATGTTTTAAGGAATATATTTTTAAGAAAATTAAAGAATATGAATCAAAAAAGGACCTAATTGCAAATAATAAAGTTTGAAAATATAATTTAAATTACAAGAGTGCTTAATTGCAATTAACAAAAGTCTAAAATATAATTTGAATTAAAATAGGGCTTAACTGTAATTAGCGAAAGTTTAAAAGTTAATTTAAATTTAAAAAGGGCTTAATTATAATTAACGAAAGTTTAAAAATTAATTTAAATTAAATTGGAGGGCTAAAATGCAATTAAAGAATATTTGTTTTTTCTACGCAGGAAGAGGACCACACGCAACATTGTCCACGCGTGCCACACACCGTTAGATCTTCCAATCAACGATCAGGATCAGACGCGTTGAGCTA
This sequence comes from Hippophae rhamnoides, assembly GCA_033030585.1. Lineage (NCBI taxonomy): Eukaryota > Viridiplantae > Streptophyta > Magnoliopsida > Rosales > Elaeagnaceae > Hippophae > Hippophae rhamnoides. The sequence continues at coordinate 59,580,941 of CM065429.1, read as the reverse complement.
GACGCGACAAAATAGAGTAGACCTAGTTTTTTAGGATCGCACGTTGCTCGGTGCATCGTGTGGGGCCTACCTACCGTGTAGGCCGGCGTGCAGGGTGGACCCACGTGTAGCTGCATGAACTATCCCATGCGACACAGTCCAGATAAACATCGTGCGCCCTAACATGCCAACTAATCATATATTTCCACGTGTCTCAAATATTCTTTCATCCAATCAAGAGGAAACACATGGCGTGTGTTGGTTAAAATAAAAACACCAAAATGGCGCACGTTTCCAGCAACTTCTGTATCCCCCAAGTATCTCGCCAGTGATTATCCCGTATGACGCATTCCGCATGCGCCCGTTCATCACACCGTATGAAAGACTACCATGTGTCCCATTTTTTCCTTGCAGCCAATCAAATGCTAACATGTGGCATGCATGAATTGAAACGAAAACGCAAAACCAACACCCCTTTCTAGTTGTTTTGTATTTCTTCCACACGTGACTTAAATTATTATTTTCGATGTCTCCTACTATTCACGCGTGGTTTTAAGGAAATATTTTTTGATGTATTGTTTTAGCTATAAATAGGGCATTTATTGCCAAGAAAATGAGGTTAGGTTAGGTTGGAGTGTTGGACGGTGGTACACGCAGAAGCCATTTTTGGCTTCTGTTGTGTTCTACATGTGCCATAAAATTTAGAGAATGTAGATGAAATTTTAATTTTCTTTGTGTTTTTCATCAGCAAATATTCCTTAAATTATGTAATTTTAATTTTTGTTATGAAATAATTTAATTTTTCTAGGGTTGCGTTTGAGCTAAATTTATGAAGCTTGGATTTAATTCTTTTTGATCGATTTATTAGATTTTTAATTTGTTTATTCTATTTGTGCTTAATGCTTTTGATTATTGGAAAATTCATCAATTGATCTGTGGCACTTAAATATACTTGGAAGAGGCATTTTTGTGTATTGCTCGTGGATAGAATGAAATGTATATATGAAGGATAGGAATATACCTTTATCGTATGTGTGGTCATTTGAGAACTTAGAACGTATTGAATCTTGGTGAATTTAATTCTCATAAGAATATAGTGAATTAATTTAGCGAGATGTGTCTATACGGAGCTCGAAACAGATGTATGGATAAAATTAGGAGTTCTAAGTTGACAAATTAAATTTACAAAAAATATAAATCAAGAGGAAATAATATGATTCGAGTGGATTAATTTGGTGAAACTGTAATCTTAGAATTTTCTTATTTATTGTTTACAAAAATTAGTTGTTAAACTTTCATCAATTTTCGTTTGTTTTGGATAAAATCAGAGTGAAACAATTTTAGTACTTAACAAACTATAGTAACAAATATCCGTGGGAACGATAATTTACTTATTAATTTTATTACTTGTGACCGTGTATACTTGCACGTTTACATTTTCTCCAAAAGAGACAACAAAAACCAATTTTAATTGCAACAACCTAGAAATTGGTCAAGAAACAAGGAAGGTATTCTGCTTCTATGCCAGAAAATCCACCAAAAACCATAAATGCATTCTCTACATCAAAGACCGAGAAGATGAAGATGTGTCATCAAAGGAACCGTCGGTAGAAAATGACAAGAAAAATAGAAAAATAAACTGACGACAGAAGACTACAAAAGAAATAAAGATGTAGACTCCACATCTTAGTCGGCAGCATGTGCCAAGGAAAAAAGTAATGGTTATTCTTTAAAGTAGAAAAAATAGATGAATTATTATAAGAAGGGTAAAATAATAATTTTAGTCTTGTAAGTAGGGATTCCTTGCTCTATAAAAGAAACTCTTATTATCATTTCAACACACGCACGAATACACAAAAATCCAGAGCTCTCTACTCTGAAACACTCTAGCATAGAAAACCTCTCTATCTAGAAATCTCAAAACCAATAATGTTATACCCATTAACTATGAACAGCTAAGCACCCCTTTAAAGGTTCTTAGTTGGCCTTAACTTGTAATAATTATTATGCTATAAATAAAATGGAGTTCAGTTACTCTTTTTTAGTAAGTCAACTATTAGACATTATTTATGTACGAATGCAGAAGGCTCACCATTGTCAAGAGGGCGTTGAGGTTTGAGCAAAGTTAAGATATAATAGGTGTAACAAAGGAAGACGAACAGAAGGGAAGACCATGGTAAACCCATCAAATTCAGGTATAATAATTATAAATTTAAGTTAGTTAAGAATCTTGAATGTTTAAATATTTGCTTACAACAAAACATAATATTGTTAAAATAAGAAAATGGAATTTATTTTTAGAAATAAACAACTAATAATTCCAATGGAAATCAAAGATAAAAATCTAATTCTATTAGAAACATTTGATAAAAGTTATCTCTATGATTTAAATGAATATTTTAAAAATGAAGATTATGAAACTTGTCTTGAAAATTTTAAAAAATTTAATACCTTATTAGATATCTATACAAATTATATTAAAGTTATTACGAGCATCATAGACCATCATGTTTCAATGACATTAAAAAATTATTTTAATCAAAAATATGTGAGAATAAAGGAAGTCGTTGCCCTTCTACAAATTAATTTCCTAAAAATTCAAAGTCTCATCATATTACATTACGTAAAAATAATATATTTTAGCGAAAATAAAAAAAAATATAATTTTCCCTTTTATAATTAGAAGATACGTTTAATTGTTTTTCCGGTTTGTATAAATAAAGATCTAACTAAATAATTTCTATAATTTTATATTTGATTATAAAGTAAAAACAATATATGATAAAATCACCTTCCTAAGTAGAATTTCACTTTTAATTTTCATCATAAAAAAAATATTTTTTTTATAATTTTTTAATATAATTAAAAATAAAATTATATAAATAAATAGATTATTTACATTATGAATGCCAAAAAATATCATAAATGCGTATGTCCTTTTAGCTTGTAATTTAGTACAATTCTCAATCATAGTACCAAACATTCAAAATGAATTCTTATAAAAAACATATTAAATTTTTTTATCATATTGTTAACGTGCATATAAATTTTTTGACTTAAGTACAAAGTATGTTACAACTTAACCTAATTAATTTTTTATTTTTTATTTAATTTTTTTCATTTTAAATTAAAAATATTAATTTTATTTTTATAAGTAAAATAACAAAATTATATAACATAAATTAAAGATAATTTATATATAAATTATTTTTGAAAATATATAGTTGATCCTACTAAATACCAATATACTTATTTTTGAAAATAGAGTTTATCCTACTCCTCGTATACATCCTATAAGATTGCAAATATATTGAACAAATATAGTCCTCTAATATTATTGCCTAGCTAATTAATAGAGTTAAAACAATTTCCATGATGATCTCTTCATTATACATATAGGTGTTATTGTTGAGTTTCCTAGTATAGTTGGGAGACAGTAAGAATTAAGTGCAGCGAACTAAGATGTAATGACCATTATGGCCCTGTTGTCCGATTCCCATTCAAACTTAAACACCACCATCTGGTTGATCGTGATACAAATTATGTGTGCAATGAATATGTAATTATATATATAACAACAAATAATATAATGATAAGAAAATATCGTCCTCACTAAAATTATTTTATTATAAACTAATTATTAAAACTAAAAAAAATAAAAATCAATTTTTTTTGTAATTTTATATTTTAAAGAAATAAAATTAAAATAACTAAAAGTAAATAATAATAATTAATTAAATCGTATTTTGTAACTAAGAAGATATATGCGAAAATATCTAGAAATATTTAATCTCCTAATTTTTTAAATATGCGAATCGTTAAAATTCCTCCGATATAATTATTAATTATCAATTGAATCTAACATATCATGTATTACTCTCTCGAGTAAACTATACACCATATAGTAATTCATTTAATCACACTCACACGCCAATTAAATTCATCAATTATGAATCACATATATAAGAATCATACATTTCTGCCTATAAACTATGCATGTTATTTAATCAAGACAAACAATTAAATAATTCTCTCAAATCTATTTAATTATCTCTATAGATAAATTATTGGTCAAAAAATTAATAACATAACAATCAAATTAAATAATATAATTAAATTATAATTGGGGTAAATCATCACATGGTGAAAATTGGATTCATAAGATCTCTAGATTAATAAATTAACTATAGATAATTGTGTTCATAAATCTTATATTTTCATAAAGAAATACATAAAAACTAATAAAGAGTATAGTACAAGAAGAAATACAATCAAACTCTTGAATTGTAATATTAATCTCCTTTTGAATCTCCACCAAAATTATATCCCCTCTTGAATTTTTTGGTATTTTTCTCTCTTTTTAGCTCCAAAAATTGATCAAAATTATGCTAATGACGGCCTCTTTGGGTTTATAGGATGATTGTGGGCTTAAATATAGCACAGGTGCAATCTAGACCATCAGATCAAAAACTGAGATCAAAACAAGCAAAAATTGACAACACCAACCAATCATAGCGTGACATGTGGCACACAAAATTCATTGGGTGGATTAGAGCACGATACATAACAGGGGAGACCTGTCCGAGTCAATGCTTCTTGAGTCAGCGCAACGTGATTTGCAGGAACAAATGGTGTGGCACACGGGTAGAACACGAGGAGCAATCGCATGGCAACATATGGCAGTGTAGGTTGACAGATCTCTAAACTCTGATTTAACATTTTTTTGACACGTGACATGCGGTTCATCCTCTTCACACATGGCATAATGTGATATGTTGTCCCTATTTACGTAGTATCTGTATGGCTGGCCCAATCTGCTCCTCTACTTGTATGGTATGCCACGTGGTAGCTAATGACTCTACTTTCATAGAGTCATCACAAACCACTATGGATATACTGGGCTCTAATTATCATGTAAGAATGAGACCAATGACAACGCTTCTTTAGCTACCATTAATCCTTGTGAAACAACTTGTAGTAAGTGATATAGATTATGTTTTACGGTCAATTTTGTTGGAAACAATACATGAAAAAACAAGTTTAAGAATAAAATTATTTTATTAAAATTAGAAATACACAAATATATATATATATATATATATATATATTAAATACAAAATTTAAATATAGTAAAATAATGAGACACGTGTATCACATAGTGTCTTTAAGATAATTTTTTTGCTCACTGTGGGTGTTAGAGAACGACGAAAACTTATCTCTCAATATACAATGATTAAATAATAATAAACTTACACCACAGTTTATTATTCCATAAACTTACAAGTGCTTAAACTCTATTAGAGGAACCTAACTCTAAATAGAAAATACACAAAAAAAAACCTCCTACATTTCCATACATCTCTATTTCTTTTCTTTTCTTTGTTTTTTTTCCTTTTAGCCTTTCTTCTTTTTCCTTTCTTTCTCAGCTACTCTGTTTCTTTTTATTTTTTGTTTCTTTTCTTCTTCCTATTGCTTTTATAAGAAGCTTAGGTCGAAAAGAATTAATTTAAAAATCCCAAATGAACGAAATGAAATTAAAGAAAAGAAAGAGTTGTTTTTACAAGAAAATGAGGAGAAAAATGAAATGAAACTAAAGAAAATAAAGAGCCATTTTTATACAAAGGGATGAAGAGAGAAAAAACTAAAAGAAATACATTAAAGACTAAAATGGATAAGAGAAAAAAACTGAAAAATTAAATTTTTAATTCAAGATTTTCCAACAATATCCTACATGAATAAAAATTTACATAGATTTTAAATTAAATTTTGACATGAAAATAGAGTTCCACATATCAAAACCTGGATAATATAGGTAGGTGTTAGCCTTTGAATCTTCCTTTGTGAAATATATTTATCTTACTGACTAACTAGTGGACACGATGTCCTTGAACTGTTCTGCCGTCTATGCAAGCGATGACATACTTAACACACAAGAGTCTTTCCTGACACAATTCAATTCTAATTGTTATGTTTGTTTTGACCATGAATATACGTTTGGTTTTGTGAGAATCTCTGAAGAATTGAGCACTATAAAATTCTTTTTCGAAGCGGCCCCACTCCTATCTCAAATAGGTGATCTCTTATCTTTAAAAGTAATTCGCAAAGAGTAACTTGCATATTCCCCTCGATATTCTTTTCATAAGAATCATTAAAAGCATTAACTTATCTTGTATCTTACATGTATCACTATTTTTATCATAGGAATGGACTTAAGGATAAATCCCCCACAGTGATCTCACTAAGTCTTTATAATTAGATTGTCTCCTTGAACCTAGATCTTAAGATCTTCAATCAAATAGGTTAGGTTTCCTTTACAAATCCTTATTCATTCATGGGTTTTAGTCCCATTCCTTTCAATGACTTATCAACTAACTCTTGATTTAAACCTTTAGTTAAGAGATCTAATATGTTTTCCTTCGACTTCATATAGCCAATAGAGATAACCTCAATTGAGAGTAATTGTCTAATGATGTTATGTCTCCAATGTATATGTCAAGACTTATCATTATACATATTTCTCTATGTCTTGCCAATAATAGATTGGCTATCATAATGGATGCATATTACATGTACAAGCCTTACCAATTTAGGAATATCCTATAAAAAAATTGCATAGCCATTTGGCTTCTTTGCCACATTTATCCAAAGCGATGAACTCAGATTCCATCATGGATCTAACAATGCACGTTTGTTTAGAGGATTTCCATGAAATAGCTACACCACTTGGTATGAACACATATTCACTTGTATACTTTGAGTCTTCGTGTTAGATACTCAATTTGCATCGTTGTATCCTTCTAATATAGCTGGATAACTTGTATATTGCAGTTCATAGCTACATGTATATCTTAAGTATCTAAGTAGTCTTGTAATACATTTATAGTGATCAGATCTTGGATTACTAGTATACCTACATATTTTGCTTACAACATAAGATATGCCTAGTCTCGTACAAATCATCAAGTACATAAGACTTCCTATCACTCTAGAATATTATAGTTGAGACACAATCTTACTTTAAATCTTAGATAGGTGTAAATTTACATTTATGGGTGTTCTCACAATTTCAAAATCACCCTTGTTGAATTTCTAAGTATTTTGTCAACATAATGACATTGACTTAGAATGTGATCACTTAGTATCCTTGATATCTTAATTCCCATAATTACATCAGTAGGCACCATGTCTTTCATATCAAACCTTGAATTCAACATAGACTTAGTAGATTTGATCATTTGATCATTACTACTCACAATTTGCATGTCATCAATGTAAAGACACAAGATAACATAACCATTTTTTTTGTCATTGACATATACACATTTGTCATATTTGTTGATTTTAAAGCCATTTTTCCTCATGACATTATCAAACTTTTCATGTTACTCTTTTAGTGCTTGTTTCAATCCATATAAAGACTTCACCGATTTATAGACATTTCTTTCTTACCCTAGGCATGAAAAACCCTTGGGTTGGTCCATGTATATTTCTTCATCTAACTCTTCATTGAGAAAGGTTGTAATTACATCCATTTGATGTATTTCAAGCTTTCACATAGCAATGATAGTAATTATCATCCTTATAGATGTTATTCTCATCATAAGAGAATAAGTATCAAAGTAATCAAGGTCATTTCGTTATTTGTATCCCTTAATTACAAGCTTGGCCTAGTACTTATCAATGGATCCATCTGATTTATATGTTCGTTTAGACAAACTTGATTATCCTTGAGATTTGCTTGTAAATATATGTTCAAAGAACGATGTATTCCTTGATTCCATTATCGTGTTCTTATGTATGTTTAGGACCTTTGACTCATGCATGCACTAAAAACCGATAAGCACTACTATTATGTGCATATCCAACGAAGATGTAATCTATTATTTTTGGACCTATCTTCACCTTCTTAGGTATAGGTACAACTACTTTAGCAAGACACCCCCAAACTCGTAAATATTTATAAGAAGGTACTCTTCCTTTAAATAATTCATACATTATTTTATGTGTCTAAAAGGTAATTAGTTGACAAAATAGCTTCCTTTTACGAGTTCTATCTCAACCCAGAACTTAATAGCATTGCATTCATCATTTCTTTCAAGATACGATTCTTATGTTCAACAACTCCATTTTGCTGAGGTAAATAAGGCGATGTGGTTTCATGAATAACTTTGTGTTATGCACAAAATTCACCAAACAATGCTTCATATTCACCACCACGATCACTACACAGTACCTTGATCTTCTTGTTGAGTTGATTCTCAACTTTTTCTTCTATGTTTCTTTTCTTTTTCCTGTGGCTTTTATAAGAAGCTCACGCATAGACATGATAAAAAAAGAGGAAAAGAGTGTTGCGTTAGAGATCATCTCTTTGGATTTTATTTCTGTTTTGACAATAAGATGAGAATGAGAAGACTTAAGGAGGAAGAATAACATGGGACAAGATTAGAAAAGAGAATATATTTTATTTTGTTTAGAGTTCTACAAAAATAATAGATTATTTTGTTTAGAGTTATAATTCTTATGTACTACTAGATTCCTACATAGAAGCATTTATTTAGAGTTTTTTTGGTGTGTGTTACTAGAGTCCTATATAGAAACTTTATAAACTGTTCTACGAACTTTTCAACTATAAATAACTAGGCCTTATGTTTGTATAAGGTATCCTAAAAAATAATCAACTTATTAATATTAAAGAAACTCTATTTTTTTTTCTTATTCCTAATATTTTAAGAATAGTTCTTCTTTTGTTTATTTGGAAGTTGAAGTGATATTATTCGTGAGATAAAGAAATATATTTAGGCTAGTCTTGCTCTAGAGTCGTTAGACTGCTCATCTAAAAATAGATAGCATAACTAGGCTTGTCCTATTATAGATTTGCTAGAGTGCTTTCCTAGATAATAATTTACTTGCATTTGTTTTATAACACAAATATGATTACCTTTTGCCATAAAGTGAGTCTGACTAGTCTAAATTTTGTCATTATCTTTCTTATTTCTTAAGTGCTTCCATATTATTAGTATATTCGTGCTTTCATCTTTCATCAGGTGATATCAGAGCAAGATTCATGTAAGTTCAATAGAGAATAATAAAGGTATTTCACCAAAATAATTTCTAGAATTTTTTCAAAAGGTTAATCAAGTTTTTAGTAAAATATTTGCATCATTGGCGTTATTAAACAAAAATATAAATAAAGCTCCTATTCAAAAAGATTATGGAAAAAGTCAAAATCAAGATCTTACTCAAATGAAAAAGATGACCTAACACATCATTAAATATGGGATATAAAAAAAAGACTCATCTAAAGCTTTAAAAGTGGAAGAACAATATTTTGGAAACAAAGTTTTTGAGATAGTTTTAATCAAAGACAAAAATTATCATATTATTAAGACCAATAAATCTATATAAGAGATCATATATATTCAGAATGAAGAATTTGAAAAGAAAATCTATTTACAAAGTGAGTTAGTCTCAAATCTTAAAATTATTTCCATAAAAGAATATTCAATTATCATGGTACTTGTAGACATTTCTAAAGTTAAAGAATAAAGTGTATACTTTCAAATGCAATCAATTATTTAACATCATAAAAAATTATTTTTCAAATGAGCAAGAATTGTTAAATTATCGTCAAAATACCGAGTCATATTTCAATATTTCAAAACTCGTTGAAAATATTAATTTTAAAGATGAGCATGTAGACAAATAGTTAGCTTATAATGCTCAAGGAAGTGGAATGACAAGAAAAACTAATTTTGAAAATCCATGAATGCTTCAAGTATTATCATACTCATTTGAAAAAAACTAGAGGACAAGTTTAAAATAAGTGAAGAAAAATAATACAAGACAAAATTAGAAAAGAAAATGTAATTTATTTTGATTAGAGTTTTTGTTTAGAATTTTATTAAAGTAATAGCTTAATTTGTTTAGAGTTTTAATTCTTATGTATTACTATAATCTCACATAGAAAACTCTATGTAAAGTTAGTTTTTTGTGTGTATTAGTCCTACATAGAAACTTTATGAACTATTGTAGGGGTTTTTCAACTATAAATAACTAGACATTATGTTAATAACTAGACATTATGTTTGTCTAAGATATTTTAGAAAATAATCAACTTAGCAATATTAAAGAAGCTCTTTTTTTTTCTTATTCCTAATATTTTAGGAACATTTCTTATTTCTTCTATTTGGAAGTTGAATTCATTTTATTTGTGAGATAGAAAAATATCTTTAGGTTAATCTCACTCTAGAATTACTAGAATACTCATCTAAAGATAGATAATATAGTTAGATTTTTTCTATTTTAGATTTACTAAAATATTTTATTGTATTTATTTCATAACACAAATATGATTACTATTGCCAGGGAATACATTTAATTAATCTAAACTTTGTTCATATCCTTCTTATTTTCTATGTGTTTACATATTATTGGTACATTTACTCTTCTCTTCTCACTTACATCAAATAATGATAAGTGGCATAAGAGCCTTTCTGCCATGAGAATGTGGACATTTCTTTGATGGGTAGAGAGAAGAAAAAAGAAGGGCTGGTATTGGTATGGACAAATAAAGATATGCAAGGTGATATAGTTTCTTAGTACACTTTCATTATAAAGATCTGTAATCTCTTTGTATACTTTCTCTTATATAATAATAAATTATAATGGCTTTTTCCATATAATAGAATTTTCAAACCACGTAAAATTCTTTGGGTTGTTTTCCTTTTGAATTTCTTGATGCGTTTTTGAGAACATTTTTACAATTTTGGAACCAAAGTTCCTAATAGCTTACATATATCCTGGTCGTCTTCCCTAGGTCGTTTGCTAGAGGTTGCCTATTTCAAGTTGTATATTAGGTCACCAAAGTAAAGTCCACGTGGTAATAATCGACATACTTCACAGGTACAATATTACATTATAAGGTTGTCCAAGCCGTGAAGGCTGATAGGAGGAGAGTATCAAATGTTAGAGTCTCAATTCAATTCATAAACGTTCAGAAAACCATATGAACTCATAATTTAAATGCAGCGGAAACAAAATTGGATTGAAAACATACCTCCTACCATTCATCAAATTTCAGCACTTACACAGGAATTCCAATGGATTATCAATTTGATGCTTTCACTGGTTTCTCACACTTATTTACTACGTATTGATGGTGTATTTGAATTGTTATGCAATTAATAGTGAGAGGACCCCATACTTTATTAAGGTTCTTCCATCAAGAACCTCATTCAATTTTGGAACCGACGTACGATTCCAACGAAACCGAACCGTCACCACGGTTCACTTAACGTTGCACCACTCTGATTTTCATTCTCCCACTTGGTGAAAACATTAAGCGAAATTCTCTTGAATAACAAAACACATGAATCATAGCGATAGGTCCTCTAAGAGCGAGTATTATCTTCTATGCATTACAATGTATTTAGTTTCTCAAGTACTATACTTTATGTGGTAACTAAACTTAATGAATAAATCCTATATTTATTCTTGGTCCAATATAAATTTTCTCAAATAAATTAAGGTGCATATGAATATGAGAAAATATCACAATATATAAGAGTTTCATTAATTAATTGTATATATACATTTACAAAGTGGAACCAATTCACATTCTCTCTACATGATCCTTGAATTTCATTGGTGGCATGCCTTTAGTCAAAGGATCAGCAATCATCAACTCAGTGCTTATATGCTCAATGACCACTTTATTTTCCTTAACACGTTCTCTTATGGCCAAGTATTTAATGTCGATGTGCTTACTACGACTACCAATTTTGTTGTTCTTAGCCATAAATGCAGCAGCTGAGTTGTCACAGTACAATCTTAATGGCCTAGAAATAGAGTCAACTACTCTAAGCCCAGAAATGAAAATCTTCAACCATACACCATGCGATGTGGCCTCAAAACATGATACGAACTCGGCCTTCATAGTGGAAGTAGCAGTCAAGGACTGTTTCGCACTCCTCCAAGACATAGCTTCACCAGCAAGCATAAAAATGTAACAAGATGTTGATTTTCGTGAATCAATACAGCCAGCAAAGTCCGCATCGGAGTAGCCAATTACTTCCAGTTCATTGGTTCATCTATACATGAGCATATAATCCTTAGTTCCTTGTAAGTACCTCATCACTTTCTTTGTAGCTTTCCAATGGTCAACACTTGGATTACTCTAATATCTCCTTAGCATCCCAACAACAAATGCAATGTCAGGTCTGGTGCAGACCTGAGCATACATCAGGCTTCCAACAGTTGAAGCATATGAAATGGTTTTCATCTGTTCTCCTTCAAAATCATTCTTTGGGCATTGGTCCAAATTGAACTTATCACCCTTCACAATGGGAGCAACACTTGGTGAACGATCCTTCATCCGAAATCTCTTTAAAATTTATTGATATAGGTTTCCTGAGATAAACCCAAGACACCTCGAAGTCTATCTCTATGGATCTTAATGCCAATGACATAAGATGCCTCACCCATATCCTTCATATCAAAAATTTAGAGAGGAATTTTTTTACCTCATGTAGAAAACCCCTATCATTGGCTGCAAGCAAAATATCATCCACATATAGCACCAAAAGAAAATCTTACTCCCACTAACCTTATGGTATATACATTGATCCATGACATTCTCTTCAAAACCAAATGAAGTGATGACGTTATGGAATTTCAAATACCATTGACGGGAAGCTTGTTTTAATCCATATATGGATTTATTAAGCTTACAAACCAAATGCTCACCATTACTAGAGAAGAATCCTTCAGGTTGTTTCATATAAACCTCTTCCTCTAGGTTACCATTAAGGAAAGCTGTTTTCACATCCATTTGTTGCAAATCCAAATCAAAATGGGCAACCAATGCCATGAACACATAAAGTGAATCTTTCTTAGATACTGGAGAAAATGTCTTCGTGTAGTCTATTCCTTCCCTTTGAGTGAATCCTTTGGCAACGAGTCTTGCCTTATGTCTCTCAATGTTGCCTTGTGAGTCTTTCTTTGTTTTGAAGACCCATATACATCCAATGGATTTCACACCATCAGGTAACTTGACGAGATCCCAGACTCGGTTAGACGCCATAGAATCCATCTCTTCTTTCATGGCATTGTACCATAAGTTTGAAACCTCATAACTCATGGCCTGTGAAAATGTCTCAGGATCATTTTCGGCTCCAACATTATAGTCACATTCTTGTAGATACATAACATAATCATTAGGAATCATTGATTTCCTTACTCTAGTAGATCTTCTTAATGTTGCATCAACATTATCCTGAGGAGCAGGACCATGTTGTTCAATAGTTATAAGCATCTGTTGAACTTCAACATCTACTGGATCAGGATCAATAGCTTGTGGTACCTCTAAGACTGGTCTTTCAACACGCATTTGTATTCGAGGCGTGTTGTTAACAATAACGATCAGTCCATTACTTGAAGTGGCATATTGAGCATCTGAATGATCTTTCTCAGAACCAATGCCCTGGGATCGATAGCTCCCACTAATCAAGTAATTCTCAAGAAATTTTACATTTCTTGATTCCACAAACCTAGTGTTGTGAGATGGACAGTAAAATCTATAACCTTTAGACCGTTCAGCATATCTAATGAAATACCCACTAATGGTCCTTGGGTCTAGCTTTTTCTCTTGTGGATTTTAAATCATCACTTCATACGGGCATCCCCAAACGCGCATATGCTACATACTCGATTTCCAACCTTTCCATAATTCAAATGATGTCTTTGAGACAGCCTTGGTTGGAACTCGGTTTAATATATACACAACCATCTTTAAAGCTTCAATCCACAAGGATTTAGGAAGATTGGAGTTGTTAAGCATACTCCGCACCATGTCCAATAGTGTTTGATTTCTTCTTTCTGCTACACCATTCTGGTCCGGTGAACCAGACAAAGTGTATTGGGCAACTATAACATGTTCTTGAAGAAACTTAGCAAGCGGACCATGCGCTTGTCCATTCTCAGTGTATCTACCATAATATTCACCACCTCTATCTAATCTCACGATCTTTATTTGTTTTCCACATTGTTTCTCTACTTCAACCTTAAAGCTCTTGAAGGTATCTAAGGATTTGCTCTTATTATGAAGCATGTAGAGATACATATATCGAGAAAAATCATCAATAAAGGTGATAAAATATTTCTGACCTTGAATGTCCATGTCTGGACAACATATATCTATATGTATGATTTCTAATATGTTTGAACTCCTATTGGCACCTTTCTTTGACTTGTTAGTCTTTTTTCCCTTAATGCAGTCCACACATGTCTCAAAATTAGTAAAATCTAGAGTATTAAGTACCCCATCTTTCACTAATCTTTTAATTCTTTCTATGGAGATATGTCCTAATCTCCTATGCCATAACGTAGAAGCGTCATCATCAATAATATACCTTTTAGTGCCAAATTGAACATGCATAGCGTTATGAGTGGCATTATTTCATAAATTAATGCAATAAAGACCATCAAACAAAATACCATTCCCAACACAATCAGATTTATTAAACAAACTGAAAGATGTTTCTAAAAAATGAAAGGAATAACCAAAAGGTACAAGTCTTGAAATTGAAAGCAAGTTTCTAGAGAAACTTGGAACATAAAAGGTCTTTTCTAATTTTAAAATAAAACCACTACTTAAAATCAAACTGCATGTCCCTACAGCCTCCACATGTGAGCCCATCTTGTTACCGGATAAGATGTATTGCTCACTTTCCACTGGCTTCCTTAGATTTTGCATACCCTGTAAGAAGTTTGCAACATGGATTGTAGATCCAGAATCAATCCACCAGGTGTTAATATTAACATTAACCATATTAGATTCATAACAAACAAACGAGGTTGTATTACCTTTATTCTCAAGCCATTTATGGAATCTGATACAATCCTTCTTCATGTGTCCTTTATTTTTACAAAAGAAACACTTGGATTCTTTCTTAATATCAGCCTGAGGTGGAATTATCCCCTTTCCTTTATGCTTGTATTGATATTTTCCTTTCTGGTACGTTGTAGCCAACATTGCACTTTCACCAAATTCCATAACAAGCCTCACTTCCTCTTGAACACACATGGTCATTAGTTCATTGATTGACCATTTATCTTTATGTGTATTGTACGAGATTTTGAATGGCTCGTACTGATGTGGGAAAGTATAAAGGATATAGTGCACCAGGAAAGATTCGGACATCTCAACCTCGAGATGCTTAAGTTGAGCCACAATGTCCCTCATTTGCATAATGTGCTCGTGCACACCTTTCACACTGGTGAGTCTCAAAGAAGAGAACTTCATAATAATGGTGCTTGCTAAAGCCTTATCTAAAGTGACGAATTGATCATCAATGGCCTTTAGCAAGTCTTGAACATTTGTATGCTGATCAATGGAACCACGAATACCAGTAAAGATTTTAGTCTTAATGAACATCATGCTAAGGCGATTAGATCGTTCCCATTGTTCATAAAGCATGATATTCTCTAGAGTACTGGTTTGAGTAATTTTAGGTGGTTCATTTTTCCTAATAGCATAATCAATATCCATCCACCCTAATTGAAGGAGAATTATTTCCTTCCATATTTTATAATTATCCCCTTTCAGATCGGGAATATCACAAAGGATATCAGAGAAATTTACAGGTTGAGAAGCTGCAATTAAAGATTATATGCTTATTAAAATTTGAGACCTAAACTATAATCATTCTTTACCAATGTAAATCATGAATAATATGAATCTAGTGACATAAAACTTGTCTGTGGGCTAAAGTTTTAATTCAATTAGATTCATTCTAACTTTACGATAAAACTATCAAATTATGTTCTTTTCCTAATCCCTGTGGGTAAATTAGAAAATATAATTTGATATTATATCCTAATTAATCACACAAAAATATAATAAAAATTTATGTGGGATAAGATTTATTATATCACATATGATTAATTACAATTAATATTTATTTTCTATATGTGATCCTTAATAAACTTTATTATAGTTTTAATTAATTAAAGATGATATGGTTACTCCCTAATTAATTAAACTATATGAACCACTTAAATATTAATTAAATCTTTATACTCAATTATTACATAAAACTATAAGCAATATTAATTTAATTTCAAATATGTAAATATTATTTATCTTAAATTGCATATATGACAATAAATTATACAAGCAAAAATAAATAATATAAGCACCAATTAAATCCATAAGAGCCATTAACAATTAATTTTATTATGCATAAATTATTTAACTCAATTTTATATGTATAATTAATTACAAAATTTATACATATAAATAACCAAAACAAATAATTTAAGCATAATGTATTTAAATAAAATTTTAATGTGCCCAAAAATTATTTAAATAAATATAACATGTATAATAAATATTATACATATGATAAACATAAATTAAAATTATATTCAGAATTTATTATTATTATTATTTTATTTATTTATTTTTAATAAAATCAAATTGTGAATACATATTTAAAATTAAGTCAAATACCAAATTATATGCAACATTCGTTGCACCGCAGTGGAAAGCCTCACTTATGCCAACCAGTGAAGTTTGGTTTCAATTCCCAATTAAAGCATTTTTTGTTTAAAAATCAAACTCTGAATATATATAAATATAAGTCTGATACAATAATAAGTGAAATAATTGTTGTAGCCCATTGGATGAGACTTTAATAATCTCACGCAGGACCTGTGTTTGAGTCCCCAGCGTGCTTTCTGAAATTGCTTTTTTTTTATAATAAACTTCATCTTCAACCTCCAGTCGGGTCAACTTGACCCGGTTTGACCTTAACGGATACTCGATCATATCTTTCTATTCCGACGACAAAATCCAATGCTTTTTTTATCAAAATTCTCAAAATTCGATTTCCTAGTGATTCATAGTCTCAATTTGAAGTAAAAATATTATTTTAAATAAAAAGTTAATTAATGAAGCAAATAAATACCCACGGTAAATTGGATTTATTTTCTTCATTTTTTTTCAAGTTTAATTTTACAGAATCACTCAAAAATCAATATTAAAACACTTTATAATTTCCATATGCATCAAAAATAATCAAAATAAAAAACTAAAAATTTCAGTTCTAGTGAAACAGAGCAAAACAGATTTGTTTTCAAATGGCTCTGATACCAAATGTTAGAGTTTCAATTCAATCTAGAAACGTTCAAAAAATTATATGAGCTCATAATTTAAATGCAGCGGAAACAAAATTGGATTGAAAACATACCTTCTGTCATTCATCAAATTTCAGCACTTACACGGGAATTCCAATGGATTATCAATTTGATGCTTTCACTAGTTTCTCACACTTATTTACTGCCTATTGATGGTATATCTGAATTATTATGCAGTTAATAGTGAGAGGACCCGATACTTTATTAAGGTTCTTCCATCAAAAACCTCGTTCTATTTCGGAACTGACGTACGTTTCCAACGAAATCGAACCGTCACCACGGTTCACTTAACGTTGCACTACTCTGATTTACATCAAATTGTAAGTATGATTTAATATTTAAAATTTTAAAATTTTTCTCATAAACTTTCATAAATTTTTAAATTATTTGATTTAGTTATCAAATTTTTAAAATTTGATAAATAAATCTCAAATTTTAACACCAATAAGTTAGTCCTCACATTAAAAGATAAAAATTTGTATTAAATTATAGAAAAAAAAATGCATTTGGTTTACTTTACTTTTACAAATAAAATATATTTATCATTTTATTTTAAATTATTATATTTTAATCCTTATTATTTAATTTGTAGACAATTAGTCATTTTAAATTAATTTTAATAGTTTTAATTACTTTATTTTTAATTTTTAGCGACATTTTTCTATTCAAATATCTAACATCCTCTTATTAGTAAGTTTTAATTAAATACAACTTAAATTTTTTCATAAAAAAGTAATTTAAAAAAACAAAATTGATAAGAATAAATGAATAAAATATCTAAAACTACAAATATAATGGGATTAAATTATATTAATTTAAAAAAAGTGATTAATATATTTAATTTATGAAAATAAAGTGATCAAAATATCATGCTAATTTAAATTATACATTTTAAAAAATATTTTACTTCTCATAACATTATAGTTAAAATTGATAACAAAATGAATTGAAGATTTAGTTTTATCTATACTTTTCCTTCACTATTATTTGAAATGATATTTAAGTGTGCGCATGTTAGCAAATAATATATCCTGAATACTTTATGCCGTTGTTACTTTTTGCAGGTCCAATAATTAAATATGTGGGTTATTGGTAAGTTGATTGAGCTCTGCTATGTAGTTATATTTTTAATTTGCTCCGATCACATTTGATAATTATATTAATTTCTTATTTTTTATTTTGAAATTTTGAAATTTTAGTTTCAATTTTAAATTTTTTTTTTAGAAAAAACTAAATAACTAATTTCTAGTTTTTATTTTAAAAAGTAAAAATAGTAAAAATTGAAAGTTAAATATACTTGTTTAATAATTAATTCTTAATTTTTAATTTTTAACTTTTTGAGCTTTAAAATTTAATTTCAAACTTATTTTTGATAAATTTTCGTCATATTAAATAAGGTTGAATATATTTAGGTTATTAATTTTTAATGTAAAAATTCAATTTCAAAAAACAAATTACTAAATTTTAAAACTGTTTTTCAAAATTTAGAAAACTTAAATTGAAAACAAGTTATCAAATATATTTAATTTTAAATTTTGTAAAATTTAAAATTTTAATTTGAGAATTAGGAATTGAAATGAGTATCAAACGTGTGTATATATATTATGTTGGGCACCTTAATTTTACTCCAAAGTGCATTATTATAAAATATGGCATTTAAGTTGAGATTTAAAGTCGATTTTTTGAGAAAATTGACTTTAAATTCATTATAAATCGATTCGTTAAAAAATTGATATTATTCATGTAGTTTTTATCGTCGATTGACGTGTTAAATTGATGCTACGTCCTACATGTAGTATCGGTTCAACATGTCAACCGATGCTACACATGTGGATATTTTTATTTTCTCATCTTTCTTCCCCATCTGACACAACATTTTTTATTTGCAATGTTGTAAATTAACAACACCTAAAAATCCAAAACATACACTCATTCTCCCCTTTTTTTTATTTTTTCGACCACCAACAACCACCAATTCCAACGTCGTTTAGTGGGTTTTCTTCTTCTCCAAATTATCTTCCAGATCCCCTATTTTTTTATCGAAATATTCAAATTTTTTATACCTATTTTCTTACTTACAAAACATATTTTTTTCTTCATTTTGTTACTTCATTTACCCTGATAAGTATTTTTATTAATCATATACAACTTATTATTTACTTTGCGTTATTTTTGTATATTAAGTGTATAATTTTTTGTATTATGTATGTTATTATTTTTATTACGTAGGTTTTGTATAAATATTTCGTAATTATATTTATATGTATATATTTGTTATGTTTGATTTTTATGTAATTACAATCAATTATTTGTATTATTTAAATATGTGATCAAATACTGGTTCTAATGACTAAAATATGTAAAAATAATAATTTAAAGTCATTTCACGCGTTGAACCATTTTAAACCTAAAGTCAATTCAACCCGTGAACCGAATTTATATTTAAAGTCGGTTTTTTAAATCCCGGTTTTGTAATAATGGTGTTCGAATCAAATGGTGCAGGTGCAATTCTTGGTGCATTTATTTTGATACTACTAGTCCCGGTTACTTATTTAATTTATAGGCGTAAGAAAGTGAAAGAAGAGAGTAGAGTAAGGGTAGAAATTATTTTGAAGGGTTACAAGGCTCTCAAGCCTAGTAGATACGCTTATACTGATATCAAGAGTATTACAAATCATTTCGAGCGCAAGTTAGGCCAAGGAACATATGGAACAGTGTTCAAAGGAAAGATGACAAATAATATTGATGTTGCTGTGAAGCTACTCAATAGTTCAAAGGGAAATGGGGAAGAGTCTGCAAACGAAGTAGCAACAATTGGTCAAATTCATTACGTCAATGTGGTTCGTTTGGTTGGATTTTGTGCCGATGGATTTCGACGAGCTCTTGTTTATGAATTCCTACCAAAGGGTTCTCTACAACAATATGTATCATCACTAGACACTGAACATTTTATAGGATGGAAGAAACTGCAAGACATTGCTTTAGGAATAGCCAGACGAATTGAATGTGCGATAAGAGGATTCTTCATTTTGAAATCAAACTGGAAAACATATTACTAGATCACTACTTTAACCCGGAAATTTTGGATTTTGGTTTGGCCAAGTTGTGTTCTAAAGAGGAAAACATAGTACCAATGTCTACGATAAGAGGTGGTACAATTGGTCACATTGAACCTGAGGTTTTCTCTAGGAACTTCAGCAATGTTTCTTATTTTGTTTGTTTAATTAGGAATGTTTCTTATAATTCAGATGTTTATAGTTTTGGAATGATATTTCTTGAAATGGTGGAGGGAGGAAGAATGTCGACGTAAACGAAGAGAATGTCAGTTAAATTTTCTACCCATAATGGATTTATAATCTTTTAGAAGGAGGTGGAGATTTACAAATCCAAATTGAAGGAGGGGAAGATACTAAAATTGCAAAGAAACTTGCAATTGTATGACTTTGGTGCATCCAAAGGGGTTTTGTCTATAATAGCCATATCTGTTGGGAAATAACGCAAATTCCCGATAAGCCAGATTTATGATAAAGCAAGGATAGAAAAATAACACAAAATTTGATAACGGAGTTCGGCCAATCTTGCTTACGTCTCCGGACCTGCTGCAGATCTTTTTACTGAAAGGGGAGAAATTACACAAGGTGTTTACAACACTCACAACTCACAACCCAATTACACCCAAGAAAATTACTCTCAATTTTCTCTCACAAAAGCTTTTCTCTCTAAGCTTTTCTCTCAATTGGAATGAACACTTTGGATGGTTAATTCATTACAATTACACATCTATTTATAGGAAAATTCACTCCTTGAATTACTCCTTAAATTAATGGTTCCTCGAATTGTTCTCGCAGAATTAAGCTCCATGTTTTACTCCTTGTTTTGTTCCTTTCTTTACTCCATGTTTTTATCATTGTTTTGTTCCATGTTTTGCTTAATTTGCTCCTTAAATTAAGGAGCTTTATAACAATAATATCTAACAATCTCCCACTAAGATTGATTTCAATCTGTCTTCACACCTCGATCAATGCAGCAGTTTTTCTAGTCTTTGTTATTCTAGCAGACCAACTGAAGTTGAGCACAACTTCAGTTTGTCAATAATCACCACCTTTGTTAACATATCTGCTGGATTTTTGCTCCCTTGAATCTTCTCCAGTATTAACACATCATCTTCTAATAGAGATCTGATGAAGTGATAACGAAGTCCAATATGTTTGGTTCTAGAATGAAATGCTGAATTCTTTGCCAAGTGTATTGCACTTTCGACTATCACTACGCAGTAACATTCTTCTCTTGTTTGAATCCCAACTCGCTTAACAAACCTCAAGCCATATCATCTCTTTACTAGCTTCGCCATCGCTACATACTCACCTCCGTAGAAGGATAGGTGACAATTTTCTCGTATTTGTGACATCCAACTAACAATGTAGTTCCAACAAGAATATATAACCAAGGGTGCTTATTCGGTGATCAACTTCACCTCCAAAGTCTGCATCTACGTATCCTCTGTACTTTAACTCTCCTTTACTAAAGTACAAACACTTTTCTCGTGGTGCCTCGCAGATACCTCAAAATCCACTTGATCGTTTCCCAATGAGTTTTCCCGGATTTGGACATAAATCTACTAACAACTCCCACTGCACGTGGCCAATGTCCGGTCTTGCATGCACCATTGCGTACATCAAACTTCCAATGGCCGAGGCAAGGCGAACCTTAGCCATGAATTCTCTCTTCCTCCGTCTCGAGGGACCGATCCTTGGATAGGCGAAAATGACTCAGCCAAGGGTGTGCTAACCGGCTTGGCATCGCTCATGTTGAATCTATGCAAAACACGATTGATGTACTCTACCGAGATAACTGCAAGGATCCTTTCTTCTTATTTCTTGTGATTTGCATTCCAAGAATCTTTTCTTTGGACCCAAGTCTTTCATGTCAAACTCCTTTGACAATTGATGCTTCAATCTTCTCGATATCATCCATATCCGAACCTGCTACTAACATATCATCAACATAAAGTAGTAAAAATGATATAACTAGACCTATATCTCTCAAGTAGCAACAATGGTCAAAGATTGCACTTCGGAAACCTTCCTCAGGTAAGCTATCAAACTTTCTCGTACCATTGTCTCTGAGCTTGTTTCGTGCCATACAAACTCTTCTTAAGTCTACACACCATGTTCTTCTTCCTCTTTCTCGAGAAACCTTCTGGGTACATGTATATCTCTTCATCTAAATCTCCGCGAAGGAATGCGCCTTCACATCCAACTGGTCAAGATGTAGATCTTCGATGGCTACAATGCTCAATACTGATCTGATAGTTTTAAGCTTCACAACGGAGCAAAATGTCACAGAGTCAACTCCTTCCTTCAGTTGAAAGCTCTCGACAACCAGGGCGGGCTTTGTATCTCTTTGGAACCATCACGCTTCCTCTTCACCCTAAGGTACACCCATTTGTTGTGGAAGTGCTCTCTTTCCCATAGGTAACTCGGCTAGTTCCCTATGTCTCGTCGAGATGAGAGATTTCATTTCTTCTTTCATAAGAAGCTCCCACTTGTTGGAATCTCGAGTCCGACAAGCTTCATCATAGCATTCAGTGCTCCCCTCCATCACCAAAGAACATATAGTTCATGTATCTCCGTTAGGAACATGAGGGTCGGAAGACCTTCTCAATACAGGAGCCGGAGTAAGAGGTTGTGGTGTGTCGGAATGTTGTGCAAAATCGTTTGTCCAACAAGTTCCTCCGTCGAGGACTTATTACAATTGGTTCTGCTGGGAAGTATCTGGGACATCCTCTGCATCCGCATATTCTGACTCATTCTGCTCTGAGGCATTGGCGTCTATTTTATGCCTGTCCTTATACATCACCCTTTCGTTGAAAATCACATCTCTGCTACGGATAACTTTCTTCTTTTCGTCATCCCAAATGCGGTAGCCAAACTCATCCTCACCATACCGATGAATGTGCATTTCTTGGATTTGGGATCAAGCTTATTCCTACCTTGATCACCGATATGCACAAATGCTACACAGCCAAAACTTTTAGATGTGATAGTTTCACCTCTTTTTCGCCTCCATACCTCCTTCCGTATTCTATGCTCCAATGGAACAGATGGGCGCCGGTTGATCAAGTAAGTTCGCCGTGTTGATCGCTTCGCACGTAACGTTTCTGAGACCCGACTGTATACGAATGCTTCCGGCTCTTTCTCAACGTTTCTGGTTCATACGCTGCCTACACCATTGTGCCGAGGCGTGCCCGGAGCAGTTCTTTCCATTCTGATCCCATGCTCATAGCAAAAATTTTTGAATCTGGTGTCTTCATATTCACCACCATTATCGGATCTGAGCTTTTTGATCTTCAAACCCGTCTCATTTTCCACCATAGCTTTCCATCTTCTGAAAGCCTCAAATACTTCAGACTTATGCTTTAGAAAGTAAACCCATACCTTCCGAGAATGATCATCGATGAAAGTCACGGTATTGTTTCCCACCAATGGATGAGACGGTTGTCGGTCCCCAAACATCCGAGTTGAATAAGCTCTAGCTTTTTCCTTCGGGGTTCTACCACTTGTCCGAAAGCCGACTCTCTTTAGCTTTCCAAGTATACAATCTTTCGCACATGTCCATCTCTACAGTAGTGACCCGGGAAGTTTTCCTTTCGAGGCATAATCTTCATCCCCTTCTCACTCACGTGGCCTAATCTCTGGTGCCACAGTTTGGTGTTTCATTGCCTGCTACAGTGATTGAACAACGTGCTTCTACTGTCATGTAAAGAGTGCCACTTTTCTTCCCTCGAGCAACTATCATTGCACCCTTTGAAATCTTCCAATCATCACCATGGAAGATCGTAAGTGTAGCCTTCACTAGCCAATCGCCCCACCGAGATTAAGTTCCTTCTTCGGAATATGCGCTCGACATCCTTCGCCTCCCAAACAGATCCGTTTAACTTAATCTTCACTACACCTTGCCAATAATAGCACATGGTTGATCATCACCAAGATATACCTTTCCAAGGTTTCCTGGGACATATTTCTTGAAGAATTCTTTCTGTGAAGTAGCATGGAACGATCTTCCGCAGTCTAGCACCCAAGATTCTTCCTCGCTTCCAAAGAAAGCATATCAATGCATCATCTCCCGAGGTGGAAGTAACATTTGTCTGCTTCACTTGTTTGTCCTTCGGTGCATTCTTGCACCGATTTTTGTAGTCTTGCTTCTTCCACAATTCCAACACTCGATAGTCTTCGAGCTATGGAATTATTAGATTCCTAGATTTGGACCTCCCGTCCTTTGATCTACCTCGTAGAGTCAGCCCTCACCACGTCCATTTCCTTTGGTTGAATTTCTTCCTCTGACTCGTATGCAAACCGAAGAGGTTGACGATTCACTGTCTCTACGCCGGATCTCTTCACCGAGAACCAAATCACGAACATCGTCAAATTTCAACTTATCGCTTCCCGACGAGCTACTCACAGCCGTGACAGTAGCATTCCAGCCTTTCGGCAGGCTACGTATCAATGCTCGTACTTCTTCATCGAATTAATCTTCCACCGAACTCAACCGGGTTGTAACCGTGTCGAGTTCATATCGAGATGTTGAGGCTACCGATGCGCCTTCCGTCATCCGCAAATTGAACAAGCGCCTCATCAAGTGCACTTTGTTTGAGGCCGACGGCTTCTCATACATATTGGAGAGCTGCCAAGACTCCGTGGTCTTTTCCCTTTGCTAAGCTTGAAAGCAACATTACGGATAACGTCAATCGAATAACCTCGGGTCTTATTCCGTCCTGTAAGATTCCAATCTTCTTCCTTCATAGCCTCCGGCTTCTTCCGAGAGAGGTTGATATAGATTTCTTTGATACAGCGTATAATCCTCTATCTCGCATTTTCCAAAACCCGAAATCTGTGCCATCAAATTTCTCGAGTTTCACCCTTCCTTCATCCGCGGCCGCTCCCACTAAAATCTGACTTCCTCTCGGATCGTTTCTCGACTATTTCTGCAGAAAATTGACAGAAATCACTACCAATAGCTCGATACCAGTTGTTGGGAAATAACGCAAATTCCCCGATAAGCCGATTTATGATAAAGCAAGGATAGAAAAATAACACAAAATTTGATAACTGAGAGTTCTACTAATCTTGCTTTACGTCTCCGACCTCGTCAGATCTTTTTACTGAAAAGGGGAGAAATTACACAAGGTGTTTACAACACTCACAACTCACAACCCAATTACACCCAAGAAAATTACTCTCAATTTTCTCTCACAAAAGCTTTTCTCTCTAAGCTTTTCTCTCAATTGGAATGAACACTTTGGATGGTTAATTCATTACAATTACACATCTATTTATAGGAAAATTCACTCCTTGAATTACTCCTTAAATTAATGGTTCCTTGAATTGCTCCTAGAATTAAGCTCCATGTTTTACTCCTTGTTTTGTTCCATGTTTTGCTCCATGTTTTACTCCTTGTTTTGTTCCATGTTTTGCTCCTTAATTTGCTCCTTAAATTAAGGAGCTTTATAACAATAATATCTAACAATATCCCACACAATAGTTTAAAAATGGGCATAAGTGAAATTTTTTTAAAAAATAGGCAAGATCTTACCTTAAACTTGAAAGCAAAATTTTTAATCAATTTTATTTTAAAAAATATATATTAGTTCCATTTTTTAAAACATAATTATTATAAACATAAAAAAATATTAACATCTTATAAAATTATAATTAATTTTAAATACATAATTTTTTTTATCGTATCATATATTAAAAATAATTTATTTTTAAAATAAAATAAATATAAATTTATATATATATTGAAAATAATATACTAAATATTTTGATAATTCATAAATAATATAATACATTATTATTATTATTATTAAATATAATTATAATTATATTTAATAAATAATTATAATTATGATATAAAAATAATATTCATAAAAATAATTAAATTATTAAAAAGAATTGGCTCTATATCCAATTTTTTACAAGATACCATACAAGAATAGAGCATTAAGTCAAAAATTTTGTGAGAAAATATTATATAATATAATATTATTATAATTATTTTTATTATTAATATAATAAAATATATAAATTATATTGAATTAATTATATTTTAATACTTAAATATAATAATTGTTAATAAATATTTGTTATCTTAATAATAATTAAAATTATAATAATATTAGAGATATTTGTTATAATGTAATATATTTTTTTAATGTTTTTAATCTTAAATAATTTATTTTTTTAAAATGTCAATAATTTTTCATATAAAATATTGTAACTATTTAGTAAAGTTTTTAATAATTTAAAATTTTATAATTTATTATTATTATTATTTTTAATTATTTTATAATAAAATTTTGATAATTTATTTGTTATAAAAAGTATATATATTTTATTATATAAATATAAATTATTTTATTATTTATAATAAAAATAAATTATTATTTATTAAAAGTTAATAAATAATTATATTTTAAGAAAATGAGGTATTTGGAAATAAAGAAAGAGAAAAAAAAAGATAAAAATATTTTTTTATTATAAAAATGAGGTTGTTGGAACTAATGGAATGAGAGTTAGAATAAGACAAAAAAAATGACCGATAATGTTTTAATGGGTTATGATTTGAATTTTTTTAAAATAAAATTCAATATAGCACTTTTTTAAAGTATTGAAAGTATTATGTTCATTATAGACAAAAACCCACATCCAATCCACCAGTGGATAGGCCTCCAATGAAAGTTGTGGTTAAAATATTGGAAAGAGCTGAACAACTTGTTCCGCCTCTAAATCCTTTTGGTTCTATAAGTTTGACTAAGGAAATGGAACTGTGGCTCAAGTAGGAATGAAGCTGGAATTAGAAACTATTGCAGAGTGAGAATGAATTTAATATCTTCATAATTTGGTATGCTTTCATACGCACTTTAGTCTGTTGTTGCATTTCAAAGATCTGCTTTGAAATCTTGTAAAAACGTTTCTTACACTTGATAATTTATCCTACAAGTGTTCTTATAAACCGTTGAAGTTTAGACCAAGAGAAACGGAAACAAACTATTTATGCAGAGGTAATTCAATGGTGAGGTAGATAAAAATGGTCTATGGCATAAACCCAAAGTGAAAAATACCATAAAATTTCCTTACATAGTTTAAAATCAACCACAAAAAGAGCCATTTTAAGATGCAACAAAACTGTACATTATTAACAGCTCGATAGGTGTCAAGCAAACCAAAGGACAATAAGTGATTTCTAAAAACTATAGACAAATATTCAGAACCTCATATGAGAATCTACGTAAATACACTTTATATTGGATGAGTTTTGAACTTCTCATTATTTTAATGCTAACTTATGACATTGTTTTATAAGACAATTTGAGGTAGTAGGTAGAGTTAATTGGTAGCTAAATGCACGAAAGTATTGAAGGAAATGGTTTTAATTAAACTAACAATGTAAACCGAACTTAAACCATTTGTATAAATGTAACACTTAATTTTGAATTGTGATAAAT
Organism: Hippophae rhamnoides; assembly: GCA_033030585.1. Classification (NCBI taxonomy): domain Eukaryota; kingdom Viridiplantae; phylum Streptophyta; class Magnoliopsida; order Rosales; family Elaeagnaceae; genus Hippophae; species Hippophae rhamnoides. Next base: position 59,553,259 of record CM065429.1, on the reverse strand, counting down.
CTACCGCTAAATTCATTATTAATGTTATAAATTTATCACTTTTATGACCATCAAAGTCCTTATTTTTAGTAGTAAAAATATACCATTAAAACATATAACAATAATGATAACTTTATAACACTTTTAAGAAAATTAGGAACATGTTTATATATTTGTAACACTCACGAGAAATTTGGTAGTAGATTTATCATGACTCAAAATTAAATAATAGATTTATACAAATGTTTTAAATTCGATAGTATATTTATTACTTTACTCGATTGCTTTTATTGTGATCCAACAGTGATCAGACCATTGTTTCCATACAACAAAGTGGGTCGCATTCCAAAGGCAGAAAGAAAGATGATAACTCTTGGAACCAGAATAGAAAAGACTGAGAGGCCAGGGAGGAGTTTGGGTTATAACTTATAAGCTTACAAGATGGATTTCTTTGCAATAGAACACTAAAGGAAGTGTAAAAGAAGAAAAAAGAATTTTAGACGCAAACCTTGCATAAATAGAAAAAAATTGAAATACGAAACTAAAAAATACATGTAGTTTTCTAACATCAGTCACAACCCTGTTGAATTTGATTTGAAAACTCGAAATGTCAAAGCAAAAAACGAAACCCTGAATACAAAGTCATGACACTCCTGGACAGGTAATGGCTTCAAATCTAAAGCTCAGTGTCGCATAAGCGAACCATCAATTGTGAGACCATTGTCCGAGCAAAAGGGATATAGCTTAGACTATACCTGAAACAGCACAAATTGGATGAGTTGGGCGGTCAAATCAGATCTCGTAATGTTGATGATAAGATGTTTGCCACAATTGTAAATGAGTAAATTTGGTGAGTTCAAGCGGCAAACTCACCATAAAAGAGCACAGATCTCACTTATTGCTAGTATGGTTAAAATCTTGTTATGGATCTGTAAATAAGAATAACAAGTTAAGGAATAAGGATCATATAAGAAACACAAGGGAAAAAAAGGGGAGGTGTTTAATCTACATTCAACTCTTAAGACATTTATACTACCAACCTTTCCACGCTAGTATACACGGATCATATTTGGTTGACATTATTAAGAATGATAACGGAAAAGAATTACAGATTTTGCTATGTTTGGTTTAGCTGTTAGCATACAGTAGTAAGAAAAATCATCCTACCCAATTGTAGGAATACCTAGGAATGATGTATTTTCTTCACTTATTTAATTATTAGTTATTCTTTTCTCTCATTTTTCTTCATTTAGAACACGCAATATTTACTTTCAAATTTAGCTCATTTTGAAAACAAATAATTTTATTTTCAGTTTTACTATGTTCAAACAAACCTATTTATAATAATATTGTCTATTGAATTCGGTTCTAATTATTGTTAATATTCTCGTTACTTTTCTATTTTTCAAATCAAACATGACCATTGTGTGAGCACCGTGATATTGATTTACATTTGGATTTCAATTGCTGGTTTAAGTGCATTTCTATGTGGATGTATAAAAGAGAATCCAATCAAACAGATTTGAGGCAGCGAAGTGATGATACAGAATCAAACATGCTCGAGAATATTCCATCTCCTTGAGCTGTGTAAGATTGCATAAGCAACTAGTCGTCCACTATACCATATCCACATAGGATTGAAGATGGCATACTAACCCAGAGAGCACAGATGAGTGCTATAGCAACACATCCAAGATAAATAGCAGTTGCAAAAATGCGAACAGAATCAAACATCATTCTCATCTGCTGCCCAACACCGAGGAGGAAAACTGTGCTGCCAAACAAGAACAAATATTCATCATTTGAATGACATTGAGAAAGTTCATAAAATTTATTCATGAAACAGCAAATACAGAAAAAGAACAGAGGCATATGGTGAAAGGAAAGGCACTACATAATCAAAATCACGGATGTGCGTGTACAAATAGTCCATCAAATAAAGAAACTAACCTGTTTACCTACCTTCCAACTGCCAAGACATTGCCAAAGGTGAATAATAATGCAAATTTGATTGGTTTGGTAAATACGATCATTGACTGCAAATAAGCAACACTTTAAGGAACACTGTAATTGGATCGATAGATCTCTTAGAATTTTCGTTATGTAAACGAAAGTTAAGCTATCCAAATCACTTTTATACGGTCTTCTAAAAAAAATCGAACATTTGTTCTTTACAAAAACAAAAAGATACGGAAAATAGAAGTTCCCCAATTAGCACTAAAGTTCTTGAAACTAGCTTACATGGGAAAGAAGTGAAAAGGCAGGAAAGTGTCTATTCAACAATAAAGCAAAGAAATTGCCAATTGCTTTGTAACAAAATCATATGTGCTCTAAGTGAGAACCGAAGTAATGTGTATTAAATCGCATTAAAAAAAATAAAAGAACAATAAAGCAAAGAAATTCTTCCATGGCATGAATACTGTACACCGGGTTTCTCTACCAAATATAACAAACAACGGGAGCTTTAAGTTATTAAAGAATCATTTTGGGACTTCAAGTTATTAAAAGAGTTGAGAAAAGACAAGATTATGAAGGAGATTTATAAGCTAAAACCTAAGCAAATTTGAGAAGGCCCAGAAAGATTAAATGAGTGGGTGTTCATGTGTGCTTAAATTAATAACAACCAGCAACAATGCAAGTAATTCTCTTTCTGTCATTAAGCCCTTTCGTGAATTTGGTTAGAACTTGGAAGCAATAAGAATAACACCTGTTACTCGGAGCAAAAAAAAGAATAGCTCCGGTTACCCTATCAAACAACCAAGTACTTTCAAATCAATCAAATCACCTTAATTTAAGAGCCTTTGAAAATCTTCAAGAAAATTGCTTTCAAAAATTTGAAAAGTTATATTTGTGCTTTTAAGATAAATAAAAATAATGTTTACTTTTGAAAGTAGTTTTAAATGTATGCTCAGCTAAAACAATTACTACTGTTACAGTGTTACCTAGAACCACTTCTAATAATATTGTACTAAACAACTAAATGCTTCTCTTGTATTCACTTTTTACCAAACCACTTCGTTTCAAATAACTTTGAAATCACTCACAAGAGAGCACATCCAAACAGACACCAAATATAAAATGCATCCCATATTAGTGTTAAAATAACAAGTAGGTTGCAACAATCAAATTAACCAGCATTCGAAAATTCTCTGATCCAATCTCGTCCATCCATAAGAAAAAGCCCTTAATTAAAATTCAATTACTTGAACAAAGAGAAGAAGTGGGTTGAAGCTCATACCAACAACATACAAGCCAGACCAGCGACCAAAAACGCAGCGAAACCATACATTCTCTGCTTGATTCAAAAACCCAGAAACCCAGTATCATTTTGAAGCTACACAATTGCATAACACAAAACTGAATTGAAAAATGAAAATCAGTGCTAATTTGTATTGTTCTGCAATGGTACCTGAGTAGGAGAAAGAGAGCACAACCCCTCAGATTCTTCATCCAATAAGCTCTCCTCTTGCTCTTTGTCACCACTCAATATAGATTGGCGGAGCTTCCCCCACATTGTGATAAACCAAAAGTTTCCTTTCTCGCTATTCAGCCGCTTTGCAAGATCATAACCAGGTTCCGGGGAAAAATATTCCTTTTTTTCATTTAAATGAAAGTTCGGACTTTTGAACCCTTTTTTTTTCTTCCTATTTATGATTTTGTTTTATAAATAATACTCCTTATTTCGTTAAAAAAAATAACTTTAGCTTTGTTTCATAATTTTTTTTATTTGTAAAGGAGACAATAGATACTTCTAATTTTATATATTAATTGAGTGTTAACCAATGATATGTGTTCATTTCAAAATTAAAAGGTATTCAAGCCAATTTTGATACATAAAAATTGTAAAATGTTTAATAAAATAGTAAAATATATCTTAGATGATGATATACCATTTTTTATTAGAATTGGTGTAAAAAAGGCTCATAGTTTTAAGAAGAATTCACAAAATTAAGTAAATGCAAGTTCTTTTTTTAAATAGGTATAATATAATTCAAAATAACGTAAAAATATAAATTTAATTCAACTTTAACAATATAAACTATTAATAAAAATATTTATTTTTTCAAATTGGAAACTTTCGATTTTATTATTTTTAATTCTTACATATATTTTATTTCATATTTTTTGAACATATTTTTAATTAACATCAATAAAAAAAAGACAAATGATATACTCTTATATAATGTAATGTAATAATGGTATAAATATCTTACCATTATATATATAAGTAATAATAACAGTTTAGGTAATTATATATATATATATATATATATATATATATATATATATACTAAAAAAAAAGTCAGAAAAATTTGTGGAATGTCTGGATCTCTCACAAGGTCCACGTATATATAGAACATTGTATGTACATATGTCAGTTATATAGGAAATACATGTCATACCGTATCAGAAGGGTACAATAGTAAAAGAAAACATATTTAAAGCTTGAGATCGACCATACCATGGTTTGGACTCGGCCTTGGTCATCCAACACTAAAAGTCTCATATGTAGGCAAACCCATACTACTGGTATTGTTGTGGGCTCGAGCACAAGCAAGTCCTCCTGGGATGATTTGTCTGATGGTTTAGGTTGTTAGTAGAATAAGGCTTTGGGTCGATCCATATGTCCAAACATCCAATCTCCCTACCCTTTTAGCTCGGGTCCTCAATAAGGGGTGAAAGAGTAATACCCGGGTAACAGATCTAAACTATTTAATTCCCTTAATAAATGTTTGTTTGGAGAGAGAAATATGGACCTCTATATAAGGAAAAGCATGAGCTTCTCTTTATTTCATCATTTTTTACATATCATAGAAAAATTAGAACAAAAAATATTCTATTGCCTTAGCTTTAGCCATATAAGTTCCCACGGTGGTAAGAAAATTAATACAACATATTACTTATTTACTCGACTTTTAAAGGAAAAATCCTTGAGTCTAACAGTTTTCTACTTTCTTTTCAGGTTAGTTTAAAGAATCACTCTCCCTTTTTTTACTTTCAAACTTGACCTAGGTAATTTCTACTTCTCGTACCTTACCTCTTTTTATGTTTTGTGATATTTTGTAGAGACCATGAATAGAGAAAGCACTTCAGGATTTTCCTCCTAAGATAGCCTACAATATCCCACTTTCTCAGGCCATGTAGAAAGTAACTTCAAGGGATCTGCCAATGAGATAAGCATTTCGAACGAAGTAAAGTTATTTGAGCCTCGACTCTCTACCTCTACATCTTACCCATATGATGTACCTAAAATTATGTTGAATGTTCCTCATACTTAAATATCCATCCCAAGGTCATGGAGGAAAAATATGAGGAAAAAGGGAATTGGTGAACCCATAAGCTGTACCAAAGGTTGGGAAACCAAGGTTAAGATAAGTAGGTTATCTTCTCAGGATGAGGAGAGGATAAGGGGAACATACGACATTCCTTCCTTGGTTGAGATATGATCCCTGGGCCCAATGCTCTTAACAACGACCCATATTCAACTCGGTAGATAGTCTTCCACAAGAAGGCCTTATGGTTGGGGGTCAGATTTCCTCTTAACTTGCGCCATCCCAATTAATGCCAAACGGGTAAAGGTTCCTACTTTGCCTCACACTAACATGCAGAGAACTTGGAGTTGAACTAGAAATGCATGAGTTCAATAAGGCATATGTATTGAAGTATAATTCTACATACATAAGAAGGATCTATATGTCTATGAAACAAGACCCAAGGCATAAATGTAATCCTTCCCTAGAATGAGAAGAACTAGAAGGAGTATTTCTTCTACATTTTTGGTCTGTGGGAAACCCCAAACAACGATGCTAGGCTGATAAGGAGCATTTGGGCTAACACCAAAGTCGTGATAAGGAATATGGGCTCCTTTATCACAACCTTGAGCCATAAGGCCAAACAACGATTGGTTGATATTCAAAACTATCTACCTAAAAAAACTTCATGGAGTCAACTATTAAACACCCCACACTTTTTTGCGTGTGGGTTGATAAGGTAGGGCTCAGTAGAGCCCCTACACAAGTTCTTCATAAGCCATAAGTACCCCCCAAGCATCAGACCCCTCCCACAGACTATGGGGGGAGATTCGAGGTGTTCCTTAAAGATGGTGAATTGGCCCTTAGAACGAAAATTTTTTACTTTTTATTTAGCCCACGCTTGTAAAACTAACACCCTTTTATGTCTTTGTAGATAGCATAGAATTCACCATTTTTGAGATGTTGGTGTGGCTTCATAAGTAAGCTCGTTAAATAGGATGAGAGCTCTCAAAAAGATATACCTTCATCACGAGGGACGAGCTCTTCCAAAGGGAATAAAATGAGTAAGCCCTATAGGAAGGAGGCCATACCAACCCTATCGAAGATGAAAAAGATAATGACCATTGATAAGCTCGTACCTAGGGTGATGTCTTTTAATACCATCAAGCCATAACCAATATTACCTAGTAAACACACCTCACCATCCCTAAACTTGGATCAACATACCTCAACACCTCTTAGCACAGGTCATCAATCACTTACTCCCCTTATGAGGGACCAGAGGAAGGGGAAAGGTGTCATTAACAACCTTACAATAGATGTTGAGGGAGTGGGCCTATACTGGGGTAGGGCACCAAAGAGGTTGGACCACTATATGGACTAGCTCCCTAAGATGGTAAACTAGAGATAGCTTAATGCCATGTGCAAGGATGTGGACTTTGGGGTTGTGATCAGCCGACTTATGTACCGTACAAGTGTTAGTTTATCCCTACTTCTAATTGAGCCACGGTCTTTCTTTCTTATTGTATTTATTAACCTGACATTGTTTGTCTTTTTTGTAAGCCTAGTTTTTCATGGACTGAGTAGGGTTCGAGGTGTGGAGAGTTTAAAGCATGAGCTCGTAATGTAAAAAAGATAGCCATGCTTCAACTCGGGCCAAATACGATGTGCTATTAGCCAAGGCCAACAAGTAGGAAGGCAAGGCTATAGATAAGGAGGAAAATAGTCCAAGACAAAACACGAGCTTAATGACAATGTGAGGCATTTTGAAGAGCTCAATGAGGCCCAGAGGAAGGCCGAGGTTGAAGTAGAAGCCTATAGGTGCAAGCTAGCTGACACCAAAGAGAAATATGCCTGAGATCAAGAAAAGGTGAAGCACGAGCTTGACATGATGATCAAACAGCTCTCATCCATTGTTAAGATAGGGTATAGTATGGCCATGGCCTCCTTTAAGGATGAGGCCAAGAAGAAAAGCCTGGGGGAATACTAATATCATATTATGAATATCTTGATCACCTCATAGTATTCACCCAATCAAGCCTAAGACGAGGGTGAGGAACAAGGCTCAGACTCGAGTGCGAGTAATGTTGTGCCCGGGTAGGTGATGAAGAGGTGGAACTGGGAACCTCTGATATTGGCATCGAACCAACCCTCTTGATTAAGTAGTTCCATGGTTCTATATTCCAAACCCATCTTATTGGCCTCTTCAACATGTTGGGGACTATATATATGTTTTTTCTTTAAGTTTAACGTTACTCTTAATTCTGTGGTCTCAAGCTCATACTTGTAACCCATTATTATTAATGAGAAACAATTGATTTTGAGGACAACTCGTATTGCATGTATGATTATGTATGTATAGAATTTATAGGATTTATTTATGATGTTGACCCACCTCATTACTTTTAAGTACATGTGTCGTTAAATTTGTCCCACTATCATTCCTTATAAAAGAGGGTTATGGATGCTGTAAAATTCAAACATATTTTTTTTAAGTAGTTGACAATTTTCTCTCCATCTTTCTTGTGCTAACCTTATGGATTCTGACCAGGCGAATAGATGTTTAACTTAAGATTTAAAGTTGGAGAATGGTAGCCTTAAAATTGAGGCAAAGAAATTAAAAGTCGAGTTGTACATACTCAAGGATAAGCTCTCCCTTTATGAAGAGACCAAGTGTGAGCTCTCCTCTTATAAGGAGCATTTATCCTAAACTCGATCTTAAGAGAGAAGGACGATGACTAAAATGGCTATTCTATTGATAGGGAGCCATGTTGGGTAAACTTCTATATGAAACGATCTAAGGGGGTCTTTCTCAAAATGATGGTATTTTTGAGAAATTGGAACATTTCATACTTAACTCGAGCTTTGCCTCTACCAAAATGGAGGTTAATATCTGCAAGAAAGTTGTCAAGATTAATGCTAAGTTGCTACCCTTAGTGGAGGAGATAGATAACTTGGAAACTGGTCGTGCATCCAAATGTCTGAAGAACTTTAATTTTTTGGGAGGTCGAGCTCTCTATTAAGGAATTTTGAAAGCTTTGTAAACTTAAGCAATAAACCTTTGTTTTTAATAAGATGAACCTATAACGCTTTATTAATATGCTTTATTTTTTGGCAGGACGAGTGCTCTAGCTAGTTTTTAACCGAGGTAATCGACTCTTTTCTACAAGTTTCAGAGCACTCTACCTGGTTCTTAATCAAGGTGAACAATTCATGACATGTAATATTGAGAGAGAACGCTCTACCTTGTTTGTGACCTAGGTGATCAACTCTCTTTTTGAGTGTTAGAGTGCTATACTTGGTTATTTACCAAGGTGATCAACTTGTTTTTCTAGTGTCGGAGTACTCTACTTGGTTCTTGATAGAGGTAATCAGCTCGTGACATGCAATATTAAGGGAGAGTGCTCTACCTGGCCTATGAATAAGGTGATGAACTCTTTTCTTTGAGTGTTAGAGCACTCTACCTGGTTCTTGAATGAGGTGATCAACTCTTGACACGTAATATTGAGGGAGAGCGCTCTACTTGGTTCTTGATTGAGATGATTAACTCATGACATGTAATATTGAGGGAGAGTACTCTACCTAGTTTGTGACGAAAGTGATCAACTCTTTTCTTCTAGTGTTAGAGCGCTCTACATGGTTTTTAATCGAGGTGATCAACTCGCGACACATAATATTAAGAGAGATTCATTACTTGCAAATAGTCACCTAATCATATATATAGGGGTGATATATGACGAAAATTAATCAAAGTTCATTAGAAATAATAATTTTTCAAGTGTTGAGCATTCTAACTTGCTCTATCCACGGCTCCTTCAATACTCCTTAATAAGTAGGCCTTTCCTAGAGTCACCTTGACTATTTGGTAAGGGTTCTTCCAATTTACACCCAGCTTACTATCCATCCATTAATTTTTGTTAGGGAAGACCCTTCTGAGAATCTAATCACTTGTGGTGAAATTTTTTAAATGCACGACATTATTGTAATAGTCTATCACTCTCATTTTTTGCTCGACTATCCTTTTCAAGGCTTTATCCCTTTCTTTCTTCAACAAGGGTCAATTCAAATGCTTTACTTGTGGAGTTCAAGTCTTTAGTTAGGGTTTATCTCCCAGTGGACACTATGATCTCAGTTGGTATCATAGCCTCGATTCCATATACTAGCTAGAAAGGTGTCTCGTTAATGCTATCTTGGGGATTAGTCATGTTAGCCTACAATGCCCCATGTAACTCCTCAAGCCATATTTCTTTAGCACCCTTCAATCTTTTCTTTAGTAGGGTGATTATCAACTTGTTAGAAGATTCTACCTGACTATTGGCTTATAGATAATATAGTTTTGAGTGGCATATCTTGATGTTATACTTAATGGAAAACTCTTTGATGTTACGACCCGTAAATTGTCTTCCATTATCGGTAACAAGCTTCTTGGGAAAATTGAAGCAACAAATTATAAATTTCTAGATAAATCAAATCACTTTATCTTCATGTATCCTTCCCAAAGGTTCTACCTTAATCCACTTGGAGAAATAATCTGTGGCGACTAATAAAAACTTATTTTGACCCCTTGGTTGGGGTAAAATTCTTATTATACCAAGCCCTCACTTGTAAAAGGGGCAATTGGCTAACTACTTTTACCATGGTGGTTGGCAGTGTGCAACAATGGGATGAATCTTTAACACTTATCACACGCTTGAGTATACCTTATGCAATCTACTAGCATAGTGGACCAGTAGTACTTTGCCTTATGATTATCTAGGATAGCCTCCTTCTACCCGAATAAGAGTTGCACTCTTCCTCATGGGCTTCAAACATAATTCTATCATACCCCTTCCTAGCTATGCACAAGAGCCCGAGTCCGAATGTAGTCTTTTTGTATAATTTATCATTTTCAATCATGTATTAACCTGCCTTAGCCTTTTACCTTTATGAGTTTTTGGTCTTGGGAAAGGTCTTCTCTTTTTAGGAAGTCAAAGATCGGGGTGAACCATGGGCTTATGGCAGTATCCACATTCTCGACTATTTTTTTGGCCTCCTCCAAACTGACCTCTATTAGGATTATTACTGATACCACCCGAGTATGATTGGTCTTTCGCACAAACGCTAGTATGGCTAAAGCATTGGCATGACTATTCTCATTCCTAGATATTTGCTTGATCTCAAAGTTGGAAAATTTCAAGCACTCCTTTCTTAGTCTCTCCAAATATCTCATCATCTTGCTATCCTTAGCCTTAAACGTGCCCAAGTACTGGTTGACCACCAGTCGTGAGTCACTATGCATGGTGATGTTATCTGCTCTAAGATTCTTTGTCGTCATGGCCCCAAATATAGCTACTCCATACTCTACGACTTTATTAGTTGCTTAGAAGTCCAACCTGACCACATAATTGAAACAGTTTTCATCATGATCAACTATGATCACTCTTAGCCCAGTGCCACTAAAGTTATACATACCATCAATGAATACCTACTAGGTCAGCCTCTCTTTTTGATCCATCCCACATACTTCTTCTTTTATCACATCACTGATAACCTCTGGTAATTTATTGAACTCAGTGACAAACTTAGCCACCATTTGTCCCTTAATGGAGGTTCTAGACATATACTTGGTATCACATTCTCCCAACTCTATGGCAATTTATGCTAGTATCCCTACGAATTCTGGCCTCCTTAATACATTCTTAAGTGGTTGAGAGGTAAGTACTACCACTATATACGAGCCAAAGTAATGTCTGAGATTTTGTGCCATCATTTTCAAGACGAAGGCTTAGGTACGTGTTTTAGGCATCTGTCAGAATTTGGATGATGAAGTAGAAGAGGTGTTAGACCTTGTTTCTTTTAGCTAGAAGTATGGAACTACAAATAAAGCATTTCTCTTGGGATATGGCAGACTAGGATATGATTTTTTCTCAAGTATTGTTTAATTCCTTAAAAGGGTTTGTTACAATCATCGTTCTAGAAAACTAATGTGTTCTTCCTTAATATTTTTAAGAATGGAAAACACTTGTGTGTGCATTTAGAAATGAATATGTTCAGTGTCACTATTCTTTTATTCAATTATTGAATCCCCTTTAGACTGGTAGGAGGCTTTATGTTGACTAGGGTTTGTATCTTGTTCAGGTTAGCCTCTATCCCTTGAAATAATATAAGATACCCTAAGAATTTTCCCAAAGCAACACCAAAAACACACTTTTAGGGTTAAGTCTTATACCATACCTTCGAAATACGAAGAATATTTCCTCTAAATCCATAATGTGGTTTACTGGTTGTGCTGACTTTACCACCATATCATCAACATATGCCTCAAGATTTCCTCCTAGCTAGTCTACAAACATCTTATTAACGAGGCATTGATAGGTGACTCCTATGTTCTTAAACCCAAATGGCATTCTTGTGGAACAGAAGGTCCCTTCCTTAGTGATGAAAAATGTTTTCTCCTTGTCCTCTGGGTGCATTTTGATTTGATGATAACCAAAATATTCATTCAAGAAACTCATCAAGTCGAAACCGATGGTGGCATTAACTAGTTGGTCAATACTTGGGAGGGGGAAACAATCTTTTGGACATGCATCATTTTAAGTCTATAAAGGCCATACATATACAAGGTGATCTGAAACCTTTTTTACTAGCACCACATTTGACAACCAAGTGGGGTAGTTTACCTCTATAATAATCTCAGTCTCCTTAAGAATGGTGACTTGATTTTTAATCACCTCATTCTTATGGATTATGATCTTGGGGTCAATCCCAAGCGTGTTTGCAAGCCTCAATGCAAAGACATTCGAATTCGCCTTTAAGAAATGAGATAATTGCTCCCTCGCCTCTATTGTTAAGTTTCTTCTCAGCTTTAGAGAATGGTCCTTCTCCTTGTCTCTAATTGGTAGATCTCACACTTTATTTAAGTTGACAGACTTTGCTAGATATACATCTTCTGGCCTTCTTTGAAAAGGCTTATGTTGTGGTTGCTATTTGAAAATGACCCATTTCATAGTTGCATTACAATAACTTCTGGCCTTTTCTTGATCTCCTCTTATTTCCTTTATGCCCTCCTTAGTCGAGTATTTGATGACTTGATGGAAGGTGGATGGAACTGCTTTCCTCTTATGCATCCATGGTCTGCCTAGGATGGAATTGTAGTACGCTAGAACATCAATTACCACAAATTTGGTCATCATTATAGATCCTTGCACCATGATTGGAAACACCACGATTTCGATTGCATAGGTGGTGCTACTATTAAATCCCACCAATGGTAGCTTTATCCTTACAATGTTGCATTATTTTATGCTTAGGGCCTTTGTTGTTGATAGAAAATGAAGGTCGATGGAGCTCCCAATATCAATCATGATCTAATAAACATCGCAGGATCTTATACTCAAGGTAATTACCAAGGGGTCTTCGTAGGGAAACGAGATCTCGTCTCTTCCAGTGAAGGTGATTTCAACTAAAGATCTTACCTTTTCTAAATTGTAAACATACAGTGAACCACGCAAGTCTTTGGCGTACCTTTTACACGAGTTATTGGAGGTTTCACTGAGCTAAAGCCCTCTATATATAGTATGGATAGTCCTTACATTGACCTCATTGTGAGGGTCTATCTTACTACCTGATGGAGCGGGTATCCTCAATGTTTCACATTCGAGTCATCGCCCTCCTTCTTTACTATTTCTTCCCACGAGGTCTTTTAAGTATACTATGAACAACAAATCCTCTATTTTTTTTAGATGCTTACAGTCTCTCGTTTTGTGGCCCACATCTTTGTAAAAGGCATACCATTTAGATGTGCCCCTAAGGAAAGCCTTCATTTTTGGTGGCCATCTAACATTCTGTTCTTCCTCTTTTCTCAATACTACTTATGCTAGGGTCATTCTCAAGGGTGGACCTATGAATGGGGACAATGACCTTCCCTAAGACTCCCTTGTTAATGCATCATTGGCCATTTGCCCTATGATTCAACGTGAAGCGCTTGCTTTTGTTAATTCTTTTATCTTGGCTTACTGATGAACAGAATCGGGATTGCCAAAAACTTTGATGCCATCCCCGCAACGGAGTCATCCCCGGCAACGGTGCCAAAAACTTGATGAATGAAAACCGGCATCGTTGATTCTTGCCAATACTTTGGTTTTATATTTATAAAACTCTCGCAAGTGCACGAATCATTTCGTAGAAAATGATAAGTATACTCCCAAGGTCGATCTAAGGAAGGAATGTATGTGGTTTTTAATTTATTATTCAAACTTTTAAAAACGAAATTAAATCCTAAACATCCTGTCACGATATTTTGGGGTTTTTGTGTTTTTTAATCTAATTACGTAAAATTAAACATAGATTCAATAAACATTCATGCAAATTTTATCTTTTATAAATAGTGGAGTATTTATGGATATAATAACTAAGTTAATTATGCTTGCTCGTATTATTTAGGTTATTAAAGATATGAATTGATATTTATTGATTCTCCATTTCTTGTATTTAATACCACCTTTGTGGGTTAGATATTCTTTGTTAACTAAACAAATCAATTAACACCTACAAGCGGGTTGATAACTAATTTGATTAATTAAATTAATTCTTTTTCTAAGAGATTGAAAATGAACCATTTAAATGTCAACTTTGGTGGGGTTAGATAGTTTAAACTTTATTCAAGGTGTCCAAATTAAACCTAAGAATTTAATTATCCGAGTACTAACTTTCAAGTTTTAGAACTACTACTGAAAACATGTTGTCAATACATTTTCAGATAATAATTCTTATAAAAACTTTTGAAATAGAGTTCCACTCTAACTACCTAAGTATTGTACCAACAAATAAAAGAGTTAATCGCTTCTAAATCGACGTGATAACTAAAGCTTAAAATCTAATTTTCAGATTTAAGTTTGTAATGAAAAATAATATATTTCTCTCTAACATTGTTAATATAAAATCTTGAATAAAAAAAAAATCAATTCATTTTAGAAATTTTTACCTATTTAATATTTCAAGTAAGCATAACAACGTTATTATTACATCATAATTATAAATGACAAGACAAGTTAAATTTAATCACGACATAAAATTAAATATAACATGTAAGAATAAAGCATAAAAAATAACCTAAAGAAAATAAAATCCTTATAGTACTTCAATGCCATTCTCTTGCTAGAAAAACCTTCAAACGGAATTTGTACTCCCATTTATTGAATTAAAAAGCCTAATAAATTACAAAAACATAACTAGTTCTTCCCAAAAGGGAAGAACTCTAAAACTAAGAGAAACTAGCTAAAACATAAGAAAAACTAAAAACTAAGAAACGGGAGAGAAAGAAAGAAGAGAGAAGTGTGTTTTTAGGTGTTTTTTGAAGTGGCGGAAAGTGGGTATTTATAGGTGAGGATGGAGAGAAAAAATGAGTAAAAAATGTTAAAAATGTAAAACGCCAGAATGGAAATGCCGAGGTCGTTAATGATGTCGCACGACGTCACGGGCGGCCGCACGTGAAAAATGGGGCGAAAAGGCATTGGGCGTGCGGAGTGGGCCGGGCCGGGCACCGCGCGCGTGAATGAAGTGCCGGGCTGGCGCGCGTACCGGGCAATGGGTGCGATTTCCGTTTTTTTGACATTTTTGACCTTTTCGACCCATTTTGTCCAATTTTTCCATGTTTGTTGACCTGCTCGCCCCTATCTCTAAAGGGGCTTATGCACTCCACTCGTCCCCTTTTAGATTATGCCCCCGCTCTATTGAGATACCGTTCCTTGTCACATTGATACCGGATATCCTATTTCCACAAAACTGGATCCTGTTCTTGCTTCTGCTACTGATTCAGGGAAACTCATACCTCTTGGTCGAGAAACTCTCGTACCCAAGTTTATTAATATATTTGTGATGTATTGCTTCAAGTATTCCTCTTTGAGTCTTTAAATTGCGTTTTTAAGCCAAAATACCTGAAAAATAATAAAAATACCTGTGATTCCGAAAAAGACAAATTTATATAAATATATGATAAAACATATAAATATATATATTTTTAATCAATTAATGTACATAAAATCATGGTTATTTTAGTGCTTTTTGAGCACTCATCACTTACCCTATCCGAGCTTATTATTCTCTTATCTTTTTTATGGCACATCTTTCACATCTACCTTACTGCTCTTATTCAAACCTAACTCTATTTCTAGATTGATGAATTTTATTGCCTCTTCATAAAGCTTCATTCAAAATTTGTGGAACCATCTTGGTTAGTTCTGTAAACAAATTAAAATTCCTTAACAAACTCGTCTAAAGGCATCTATTGCAATAGAGATAGAGCAATCTACTATGTCTAACTTTTCCTCCCTAAACCCTCTCATGTACTCTTTAGTAGATTCACCCCTTCCTTGGGTGGTTGAGAAGAGGTAGTAAGACTCCTTTCTCAAGGGCTTATTGCAGGCATAATTGGTGATGAACAATTTAGCAAACTATGAAAATGAGGTTATGGTACGGGTGCCAAGTTGTTGAACCACTTTTATGCGCCATCACATAGGGTGGCAACAAACAGCTTACACATCATAACATCTCTCTTATCCTGAGTGAGGCTCAAAAAGGCCATATCCATTTTGAAGTGTCGCATAAGAGTTACTGGATCTTTAGTACCTTGATAGTCGAGGCACTTAGGAGCACTAAACTTGGCCGAAGGCTCATCGTGCTCTATTTTATCAGAGAAATGGGAGACACATAGTTGCTCGTAATTCATATCCACATCATAGGGTACATTGCTCTTGTCTTGCCTTTCATTGTCCCTTTTTAGGGTTTGGTCTTACTTTCTATTAGCTTCCTCTAGTGCCTAGAATCATGCCTCCTAGCTTTATCACTCTTACAACAACTACTCGTTATTGGGCCCTATCGAGCTAGGAAGGTTGCTCTCAACTGCATTCTCGGGCATAATGTGATTTGGTCCAATCCTACCAACCAGGTTAATGGCTCGACCCTTAGAGGCGACCAGGCTTGATTGTGATCGCAATGCTCTATTGTCTCACCTAATCTCCTCGAGCTCTCTTCTTAACTCAAGAAGTTGACGTGCCAGCTCTTGATGTGGATCGACCTGTGCTGGCAAATTGTGGTCATGTGTCGATGCTGCATCCTCGTTCGCTAGTCTCAATCGTTCCTTAGCTCGTGTTCCTACCATGATGGATGTGATTCTGGAAAACTATTCTTGCTTACTAAGTGTCTCTCTTAAAACTCAAAGTGAATCCTTGAAAATATGATATTAGAAACCAAAGCTCAAACGTCAAATTTGAGCCCCACGGTGGGTACCAAAATGTTGGGATTGATTCAATTTATAGAGGGAGAAACTAGAGAAAAATTAGAGAATTTTGTGGAATATATGGATCTTTTATAAAGTCTGTATATGTATAGAGCATTACATGTATACATGTCGGTTACATAGGGGTACACGTCACAGCGTGTCAGAAGGGTACAAAAGTAAAAGAAAACGCATTTAAAGCTTGAAGTCAACCACACTATGGTTTAGTTCTAACCTTGACCTTCCAATACCAAAAGTCCTATGTGCAAACAGACCCATATTATTTGGTGTCGTTGTGGGTGCAAGCACAAATAAGCTCTTTTGGGATGATTCGTATGATGGTTCGGACTGTTGATTAGGTTTTAGGTCGATTCATATGTCTAAACATACATACATACATATATATATATATATATTCAATAATTATCTATCACGTAAGTCGTTATAAATTTATTATTCTATTCATTAGTATTATATATCATTTTCGACTCAAATACACACATTTATAACTGAGATTCAAATTCTAAAATATTTTAAGTAATTAAATGATTTTCATTCCATTTGGCCGCGTTCAGATAACGGTTATAAGTTTACACAAATGATTAAAAATTCCATAATATTTAAATTTAAAAAAAATATCATAATATTTAATTTTTTAAAAAATATTTTAATAATCATCTTATTATGTATGAAAATGTATTTATAATCTTATTATTATAAAAGATAAAAATTAGTCACTTTGATGAAACTAGAAATACTTTATTTTAAATAATGATGAGATTTAAAATGTTTTATTTTTAATAATTATAGAATTATATATTCTCATTTTTCATAATAATATTACTAAAACTAAGATTTGAAAAAAAAAATTAATTGAAAATTAGAAGTTACATGTTACTCATTTAGACATTTTTTGTACACTCACTAATTTAAAATAGAAATCAAATAAAATTAAAATTAAAAATAATTTAAATATGTAAAATAATTAGACGTTTTTTACTAACTCTTTTATGGAATTGGAATAATCATAACAGGTTCTTATATGAAAAGTAATCATCTTAAATAAGAATAAGAAACAATGAAAAAATAATTTTACTAAAATACTCTTATATTTAAAAAATAATAAATATTATATTTTTACATTAATAAAATTAGATTTTTTTTATAAAAATAATATACCTTCTTATTCTAAAATTATGATTAAAAAAATAAACAAAAGAAAATAATTGATAAATAATTCAACTAAGTATTATATGTGAATAATAAAATAATATATGTGACTAATATAATATGTAAAAAATAATAATTTATTTTACTAATTATTAAATTTAAATAAAAATAGTTTTGTTGAACTTTAAACTGCATTAACATAATAAAATAAATTTGGTATGAAAGGAATCAGCAATAGAGTTTATTTGGCTGGGAATGAATTTTGGTCTAAAAGTAAATGTTAATAGAAACTTAAAAATGAAACTATTTTCATTATTCATGGAATTGACATACTTACGTGAGAATTTAATATAAAAATATCAAATTATATTATTATTGATAAATATTTTTGTAAAATATAAAAAATAACTTTTTTACATAATAACTATAAGCTTTGGCCAAAATATCATATAATTCTAATTAAATGAAACATTAATATTATAATTATTTAAACACATTAATTTAATTAATTATTTTAAAAATGGTATCATTCAAGTCAAGTCAAAATTTAAAAGATTAATATTATTTTTAAAGGTAAAATCTATATATCTTGAATTTGTTTAAAGAAAAAAATTAGATCGTTAAAAAAAATATATAATATTTGTATTTTTTTAAATAAAGAGAGAGGAATATGAAATTTCCGTTATATTAATTCATATATTTTATCTATTAAACGATAAATCATTTCAAATATAGCTAATAAGTTCGTTGGTAACTATCGTAGTAAAAATATGCAAAAATATCCTTGGAAGAGAAAGAATATGATATATACTATTTTTTTTTAAAATAAAGGAAACAACGTCTATATGTCTATTAGATTAGATCAATTTTATCATTTTGTTTTTTTAGATAGCATAACTACTTAATTAGGTGGCAATGATAATATATGGCAAAAATATCCTTGGAAGGGAGACAATATGAGATATTTTTTTATTTTTTTAAAATAAAGAAGGTGAGTGATAGATGTTGATAAGATTAAATCATTTATGTAATTTGATATCTTAGAAAATAAACAGTGTTATTTAGATTCTTAATTTTAAAAAATGATAAATTAATGACATATTTTAATTATCTTTTTAATTAAATAATTTTTTAATGATTAATTAAGGATAAATTATATTATTTTTATATTACTTCATAAAATAATATTTAATAAAAAAATTATTAAAATAATATGTTTTGTTATTGATTAATCATTTTTAAATATATATATATATAACTAAATGATATTACTTATAATCTAAATCATAAAATAATACAATTAATATAATCTAAAAGTCTATATAATACATTTTTTTATAAATAAAGTAAAAGTTTTAAAAAAATATCTATTTTTGAAATTTAAACTTAATTGATTATAGTTTTAATTAAACTCAAATAAAAAATTATAGTAACATTTGAAACCATAAACAGATTTGAATGGAATTTTGATGGCATGTTCGAGAGAAACTTTTTAATATAATATTTATAAAATAAAATTGTGTACTTTTTTTATTTTAATTTTTAAGCTTTTATTACTAAAAATTTATTTAAAACTTGATATTTTAATTATATTTATATTTAAATGTGATATATCATTTTTTTAAAAAAAGTAATTAATGATTGAGAAATTAATAATAACCTTTTATTATATATATTTTCTTTAGCGAGTATAAATGCTAAATCTACCGTTATTTTGGCACAATCTATGTATATATATTACAAATATAACTAATTTAATAAAATATTATAATATAATTTTATGAGTATTATTAAATCAAATTTTATGGCATCATTTTCATTTGAGATATACTATAACATATAATAACCTTTTTATTATATATATATATTGTCTTTCATTAAGTACAGATGCTAAATCTACCGTTATTTTGACACAATATATATATATATATATATATTATAGATATAACTAATTTAATAAAATCTTGTAATATAATTTTATGAGCTTAATTGTACTATTAAATTAAGTTTTATCACATCATTTTCATTCAAGATATAATAATTTTTTTATTTCAAATAGTAAATTTAAATTACACAAAAATATCAATTAATCTTTAAAAAAACAATACTTTTCCACCTTATATTAATATATTATGTATGTAGAAAGCTCTTATACGTGATGATGTAATGTTTGGTCTAAGATCAGTCGACGACAATACTCTTTTATTTTTTTATTTTTTACTTTTATTTGTTTTTTAAATAAATAAATATTAAAATATTTATATAATATATATATTTTTATTAATAACTATTTTGTATAATACAACTATTATTATGACAATTAATATAGTTAATAATTATTCATTTAACGAGTATTCGATCAATTCATTTGTTTACATATTATAATTTTGTTTAATGTTCGTATTTTTTATGAATTCTTATTTTGTATAATATAATTATTTTTATTATATTTCATATATTTAATATTATATATTTAATGAGTGTTTTATCAATTTACTTATAAATAATCATATATTTGTTGAAGTAATAATTTTTATGTCACAATCATATCATTTCTCATATCTTTTATGTTTTTTTTTGTTATTTTTTTATACCAATAAATATCAAGATATTTACGTAATAAATACATTTTTTATGAATAATCTTTTTGTATAATATAATTATTTTTATTACATTAAGAATAACAATTTATATAATTAATAATTATTGATTTAACGTGGGTTAAATCAATTTAATCATATTTTTGTTGAATCTTAATATAATAAACACATTTTTATAAATAATTATTTTATATAATATAATTATTTTTATTATTAAGGGTAATAATTCATACAATTAATAATTACATGTTTAATGATTCTTCAATCAATTCACTTATACACATTTTAATATTAATTCGTATAGAAAATATGTTTTTAAGCTTTTTTTAACTTACACCAATGAATATCAAAATGTTTATATAATAAATACATTTTTTATGAATTATTATTTTATAAAAGATAATTTATTTATTACTTTAATAGTAACAATTCATATAGTTAATACCTATTCATTTAAAAAATTCAATCAATTATTAATAGCATATAATATTTTTATTTTTTTTACACTAATAAATATATAAAAATGTATATATAATAAATACATTTTTTACTTTTTGTTAGTTTTTTTACCCCGATAAAATATTAAAATGTCTATATAATAAATATATTTTTTATGAATAATTAGTTTTATTACATTAAAAGTAAACATTTTTATAATCATAATTACTCATTTAATGAGTGTTCCATCAATTTATTGTATTTTATTGAACTAATGTTTTTATATCGAGATTATACCATATTTTATATCAATTAAAAAGTAATAATCAATTAATATAGATTATTTTTAAGCAAAAATTAAATTCAATAAAGTCACGTGTATCATTCCTATAGAATTAACTTTTTAAATAATAAAAATATTAATTAAATAAATTCATATGATGATATATTATATTTGATTTATTTATTAAATAAAATTATATAATAATTGTTAATATCTTAATAAGTAACGCATATTTATATTATATTTTATTACATAGTTCACGAAATATTTACTATTACGTATTTATTCATTAGTTAATTATTTATTCTAAATATATTTTTATAAATCAATTTATAAAATATTTTAACATTAATTTTTTAATTACGATAAAAATAATTTAAAAATTTATATTTAAATACTTTTTTTTATTTTATAAAATAAAAATTTAAAATAATAATTATTATTAATCAATAATTGATACTATTATATACGTATTAAATTTAAATCACCGATTTATATATTTGTACGAGTCCAAAAGTAGTATTTTTATAAGTGTGAATATATTAACAATATCGAGAGTTTAATTAAATTCAAGGGCGATGATTAACTGAGGTTATATTTCTATGCAATCTAACGGTAGAACCGCCGTACATATTACATTTTATTGAATCAATGAACTAGGATACTCTACCAGGGATGCATTCTAAGAATTATATTAATAATTATAATAATTTCGTATTAGTTTTAGATATATTTGTGTAATAACTATAAATTATAAGTTAATAATAGTTTTTTACACTTTAAACACATTTTTTATTTTTTAAAATTTATTTAAAAATATACTTAACTTTAAAAAATTAAATTTTAAAATAATATTTAATATATTGTATTATTTAAAATATTGATATTAATATTTATTTTAAATAACTTAAAATAAAATATTTTAAATTAAAAATAAATAAAATTTTATTTAATTATTTTAAATATTATTTATTTAATTATTAAAAATATATTAATATATATATAATTATAAATAAAAAATAATATTAATATATATTTGATTTTAATTAATTATAATTTAAATATTACAATGTTGTGATTATTTTCTTTATGAAAAAAAAAGCGTCGAGTTTATATCACGGTTTCAACTTTCAGTTATGGCTCAATTGGAGCTACTGAGCAAAATTATAATATCCCATGAATTATAAACTTTATTTCTAGTTTCTACCAATTTGTTTCTCTTTCAAAAAACCTAACTGCAAGTTTCAATTTCGAAAGGGTGGGGATTTTGCAGAGAAGACAGACCTATACAAAGCGAAGATGTCGTCGACGGTATTAGAAGTGACTCGGGCGGCTCACGAAGAGGTAGAGCGGTTCGAGCGGATTGTTGTGAAGGAGCTTCAGAATGATCCGACTTCCACTAAGGACAGGCTCTTCCAGAGTCATCGAGTTCATCACATGATCGATACTATCACCGCCACCACTGAAATACTCGTAATTCTTCTTTGTGTTTTTTGCTTTCTTAATTTTGGATGCTTTTTAGATAATCGACTAATAGACTACAAATAGGCCAAGAAAAAGAGTTTCTGAATTTTGTCTATCTTTTTAGGTGATTAAAGAACTTCTTGCTCTCGCTATGGCATTGCGTAGGTAGGTTCTTGATTTGATTCCTTTGATTAGTTCAGAGCATTCAACGCATGTCTTCGTGTTTTTTTTATGATTTTTCCAGAAAAAATTGGCGTAAAATGCTGTTTAGGGAAGAACTGAGGTAAATATATGTTTTTACCCCCTTGTTAAGTGGTGGTTTTTCTTCTTCGTTAATTTAGTTGTGTATTTCAGGTTGAGAATTATGAAGACAAAGATAATGCAAGGAAGGATGAGATTGCCGCTCTTGGTGGCCAAACTGCTACAGGAACCAATGTGTTTAGTGTGTTTTATGACAAGACTCAAGGAGGTAATTGATGTTTGCAGATACTAACTTATGAATATGTGTATTTCCTTGTTATTATTCAAATATAAACTTTTTAGGGTGGAGGTTCATATTCATCTTTTTATTTATAGAAAATGTGTCATTTAGTATTCTAACATTAAGAATGTGATATTTAGTCATTTACTTTTAAAAATTATGCCAAAAAGAAATATTTAGTAATTTTGAATTTATTTAAAAACAATTATCAGGAGTATTCCAGTCATATAATTGAGGTAAAAGATGTTAATACTCTCACCAATTATGTTTGTAATTTTGTTTTGTTTGATAGAGTGGGGTAAGTGATGAAAATATCTTAACCAATATATTTTAAAAATTTTTATCAATAAAAATCTTTTTGTGGCTCATTTTTTTATAAGTAAAAGGACTAATGAGCATCATTTTTATAAATAAAAGGACTAATAAGCACCTTTTTATAATTAAAAGGACCAATTGTTGATTTTCTTTGATTTTTGTTGAGAGAGTTATTGAATTAATTTTGGCTTAATGTCTAATGTTATATTTATACATTGAAAGGAAGAAACTAGCCGTTATTAAACTAGCCGTTAAACCAAATTGCTATTAAACTAGCCGTTATTAAACTAACCGTTATTAAACTAGCCAGTTACTAACTAGTTATTAAACTATAGTTATTATTATTCTCAACACTCTCAAGAGTTAGGTAGATATCTGGCCAACCCTAACTTGCTTAAATTTTCTTCAAATGATTTTAAATCTAAACCTTTGGTGAAAGTAAGATGTCCGCCAATTGTTTTTCACTTCTCACAAACGGAGTTTCAATTTCTTTGCTTGAATTTTTTCTCGAATGAAGTGGCAATCCACTTCGATGTGTTTTGTTCTCTCGTGGAAACACCTGGATTTGATGTTATATGTCACACGTCAAGTTATCACAAAAACATCTTCGTTGGTTCTTGAATTTTAATTCCAATATCCAAAAGAAGTTGTTTGATCCAAGTTAGCTCGGCTGAGGTTGATGCCACGGCTCGATATTCCGCCTCCGCACTTGATCGTACCACAACATTTTGTTTCTTGCTTTTCCACGTGACTAAATTTCCGCCTACAAACGTGTAAAACCAAAGGGTTGATTTTCTATCAAAGCTACCAAATTTCAATCTGCATCGAGTAGCCACACACTTCATTAGAATTATTACATTTCATGAGAATTCCTTTACTAGGTGTCCCTTTAAATATTTTAAAATTCTATGTATAGCCTCTAAATGTGGTCGTTTAGGTGTATGACAAATTTACTAATTTGGCTTATGAAAAAGAAATATCCTGTCGGGTTAAAATAAATTAATTTTTCCTACAAGTCTTTGAAATTGGCTTATGTCTTAAGGGTTCGCCATCCTCAATATTTAATTTGCATTTACTATCTATCGGTGTAGATGTTGGTTTACTCCACTAATTTACCGATTTCTTTCAATAGGTCGTTGTATATTTTCTTTGTGAAATAAAGAGTCCCTGGGTGAACGTAATATTTCTATTCCTAGAAAATATTTTAATAAACCTAAGTCTTTGATATCAAAATTCTCCTTTAATTTCATTTTCACTTTTTAATTTCTTCCAAATTATTTCCTAATTATTATATCATCTACATATATTAGAATTATGGTTGTGAATGTACCATAATTTTTGGAAAAATAATGAGCGATCGGGCTATTACTAATTTTAAAATCACAAGAAATTAAATAAGAGCTTAGTTTTCCATACCACGTCTCGTGAGATTGCTTTAGTCCAGAAATAGATTTTTTTAACCTACACACTAGACTAGAATTGTTTTCTTTTTTATGACCAGGGAAGTGTCATATATATACCTCTTCTTCAAGTGTTCCTTGGAGAAAAGCATTCTTGACATCCATTCGATGTAAGGTCCAATTTTGGTTTACCGCTATGGAAAGTAAAATCTAACGGTGATTCATTTTGGCCACGTGCAAATGTTTCTCGATAATCTACACCATAGGTTCGAGTGTAACCTTTTGCCACTAATCGTGCTTTGTACCTTTCAATAGTACCATCACTATTAAACTTAATCTTATAGACCCATTTGCATCCTACGGTTTCCTTCAGTAGTTGTACGACTACCCATGTTTCATTTTTTTCAAGTTAGCCAAGTTCTTCTTCCATTGCTTTGCACCATACAAGTTTCGCCTATTGTGCTTCCTCATAGTTATTTGCCATTTTCTTTGGAAATCGAGGTCAAATAAGTCCTATATTGTGGTGTAACATTTTTCATAAGATAAATAATTTTGGATAGGGATATTTTACCTCATATGTTACAAAATCCCGTAATCTAGTTGTAGGTCATGGAGTCAGGTTAGACCTTCTCAATGGTATTATTTCGGTAGTACCATCTTCCCTCATTTTGAGAAGTTTCTTCCTCTTCATTCTCATTGATTATTTCATTTTCTACTACTATATTTCCTTCTTCTAATAAAAAAATGGAAATGTAAATTCATTTGGTTCCTCTCGTTATTAGTCTCCTTTTCTAGTGTTTTGTAATATGGCTCATTTTCTCGAATGTCACATCTTGAAATGTAATGTTTTTTGTTAATCTGATCATAGCATTTATAACCGCTTTTTTGAGATGAATACCCCAAGAAAATAGCTTTGATTGATGTATAATCTAACTTGTGTTGTTTATTTCAGTGCACACATAACATGTACATCCAAATACTCTTAAATGATAGATATTGAGTTTTTCTTGGTAGAGAGGATTTCTAGTGGGCTTTTGAAATTCAAATTGGCACTTGGCAATCTATTAATTAAATATGTCAGCGGTGAGAACAAAGATCCCAAAAAAATTATTGGAACATTATTTTGAAACAAAAGTACTCTTGTTACTTCAAGTAAATGTCGATTTTTTCTTTCTGACACACCATTTTGTTGGGTCTGTAAATACAAGTTGTCTGATGTAAAATTCCTTTTTGCTTGAAAAAATTTGTAAAATTTTGATTAACAAATACCGCTCCATTATCTCTTCTAAAAGTTTTAATCTTTGCATCATATTGATTTTCTACAAAATTATAAAATTCTTGAAATTGAGAAAACACTTCTCTTTTATTTTTTAACAAGTGTAACCATGTAGTTCTTGAAAAATCATCTATAAATATAACAAAGTATTTATAACCATTAAATGACTCAATTGGGAGTATGCCCCAAACATCGAATGTATTATCTCAAAAAGGTTTTTTCTGCTTTTACAATTGGATAAACTAAATGGTAACCTTGTGTGCTTTCCTAATTTGCAAATTTCACAACTACTACAATCTAGTTGTTTGAAATCAAAAATACATTTTAAAATCTTATCGGAAGGATGACATTCTTATGCCAAAGAGTGCCTAATTCTTCTTTTTTAATATTGAAGTTGCACTTTTCTTCACTTAGAATATAAAGCCCATTTTCTAGAAAACCTTCACCAATGATATTCTTCGTTATCAATTCACGAAAAATCACATTTTTGGATGTAAATGTAATTTCACAATTTAAGTCTCGTGATTTTACTAATGGATAACAAGTTAGATGTACAATTATTCACATGCAAAACATTTGAAATTTTTCTTGAAAGGAGACTAATTGAACCATTTCCTAAAATTTCCATTTTTTCACCATTTGCAACGACATAAATTGTTTAGTCTCAATTTTTTTGTAATTATCGAGTAAGTTTTTATTTCCGTTATGTGATCAGTTGAACCCGAATCAAGAATCCATTTGGAATTTAAAGAATTTTGAGTAAGGTTTGTAATCATACCAGGTTTTGAGATTTTCCTTGAAACATCACGATAATTGTGTATACAAATGCTTCATTTGATCCATATCCACCTCACCTTTATTTCTTTTTCAGCTCCGTTTGTACTCATATCCTCTTTTTCCTTTTGTGCGAGTAACCCATTTCTCTCTCCTTCTCTGCACCCGATTTTGTCGCCGATCTCCCTCCGACGAAGCCTCCACCTCGCCTTCCCTTTTGCTGGAGATGAGGGTCGAGACACCCGCATTCCTCGCGTCAGGTCCTTCCTTCTTACAATAATCGCAACGAGTGAGCTGACCGCATTCCTCGCGCTATGTCCTTCCTTACAATAATCGCAGCAAGTGAGTGTTTGGTCTCCCCCGACGTTACGGCACAGGGTTAGATCTCGGTGATGAAAGCCTCGCTTCGGTGTTGTCGTGTTGAGTACCCATTACTATTCTTAACTTGTCTCTTCTCTTTCAACCATCCCAACAACCTCATCAACAGATGGCATACCACCCACGAGAAGAATTTGTGAACGTACCACTCATAGCTTGAATCGAGCTTGGAGAGGAAGGTGAAAATTCCATCCTGCTTCCTCTCTTCTTTTGATTTCATCAAGATCTACTGTGAGAGGTCGATACACTCTAATCTCATCATTCTTTTTTTGGATTTTTTAACAGTTCATGTGATTGATTTTGTTGTTGTAACCGTTGAAGTTCTCAAAGTTGATAAATAAGAGAGTAATTTTTCTTCTTTCCGAACATTGTCTCGCTTTAACCCACATATCTCGAGTCAGATCTAGATATGTCATGAGATCAGAGATATGGGGTTCCGTGTTGCCAATAACCAACTGCGACGAGATTGTCACTCTTTCTCCATTCGAAAATTTCCTTTCTTTCTTCATGTTGGGTGTGGTCGATCTTCTCACTTTTGGTTTTGATTTCTCTTGACATGCTCAAATTTGTCTCTCGCCGATTAGACCAAAAGTCACTTGACGTGCCCAAAGATGGTAATTTTTACCATTTACAAAGACACCCGTAAGTCTCTATATGTCAGACATTTTCTAGATTTCTTGAACTTATACGCTTGTTTGTGGGATTGATTGGAGCAAGATCAACTCTCTCGATACCACGTTTGATTTTCTTTGATTTTTGTCGAGAGAGTTATTGAATTAATTTTCGCTTAATGTCTAATGTTATATTTATACATTGAAAGCGAAGTTAAACTAGTTATTAAACTAGCCGTTATTAAACTAGCCGTTATTAAACTAGCCGTTACTAAACTAGCCGTTATTAAACTAGCCGTTACTAACTAGCCGTTATTAAACTAGCCGTTACTAACTAGCCGTTATTATTATTCTCAACACCAATAAGCATATTTTTAAAGTTAGAGACTAAACAACATTTTTACTTAAAGAAAAAAAAACATTCATGACATTTTTCCCATTTTTTATGATAACTTTTAAAATTTGAAATTCTTTCTTACCTCCATCCCTTCCTCCTTTTTCTTGGTTCCCTAGTTTTCTTTTCCTTAAATTTTTGTCTGTTAGTTTTGTAGGCGAAAGGAAATTGGCTATTTTCGCGATAAAATATTTATCTCAGAATTTGTTTTTACCGCTATCGTTTTATCAAGAAAGTTAGTGCCCAACAAATACTCGTAGTTCCGGATATTAAATATGTATGCTTTTTTATAACTACGACACATAGGATTGCATTTATACATTTAATAGTACATGTTCGTAAATTGAAAATTATTTTTGATATTTAAATATTTTTTATGTGTCTTAATATTTTTTTAAGATGTGATTTAAAAAATATTTTTTAATTAAATATTTAAATAGGACTTGAATAATGAAGCCTAAAATATTGTAACCCTGGTACTAGTAGGTTATCATTTTATATATATATATATATATATACACACAAGCTGAGGTAGGTATCGTGGCAGAGAGAGTTTAAAAAGCGAAAGAAAAAAACCTACGGCAAAACACAAAAGCATAAAAGAGTTTAAAGAAAATATATATCATTGCTTCTCTGCTTCAATATATTTTAAAGGGTAATCGCAGCTTATATGAAGGTGTAAGAAATTTGTAAGCGGCAAGGAATTAATATATACAAGCTGAGTTCTTCCTTTGGCGGCAGCAGGTATCATATAATTAATATATATATTGAAAGGTAATTATGCAGAGGGAAAAAGGTAACTAATATATATATGCTTTTGATTAACTTTACATATATATATATATATATATATATATATATATATATATATATATTGAAAGCTACGCTGAACGATGATAAAAGGTAACTAATATATATATATATGCTTTTGATTTATATTAATTAATTTAATTCTTCTTGAATTGATTTATAGGTATTTAAATTAAATAATTTTATGAACGATCATGATTATTTGATTTAATTATTAAATTTCAAAATTGTTATTTTTATTGAAATTATGCGTAATCTTTTTGCCCTAGAATATACTAGTTGATTTGGTTTAAATGAAATTTGTTTTAAAATCATCTTGCTTAGTATTATTCATTGTTAAACTGCTCTAGAAAACACACACTTGTGTGTTTTGCTAACAATTTTCTGCATAATGACCAGTGAACGATCTGATCAAGTAGGAGCTTATTGGAACGCTAGTTTGAAACCGGCCACGCTAATTTTGAAAACCAGAAAGCAGAGTAGGGGCTCGGGAATTAAAGTACATCGGGGTAGTATCTCAGGGGTAGCATAAGACCAGTTTGTACTTGAACATTTGATTTTCATAGTGGAAAGTTAGGTGGTCCCGGACCTATGGTTTTCCTCTTAGGTCATTGTTCCTAGGTCATTTCCACCTAAAAATATCGCGTGTTATAATTTCCGTACTTTACTCTTACACACGATTGCATGTTTGCCGCTCTGTTTAGGTTAGTAAATTATAAATTAATAAAAATTAAAAATAACCTATTCACCCCCATACAGGTTAATCAGTCCATATTTTATAAACTTTCAATCGTATCGAGCAAACACTAGACACACTTAGGAGATTGATTTTTAGGGACACACACACTTATGGACCAAATGAAAGAAGGTGGGTCATCCGTAGACTTCACTCTCACGATGGGTTTAATTACCCTATCGGAAGGCTCGTACGCAAGCCTTTCTCGACAAGATGAAAAAGTCTGGGATGCTATTCTTGATGGTTGGACAGAACCACCTTCTCGTAATGAAAGATGGTGTAACAATCATAAAGCCAAGAAAAGACTGACCATCAAGAACGCACCTCAGCTGGGGCAAACCAAAAGTGTCTAAGCTCAATATTCGCCGCAGTTGTCGATGGATGAGCTGTCGCATCTCCGATCAGAAGACGCTAAAGATGCATGGGAATGCACTTGCTCTCGCTCATGAAGGAACTTCCCAAGTAAAACAAACAAAATTGAGATTGCTAACATCCGAGTTTGATTCTATTAAACGAGCAACAATGAAACTTTTGGTCAATTCTATGCTCGCTCTCCGTGATATCACTAATGCTTGTTCTAACCTTGGTGAGAAAATTCCACAACCTATACAAGTGCGCAAACTTCTAAGCTCTTTAACAAAGACTATAAGATGAAAGTTACTGACAGAGGAAAGCAAGAATGTAGACACACTAAAAATTGATGAACTTGTCGGTCAATCCAAACCTATGAGCTTTCTCGATCCACCCAAGAAAAATAAGGACGTGGCATTCAAAAGCTCCAAAAAGGACATCTCCGATAGTGATGATGATATGAATGATGAGTTACTAGTCTTGTTAGCACGAAAATTCTAAGTTCATGAAGAAGGGTCAATGTAATCAATCATTTCAACAAGGGACAATCCATTGCTCGAATGACCGAAAGTCAAGGGAAATCAAGTCTCCTAGCCTTGATGGTAAGAAAGTAAGCCCACTAATTCTCAATGCTTTACTTCATGGGGATTTGGTCATATTTCTACAGATTGTGCTAACAATAAAAGAAATTTGGAAAAGCCTTTAATGCTACACCTGGGACACGTAAAGGAAAGAGACAACGCTAGTAACTCGTGAGGATGACACTCAATTATCAGGCCTTGACCGCAACTTCCAACGCATCACAATGACTCCGACCTTAGCTCGGATGAAGAAAATGAGGAAGTAAACTCTTCTCTTTACTGCCTAAGTTTAATATATCGAATTACGAGGAACTATTCATTGGATTGTCTAGGTGCCGGGGAAGAGAGAGATAAATTGCATGTGGAAGTAACTAAACTTAATGATATCATCAATGTTCACAAAACAAATTCTCTAACCTGTAGAAAGATAAAAAGGAATTGTCGATCATATTAATGCTTTGAATTTGAGACTTGCGTAAACCATCGAGGAAAACAAAAATCTCAAGTTAACTTAGTATTGCTAAGGAAACGATGAAGAATTTGACCATTGAGTGTTGAAAAATTAACCAAAGTCCTAGACTATGGAAAGCCATAATGGAGATAAGAGGTTGGATACATAGATGAACAATCAACCCCTTCATCATCCAAAACTCAATTTGTAAAACCCATTATTGCTCAGCAGCAAGGTAGTTTTGCTAGACCTTATCATTCTAAGAAAATTCGGGCTTTGTTCTCATCCGTCATCATCACAAGGTAGGAAAGGACATATAAGACCTAAGTGTAGATTTCTTTATGCTTATGATTCTATCACGAATACAAATGTTTCTAAAATACCTCAAAAATTTCAAAATGTAAAGTTTTTTACTACAAGAACTTCTAATAAAAAGAGGAATATAAGAAACCAAAGAACTCAAATGTCCAAAATTAAAAAAGGACGTGGGTTAAGAAACTCGAGTTACCTTTGTTTTCAGGCCCATATAGCATTTAAAGTTAAATCAAATACCGCTTGGTATTTTGATAAGGGACGCTTCTAATAATGACAGGGAATCGCTCTTTGTTTAAAACCTTTAAGGAATACAATGAAGGCGACAAGCATTTTCAGGTGATGGTAAAACATCTAGAATTATTGGAAAAGGCTCTGCTCAAATGTAGGTATCCCTAAACTTGATGAAGTTTTATATGTAAAGGACTTAAGGCAAACTTGATTGAAGATAAGTCAAATACGTGATAGTGATTTTAATGCAATTTACAAACAATCACCGTATTGTATGAATCAAAATGGTGAACGCGTGATTATGGAATCGATCACATGACAATTGTTATTGTATTGATACATCACCCACAAGAATACGTAACCTAGCTAGCACCCACTCAACTATCTTGCGGGTACCTAAAAGCTGTGTCATGAATTTTAAAGATCCGGTTAGATTAAGCAAAATTTAGATCAGGCGCGTGGTTTACCTATTCTTTCAAAAAATTGAAACACCCGTACTGTGGGACCATGTCAATCGGGTAAACAAACTAGGATTGCCCAAGAAGATCAAGAGTATAAATACAAACAGAGTATCGAATTGATACATATTGACCTTATGGGTCTATGAAAGCAGTATCGAGGTAAGAAATATATCATAGTTATAGTATGACTTTTCTCGCTACACGTGGGTAGACTTTCTCTCGAGACAAGTCGATGCTTTTGAAGTTCTTCATCTCATATTGTACAAGAGCTGCAGTTGAAGCAGGTGATAAAATAGTAACCATCAAGAGACCGAGAAACAGACTCATGGAAAAAGAGTTTGAAAATACCAAGTATGTTGACTCAGAAAGAATAACATGGTATCTTTCATGAATTCTCTCAAGCCCTATCACACCTCAACAAAATGGGAGTAGTTGAACTAAGAATATGATACTTCAAGAGATGGCAAGAGTAATGATGCATGCCATGAGTCTCCAAAAGGTTTCTGGCCGAAGCTATAAACACCGCATGTCATATTATAAAATTGTGTATATCTTCGCCAGTACAAACCAAACTCCCCATGAGATATGGAGAGGTAAAAACCCAATCCGAAATTTATACATGTTTTCGGGAAGTAAGTGCTACATACTTGTAGATCGAGAACAGTTAGGTAAGTTTGATTCAAGTGATTTAAGGTATATTTCTTGGTTATTCCCTAAATAGAGAGCTTATAGAGTCTTAAACTCAGAGAACCAATGTAGTTATGGAATCCATAAATGTCAGTATGATGATTGCAAGAAGATTATAAGTGAAGAAGCTGGAAATGAAGAAAATTTCACAACACCTCAATTAACAATGACCAAAGTGACACAATTGGAATAAAGAAGAAGAGTTGAAGGAAGGTGAACAAAAGGAAGCAAAGATCAACCTCATCAATGATAAATCCAACTCGAACTTCAAAAAATCATCCTATTAAGAATATAATTGGGAGATCCCGATGCTAGCACGGTAACAAGAAGAAGACAAATAAGTAGGTAACCCATTTATGCTATATTTCTCAATTTGAACCAAAAAATGTGAATGAAGCCCTTAGGGATGAATTTTGGATAAATGCCACGCAGGATGACAGTTAGCTCAATTTGAGAGAAATCACGCGCTGGTATTAGTACCTAAGCCTAAAAACAAAAATGTTATTGGAACAAAACGGGTGTTCAAAAAATAAATCACGAAAGCATGACATCGTTGTTAGAAATAAGGTTAAGAAATTTCAAGGCTACCACACAAGTAAGGAGTCGACTTTGATGAAACATTTGCACCCGTAGCTGTGACTAGAGTCAATTAGGATTTTACTTGCCATTTCTGTCATACGAAGTTCAAATTATATCAAATGGATGTTAAGTCTGCCTTTTTGAATGGTTTTTTGAATGAGGAGGTGTACGATGGAACAACCAAAAGGATTTGTTGATCCGAAATTTCCAAATCATGTTTACAAACTCAAAAAGGCTCTTTACGGTTTAAAACAAGCTCCACGAGCACGTAGGATGGTAGACTACCAACTATCTTTTCGAACAAGCGGATTTATTCGAGGGGAGCTGAGTAAGACTTTATTCATTAAAAGGAGTAGTGACGAGATCTTTATTGCTCAAATTTACGTGTGGATGACATAGTTTTTGATCCACATCTAGTACACTAAGGATGATTTTGTATGTTATGACAAATGAATTTGAAATGTCTACATGGTAGGTGAAATGTCTTTCTTCCTTGGTTTGCAAATCAAACAATCTCGTGATAATATATTTATTTCTCAAACCAAGTACGTATGTAACCTTGTTAAAAGGTTTGGTCTTGAAACTAGCAAGCCATTACGGACTCTTTAGTACGGTCAAAGACAAAAATTACAAAGGACACTCAAGGTAAAAGTGTTGATCAAACCCTGTATATGATACGGTAGTTTACTTTACCTCACCGCAAGTAGACTGACATATGTTTTAAGGTTTCGCGCCGTTTATCAAGTGACCCAAAGGAATCACACTTATAATGTAAAGAGAATCATTAGGTATATCTCGCAGAACAAGTAATTATGGTTTATATTTTACTACCGGCAATACTTGTGAAGTAAGTGGTTTTACGATGCCGATCGGTGCAACCGCGATGATGTAGGAAGAAAGACGTGCGTGGTCGTTTTTACATTGGAAACAACTTAGTATCACGTGGCACAAAGAAAAGCGTAACTCTATCTCACTCTCTACTAAGCCGAATACATTGTTGTAGGAAGCTCTTGCACACAAATGCTTTGGATGAAAAACACGCCAAGGGACTACTACCAACCACAAGGTATGACGCCTCTTATATCAGGATAACTCTAGGCTATATGTATTTCTAAGAACTCAGCTCAACATTCTAGAACTAAGCACATTGACATAAGGCATCACTTTATTCGAGAACTAGTCAAGAGAAAATAGTAACACTTGAAATTTGTACCTATTTGAGAGACAACTACCGATATATTCACTAAAGCCATGTACACTCAAAGATTCGAGTATCTCGGAAGTTGCCTCGGGGAATTTCTCCTCAAATTGAATTTCAAATTTTATTACAAAAAAAATCCTTGTTCGCCAAAAGAGTATTCAACTTATTTAATACTTCCATACACATAATCTCATTTTTTAGTAACTCAACTCATTTTGATATTTATTGTATAAATTATTCTACAATTGGTGGTTTTCAGTGTATACATATATATTCTTATACACGTGATGATCGATGTTGACATAAACTTCTTCACACACTCACAAACACACATATATGTTACGCTCAAGTTTATGAATTTTCTTGAAAGACTCTAGGACTTTAACTAATCTTGATTGTAAAATTGTGTTGAGTTCTACTTTTGCTTACTAAAATTTTACCGCATTTCGAGGCACCGAGTATTTGGTAGGCTACCCATCTTGTGATGTGCGAAGCTACCGCAACGGAGAGGACTACCTCACAACTAGTGTGAAAGTTATCATGCTAGGTTTATGGCTCGTAAAAAAAAAAAAAGGGAAAGATTATACAAAAATCGATTGCTATAAATCTTGTACTTGGAATGCACAAAAAGAAAGAGCTAATAGAGAGTTAAAAAATATATATATATATCATTTACCTCATTTATAGAAAAAAATAAATTTAAGTCCTCTTTTTAGTAAATATATTATTTTGTAAAGATTGAAGACTACGATTATATTTTTATACGATAGTGATATTTTTTCTTTTGAGTCTTTCGATAGATCATAAATGAATTAATTGACATATTTATGAAGTTTAAACATGTAAACTATTTTAAGTAAATGTCAATATGTCATTATACGTATGGGTAAGTGCTACAGCACCTATTCTATTCTACTTATTTATTTTTATGATAAATAATCAAAATTGGAGTTCAAAGAATGACGAGTTCTCAATTGCTTAGTGTGCTTGTCTCGAAATTAAAATGAGATTAATACCTTATGCGGGCTAGTTATAAAAAATAAAAAAAAAATCATTTATTACTTTTTGAATTAGTTTCTAAGTTAGAGAGTAGAATTTAGGGAGAGTTTAAAGACATCAGCACTTTTGCATTACTTCCGATTTTACACTGTATGTCTTTGTGAGGAGTTTAGCTTCAATTCTTTGTTCATAATGCTTTGTCCTTCTCGTATGTCAAAAAGGAGAAAAGTTTTACTTCCATGTTTTTATTTTGTTATACATATAAGCGAGAACATATTTAATTAAGCTTGATTGATATGAATGCATACTACATGATTATTCTTTACACTTTGCTTATTTTTACGAACTGACTAATGTACAATGAGGGCTTTCATGCCAAGTTGTCTATCCTTTGTCAATGTCATTTCGCCATTACTTACAAGCTTATCAAGTCAAGAAGATGGATTCACCTGGACCATAGGATAGTTCCACTATGGTGTGCGGGACCTCATTGTATTTTTATCTAATTTTTATAAGTGTCATGTGTAGTAAGTGAGAGGTTTTGCCACACCTAAAATGCCAAAGGGGGAGTTTGTAAGGACTATGAGTGTTATTATTTTCGTACAAAATATTTATCCGTAATTTTTTTTTTAGGCCTGCTATCAAGTCTATCAAGAAGTTCTCAACAAATACTCTAGCCGTGATATTCGATCAGGTATGTTTTTTATAACTACGACGCATAGGATTGCATTTATACATTTAATAGTACATGTTCGTAAATTGAAAATTATTTTTGGTATTTAAATATTTTTTATGTGTCTTAATATTTTTTTAAGATGTGATTTAAAAAATATTTTTTAATTAAATATTTAAATGGACCTTGAATAATGAAGCCTAAAATATTGTAACCCTAATACTAGTAGGTTATCATTATACATTTATACATATATATATATATATATACATATATATATATACATATATATATATACACAAGCTGAGGTAGGTATCGTAGCAGAGAGAGTTTAAAAAGCGAAAGAAAAAAACCTACGGCAAAACACAAAAGCATAAAAGAGTTTAAAGAAAATATATATCATTGCTTCTCTGCTTCAATATATTTTAAAGGGTAATCAACGCAGCTTATATGAAGGTGTAAGAAATTTGTAAGCGGCAAGGAATTAATATATACAAGCTGAGTTCTTCCTTTGGCGGCAGCAGGTATCATATAATTAATATATATATTGAAAGGTAATTATGCAGAGGGAGAAAAGGTAACTAATATATATATGCTTTTGATTAACTTTACATATAGTTATATATATATATATATATAGTTACGCTGAACGATAAAAGGTAACTAATATATATATATATATATATGCTTTTGATTTATATTAATTAATTTAATTCTTCTTGATTTGATTTATAGGTATTTAAATTAAATAATTTTATGAACGATCATGATTATTTGATTTAATTATTAAATTTCAAAGAAGTTATTTTTATTGAAATTATGCGTAATCTTTTTGCCCTAGAATATACTAGTTGATTTGGTTTAAATGAAATTTGTTTTAAATCATCTAGTTAGTATTATTCATTGTTAAATCCGTTCTAGAACACACACGTGCACTTGTGTTTTTGTGCTAACAATTTTGCAGTTGATCTGTGAACGATCTGATTGACGAGGAGCTTATTGGAACATTGGTTTGGAAACCGCTAACGCTAATTTTGAAAACTGTAAAAACAGAGTAGGGGCTCGTAAGTAAAGTACATTGGAGTAGTATCCTAGGGAGGGTAGCATAAGACCGAGTTTGTACTTGAACATTTGATTTTCATAGTGGAAAGTTAGATGGTCCGGTGGACCGGTGGTTTTCCTCTTAAGTCATTGTTGTGGCCTAGGTTGTTTCCACCTAAAAATATCATGTGTTATAATTTCCGCATTTTACTCTTACACACGATTGCATGTGTGGCCGCTCTATTTAGGTTAGTAAATTATAAATTAATAAAAATTAAAAATAACCTATTCACCCCCCTCTAGGTTAATCAGGTCCATATTTTATAAACTTTTAAGTTTTAACTTTAAAACTCTGTTTCTTCTGTATTCATAGATTATAATTGTTTCTTTAAGTAACTTGGGAATTGTGTCATGCTCAATGTTAGATCCGTGAGTATCACAGAAAGCATCCAACTGCTAGGGTTGTTGATGCTAATGAGGAGTATGAAGCACTACTGAAGTAGTATCCCCTTATTGAGTTCAGTGGAGAGGTCTTTCTTTACCTCTTTCCTAAATCATGTACCAAGCTAAATTTTGTCAAATGATGCGTAGAATATGATTGAAACATTTTAAGCTTATTGATAACAAGTTATTAAGCTCAATTTCTTTTTCTCTGGGGCCTTTAGTTTACATCGACCATTAATTGTTGAAATTTCATTTGCAGGAAGCTTTTGGACGATACTTGGATACAATGAATTATTCAACCAGTACATCAATTCTAAATTTGGCTAGCCCATGGAGTACTGGACTTATCTTGATATCTTTTCACAACTACATAAACTTCCTCATAAAATGAGGTTGACAAGGTAAGCTACTCCACCTTTTGTGTCTTTTTGAGAATTGAATGTCTTTGTTTACTTGGTTGTTTGGTGTTCCATCCAACTTTCTTTCACTGGTCCAGTTTGTTTACTTCAAATCTGAGGTTTTTATGTACTTTTCTGCAGGCAATACAGGGAATATATAGAAATGAGTACCTGGTATACTTTTTTCAACGAATGGAGCCTTTGCAAGATCTTTAGGGAATATTTTCAAAGGTTAGTTACGATTAGTTTTTTATTCCATATGATCACTTTGCTTCCATCTGTATAGTTTTGAAGTAATTGTGGCCCACCTGTGTCTCATGATGCAACTGAAATGGTGAAATTACAGTTATTCATTTAATAACTTATGACATCACCCTTTTCATGGCAATGATAGTTTGGCTTGATACAAAGGTCAAGGGTTTTTTGAACTTCATTGATATGAAATTTGAAGGGTGGTAGGTCAATCATGTTATTGTCATTTTGATAGATTTCGATGTCAGAAGCCAATATTGGTGTGGAATTAGAAATGCTTTGTTTTTTTGTATCTAATCTAAGACATTTGATCGTGAGCCCAAATCCTCCAAATCACGGACTACTTATGCTATTGAAAGCTACTGATTTGGGTCTTTTCCTGCTTACATGTTTATGGTAGTTGTGAATCCTTGTATGCGTGAACCATATTTTATTCCATCATGACAAATCTAGGCAATGATTTCTCAGTAATGAACTTATCAAATATGTTATTCTAGGCAGCTTGAAGTAGAGTTTGAAGAGAAATGGTCAAATGGTAAAAGGTAGAAGGATGGGAAAATGAGACCCAAGAAAACGGGCATGTTCTAGAACAGCATATACAGTTGGAAGAGCTGATGGAATCGGTTCTGAAAAATTGAAGGTTTTTATTTTTTATTTTTTTTATTTTGTAAATAAGCATCATGTTATGCATGCTACAGTTTTTTGTTAGGGGATTGTTGGTATTATTGTTATTTTATTTAACCTGCACTCTGTGGAAGTTTGATTAAGACCTTAATTTTTAATTGTCGGTATCATTAATTTTTGTATCTTTACATGCCAGGCATTGGCTGTGTTTGAACTAAAGATGGGTGGTACTCTTCAACAGCATGCAGAGAGGCTTTTCCTCACTAAGGTAAACTTTCCACAAACCTCGTAGGATTGTAGAAAAATAAAGGAGAGATGAAGTGAAACAATTGTACAATACCATAATTTACCAGATTTAGGTAGGAAAAAAAATACTAGACCTAAATATTTTATATGCTTAATTCATGTTTCAGTTAGTCGCAGTTGGATCTTTGGAATCCCATTGAGGTACATGCTCTAGATGGATAAGATATTCTGAATTTGTATGAGACAGGAAATGTGCTTATTTATTACATGAAATAAGATGCCTTGAAAAAGAAAAGATGCTTTTATTTGTGGGTCCCCCCTCCCTCCAAATTTTGGGTGGGGGATTAGCACTTTGATGTTAGTGTCTTCTTTGAAGTACAGATGGTATACATTAAACAAATCCTAAGCCGCCTTGCTCATTTATTTTATTGAGAGTAGCCTTTCTCTCGAGTTTATATACAGAAGTATCAAACTCCTCATACTCATCTTCCTGGGAGAGGCTCCAATATCCCACGTCAACGTCTTGATGAAAGTGTGAGCTTGGGCCCAATCATTGAGGAGAGTACATCATCTTGACCTCAATCAACCTCGATCATTAGACTGAGTCTCCCTCAGACATAAATATCTACTTCCAAAGAATGGAGAAAGAAATCCCGCCAAAGGGAGACAGGGGATCTCATAGGTAGAACTAAAGGTTAGAATGTCAAAGTTGAAACTAGTGGTTTAACTCCAAGGGACGAGGAGAGTTTTAGGAAAATGTACAACATACCCTCTCCCGTTAACATAATGATCCCCAGCTCGGTTGTATTAAACAATATGACTTCATCTAAAGGTTAGATAGCCTTTCACGAGAAGATTATGAGGCTTATGCTTAGGTTTCCCTTGTATCCATTCTTTAGGAAATTTTTAATGAGCCAACTAATCCCTAATGGATGGAGGTACCTGTTTTGTCTTACTCTTATATGCAAGATAGGTCGGGGTGAAATTGAAAATGCCAAAGTTCAATGATGTATAGGTTTCAGAGAATGAAAAGAATTGGAAAAAAATATTTTTTTTATGTTTCTGGTTTATGGGAGACGACTGATAGTGATGAGAGGCTTATCGTGAATTATTAAGGCCGATACAAAGCTCATGATTAGAAATATGGTCTAATACATAACTACATTAAGCCCCAAGGCCAAGGAAAGGCTTGCCAACATCTAGAACTATCTGCCAAAACTTACACCTTGGAAAAAGCTTTTAACAACACCGCTCTTTGTAGCGTGCGGATTAATGAGACCGGACTCCATGCCTCCTCCAACTACGATAATGCCTAAACACCAAGCACTAGCTCAACGTAGTATCTCTCCTACTGACTTTGGGCTCCAAGTCATACTTTATGCTCAAACATCTTTCATGTTGAGCATATTTTATATAATTGTTGTTTACATTTTGCAGACAATTGCAAGAACCAAGGACAACACAGTGAAGAAGCAAGCTTTGACATGTGAGGAAATTGAAGTAGAGCATGAGGACGTAAGATGATTGCTCTTGTTTTATTTTTTTGAACTCTGAGGGTCAAGTTACATTCTGAGTATGATCCACATTTTCTTTTAATAGGTTCATTTCTGCTCGTTATCTAGTTTGGATGGAAAAAATTAATATTACTAATCAGGGCTCCTTGAGCTAAAATCATATTACTAATCAGTGGTTGTTTTTAGCTTTTATCTAGATATTGTTCTAGCTTCATACAGTAAATGTACTATCTTATAAAAAAAATGCAGTAAATATGTACTAGGTCTAATAATTTTCCCGCTCATAAGGTCTCTAATAATCAAGTGCTTGAGTTTCATGTTGTCATCTAAAGGATAATTATTGCTTCTGGTAATTTGTTGCAGGAAGATGCACAAGCTGACACTGAAAGTGGCGACAATGAGAAGCAGATTTATAGCCCCCTGAAGTTGCCTATGGGTTGGGATGGGAAACCTATACCTTATTGGCTCTATAAGCTTCATGGGCTTGGCCAAGTAATAATATTACTCTACGTGTTAGTGATCACTAATCTGTTTCGTCTTTAATATTTTTCTGATTATTACTCATAAACGTGTATTCTTGTCCAATCTGTTTTAGATGTACTTAATTCTTGTCCTTTATTCCTTGGGATGTACTTCTTTATTGTAAGTCACTCGTGAACTAATTCGTTGCTTCCACATAGAAACTAGCAATTTGTCTAACGTTTGGAAAGTATAGTGTTTATTTGGTAACCGAGTTCCAAGCCTATGAGTAAATTTTCTAGTTTATGGTATTTGTTGAATTTGTAATTTATATTATATCCATCATCTTAAATAATAAGGCTGAAATGCATTTCAGGAATTCAAGTGTGAGATATGTGGGAACAACAGTTATTGGGGCCATAGGGCTTATGAGCGACATTTTAAGAAATGGCACCATCGGCATGGTATGCGTTGCCTTGGCATTCCAAACACCAAAAACTTCAACGAGATCACTTCAATTGAGATATTCTTTTTATATATTTATGGTGATGGAAATTTCGTCGCTTGTATTTTTATCAATTGGATTGGATTTTTGGTGATGTTCTATTAATTTCACTTGTATCAATTGTTAACCCTATTAAAATATTACGCAGGAAGCTAAGGAACTGTGGAAGAAAATTCAAGAGAGGCAAGGATTGAACATATGGCGTCCAGATCTTGAAGAAGAATATGAAGATAGGAAGGACAACATATACAAGAAGAAGACATACACTGATCTGCAATGACAGTGACTGATACGAAAATTATTCACTGAAGCCTGAAATCTGTCTCTTGTCCAGTTAGTTTTGTTTGTTTGTTGGTTGAAGATTCAGGTATAGGCTATTCTTAGCTGCTCTGATGATTCATTCATGAAATATAGAGATGGACATCACGAGCATGATGTGTTTTCCTTGGAATTTTACGGAATTGCTTGTTATGTTATTGTGTTATTTTTTTGTATCGACTGTTGAGAAAATAGAACCATCAGATCACATGTTTATTTCAAACTTACATCTCAAACGATCTGGTAAATAAGAGTGCTGAACATTCTCTCCACGGAGGACTAGCAGCCTAGTGTCCACGTATGTACATTTTGGGTAATATTTCTTTCAGTTTTAACATCTTTATTCAATGGCTTACAAAAGATTCATTGTCTTGTCAATGTCATCCGAAACTAACTTAGCCACCGTTAAGGTTTTCGGCATAGTTGCTTTCTGCATGCTGCTCCATAATTCCATTAACTCAACTTTCCTATTGAGTTCTTCATTTCAGGTGTTTTAGCTATATGATTTATACGTGTTAGTTCTGTAATGTTTTAGGTGAGTTTTATTAGTCTTGTAATTAAAAATTATAATGCTCGCTTGCTCTCTTCTTCTCTCTTTTCTTCTCAATTTTTCTCCCTTTTAATTTTAATTTAATTTTTTATTTTTATTAATAAAATAATGATAAGAGAAGGAGTAAAAGGAAAAAGGAAAGAGAAAAAGAAATAGATGGAAAGGTGAGGTTGTTATTTGTTATTTTTTAATTTTTTATTAATAAAATATATAATTTTAATTTTATTCATTAAAAAATCTCAATTTTTAAATTTTTGACTTAATTAATTATATTTTTACATTATAATATTAATAAAGTTTATTTAAAAAGTTATAAGATTAAAGTATATAAATAACGTATTTATAAAACTAGAATGATTACGCATCTTGGAGGAAAATAGATGCAATTTTGTTTATTTTTAATATTTTTCATTTTTTAAATATATTTATCTCGTAAATATTTAGGAATTAAAATAAAAGTTTAGAATCTTTAGATTACAAAAAATAAGGAATAATATCAAAAATATCCGTATCTTCAAAGATATTCTTTAGATCTTAAAAAATTTAAAAA
Organism: Hippophae rhamnoides; assembly: GCA_033030585.1. NCBI lineage: Eukaryota > Viridiplantae > Streptophyta > Magnoliopsida > Rosales > Elaeagnaceae > Hippophae > Hippophae rhamnoides. Next base: position 59,510,217 of record CM065429.1, on the reverse strand, counting down.
TATCCCTTAAATATAATAATATTTAAATATTAAAAAATATCCCTTAAAATATAATAGAAATAAATAATAACTTTCTTAAAAATGGAAAAAGAAATAATAAATCAAAGAATAGTAGAATTACAAATAGAAGCTATTTTAGAATGTTTTTCACATAAAATAGTAATAAGTTCAATGAAATTTGAAAAAATTTAAAAACCAAAGTTAAGTGATCCATCATTTTCATCTTTAAGAAAATTATTACCAAGAAAAGACATGATTTATTATAGAATAAGTAATAAAAATGAGCATTAATATTACAAATGTAAAAAAATATATAATATTCCATTAATTGACAAATAAACTATATTGAATAAACTATCCAAAATTTTCCAAAGGATAAAGAAAAAATTAGATACATTCATTTAGGATGTATTCAAATATTAATACAAGCTTATTTCAGGAAATGAATAGATATACCTATAAAAATAGCATTACTAGATAATAAATAATAATTAGGAAAGATGCTCTACTAGGAATGATCTATGGTAATTTAAGATATCATAAACTAAAATTTATAGCATATCTCAAGTTTGTTATTAATATCCAAGATAAAAACCTAAACCAAATATTAAGTCTAGTTTATGAATTTAAAAGAATATATTTAATGAAAAAAAAATCATTCATTTTCAATGCACTACCTAGTAAGGTATTCATTAACAAATGGTCATAATAGTTTCATTTATGAACAAAATGAATTTATAAAAATAAATAAAACATTTTAAGAACTTGAACAAATAATAAAATAAGAAATACTAACAGATTTCGAAATATCAAATGAATCACACTTAGATATTAAGAAGAAAAAAAACCCTAATAACAGGAAGAAAATGTATCGTGGTTAAAAATAATAATGTACTAAGGTTTATTTTTATATATCATAAAGTAGAAGCCTCTAATAAAGAAGAAATTAAAAAACTAAAAGATGAATTTCAAATAATAAAAGTATTATTTCATGATGTTATATTAGGAAGACAATAATATTTAAAGACAAATTAAAAAATATATAATTAGAAATAGATGGAAACTTAGTAGGAGTAGCAAAAAATCAAGTAACATTATTGAAAACTTTGAAACTCTTAACAAAAGAAATGTATTTAGTCTAAGAATCAAACACAAATACTTACAAGGTATAATAGAAACACAAAAAGAATTATTAAAATAAATAAATGAATGTAGTTATAATAAATTTCAAGAAGATATATACACAGAATTTATAGAACTAAAAAAAGATATATATAACATACATAGAAACAATGATATTGTAGGTCATAAATATGATCTTTTAGAATGACTAAAAATAGAACCACTTAGGAGATCAGATAACTTGATTCCTAGATATGAGAGAAGAAAAAATGAAGAAAAATACAATGAAAAAGATATAATTTCAAAATATAGAAAAGAATTAGAAGAATTAGAAGAATAATTCATGAAGCCCAAAAATAGGGATATAGGAAAATTAGTTAGTTTGTTAACACTAACGAATGAAGGATTAAAAGAACAATACAATGAAACTTTGTACAAACAAAAAAGAAGATGATATGACAATAATCATTGAGACTGATAGTGAACTAGAAATAGACCCCAAAATGTCATATGAAACCAATTTCATTACCTTACCAAGAAAGAATATCTGACCCACATAGGGAAGAAATAAATAGTCAAAGGTCACATGAGCCTAACACCACAAATAGAAGAAGACAATCACCTAAGAGCTAGATTGTATAAGAGATAAGAAAAAAGCCTTAGATAAATAGGCTAGTGTTATGAGTGTACTCATACAGGGCTAGTGTTATGAGTTTAACAGACTAATAATGTTTATTAATGTAAGGGAATGCTCCCACAAGAAGAGAATATTTAGATATAGTAATAAATGAAATATACAAGGAATTTATTGGATAGGATAAAGGAAGAACTATCACTGAATCCATTAAAAATGAAATCAATAAGGCCAAATAACATTTAACAAATATGAAATCTGTATTATATATGTTACATGGATTCTTTTATTTGTGAATATGAGATGTATTATTATAAATTACTACCCTCTATGTAAACAACTTATAAGAAAATGTTTTTTTTAAAATTACTTGGAACATTATATAAGATCTTAACAGAAAATTGAAATCAAAGAAATAGAGAAACTATACTAGACACCCTATAGGGAGAATAAGAAACCTTAAAACTAAATAATTATTAAATACTAAGAAAAAAAGGAATATAAACAAATAAGAAGAAATGATAAAATTTGTTGTGATATAAGAGATTTTAAAATACATAGAAAATATGGATGTAACATAAAACCCCATAAACAAAAATACAAAAAATATAAAAAAATACCAAAGATTTAAAAAATATAAATTCAAAAAACAAAATTTTTAAAAATATAAAAGAAGATTTAATAGGGAAACCTATAAGATAACAAGCTCCAGCTATCTTCTAAATGTATATGGATAACATCTTTAAAAAATTATAAAATATTTGCTATGTCTATATAGATGATATTTTGATTTTTAGTAATGAATTAAATAAATACTATTTATATATTATTAATATTCTACAAGAATGTAGGAAAGAAGACATTGTACTCTTTGAAAAGAAAGCAGTACTTACTAAGCAAAAAATTGATATTTAGGGTTGGAAATTGAAGATGTAAAATATAATCTACAACCCCGTATAATAAATAATATTTAAGATTTTCTTAGTAAATTAAAAGACAAAAATCAATTACAAAGATTTTTAGGATGTTCGATATATGCATAAGTATATAGTAAGAAACTTGCAAGAATGTGAAAACCTTTACAAGCAAAAGTAAAAAAATATTATATTTGGAAGTGGACAAAATAAGATACTTTATATATGGATAAAGTAAAAACAAAGGTAAAAAATTTACTAACTTTATATCATCCAGGATCAGATGATAAAATGATAATTGAAACAGATATTTCACAAGAATATTTGAAAGTATTTCTGAAAGCAAAACTAAATTACAAAAATGAATATCTTTGTAGATATATATCAGGATCTTTCTAAAGTCTATAATTAAATTCATAGTAATGAAAAAAATATAGTTGTTAAAAGGGCTATTAAGAAATTTGTAATATATGTTATAAGTTCTAGATTCATTATTAGAACAAATAATAAGAATTTTACTTATTTCTTAAGAACTTATATTGCATGTGATTATAAAACAAGAAAGATTATTCATATGTCAACAGTGGTTCAACCACTACAACTTTGATATCGAACATCTCTTAGGAAATAATAATAGCTTAATAGATGCTTTTACTAGAGAATTACCACCTCTAACTATTTTATGCTTACCGGAATGAACATCTTGATATCAAGATCAAAATAAAGAAAAAAAGGAGATAAGAATTCTACATGAACAACTCGAGCTATTATACCTCGAGAAGTTTCTTATGGAGACAGAAAATAAACAAGAAGAACTTGATTGTTCAAAACAATTCTTAGAGTTCAAAAACTCAAAAGAGGAATCTTTATCAAAATTCAATCAAAAGAAGATAAAACTTTTGAAGAAAGAATTTACGATAAAAAAAAGAAGTTAACAATTTAAAAAAGCGTAATATCTTTGAAATAAGAAAGCTCAATTGGATTGATGAAGTAGAAAAATAAGAACAATAAAATATTTATGTGATCTATAATGGCCCAAAACCAAGAATATATAACAATTGGGCAGAAACTAGTAAATCTATTCTAGGATTTAGTGGAGTAACTTATATAGCCTTCACCAATAGAATAAAAGCTAGAGGCAGTTATGCCAATTATAAAACACTAAAACTAATAACTTCAGTAGAGATAGTAAGAAAGTATTCTACAGCACTACGATAACACTAAGCATGTTGATAACTCTAGGAAAAATAGTAAGATCTTTAGTAATATTTAGATAAGCATCTCTCCCAAAGAGATAAAAAAAATAGTAAAGCATTCAATGCTATTCAAAGAAACATCCCCCATAAATTCATTAGTCATTGAAGATGAGAATAATCAATATAGAAACCTCAACAAACACAATGGTTGAGTTTCTACAACTTGGTTAGAAAATCTACCCAAGAACACATTGAATATGAAATTCTACACTACAGACAAGGAATTCCTTACAGAAAGTAAATTCAATATTTTGGAAAGAGCTGACTTAATATTCGTTTACAAAGCTTTCCATGCAGGACTAATATAAAACATATATCTAGGAATTAATTTATGTGAATAAATTATTTCCCATAAAATTTCAAAAGAGCAATCAAGAACTTCAGGAAAAAGATTAAAGCAGATGATAAGCTTGTTTATCTTAGGTTTTCACTTCAATAATGGACTTGAATGAGGAAAAATGAATCAGTCCCTATCATTTTATCAAGATAGAGATTTTCAACACAAATAGAGAAGTTTGTAAATCAATGACGCTTCCAAAAAAAGAATTCAACACAGAAGAACTTTGTGTAATAAGATGTTAAATGTTAGGCCAAATTTACTATAAACTCAAGAAGATTGACAACTCTACTAAGATCAAAGTAAATTATTCAACTAGTAAATTCATTATTATTTTTCATAGTAGCATGGCTCTTTTGGAGGAAGATAGTGAAAAAATTACCAAATATGAAATCAATTTTAATAGCAACAACTTGAAGATCAGTTAAGAAACAAGGGGATGTATTCTTCTTTTATGCTAGAAAAGCCACCAAAAATCATAAATACATTTACTACATCAAAGATCGAGAAGAAAAAGATGCATCATCATCAATGTCATCAAAAAGACTGTCGACAGAAAATGACAAAGAAGAATAAAGAGAGGAATTGCAAGCAAAAGATGACAAAGAAAATAAAAATGTAGTATCACATCTTAACCGACAATATGTGCTAAGGAAAAAACAATGACTGCTATTTAAAGCAATAAAGCAGATGAATTATTAATGTAAGGATAAAATAATGATTCTCATCTTGTAATTAAGGATTTGTTGTATTGTAAAAAGAACTCTTATTTTCATTTGAGGACACACAGAAAATCAGAGCACACACCTCGAAAAAACACATAAATTTTAGCATAAAAATCCATTCTATTTAGAAATTCTAAATCAATAATGATATACTCAGTAAAAAATATCCTCTATGTAGAAATCCAAAACCAGTAATGATATACTCTGTAATTATGAGTGGTTAAGGATCGCTTCAAGGTTCTTAGTTGGCCTTAATTTGTAATAATGATTATATTATGAATAAAATAAAGTTCAACTATTCTTTCTTAGTAAGTCAAAATTGGACACTATCTATAATGTACGGATGCAGAAGACTCACAATTACCATAAGGGTGTTGAGGTTTGAGCAAAGCCGAGGCATAACCGATGTAACAAGAGAAGATGAACAGAAGGGAAGACCATGGTAGACCCATTAAATTCATGTATAATAATTATAACTTTTATGCCAATTAAGGATCTTGAATGTTTAGGATATTTACTTATAGTAAGTGATAATATTGATAAATAGAAAAATGAAGACAAAAATATCACAATATTATGATAAGAAAAATTAGGTAACATGAATTAACAATTAAACATCAAGCAACTTGTTTGAAAGAAATTAAAATGAAAAGTAAAAATCTAATTTTATTAGAAAAGTTTAATAAAAGTTATTTCTTAACCTTAAATTAATATTTTAAAGATGAGAATTATGAAACTTGTTTTGAAAATTTTAAAAGATTCAACACCTTATAAGAAATCTATACATATTTGATACGAACCAATTCAGCTCCACCACTGCGAGTCGTTGCAACCAACGAACGGAACACGCCTACCACCCATGGATGGACGAAGATAGACGCAACTAGGGCACGAGAAACAATTGGCTCTTTCTGTTAGAATGTCAGAAAATCTGTTAGCACACTAGTGCGCGAGATTCACACAATATTTTGTGATTTCTCACTGAAATATTAGGCTATATAAAGCCACTAGAAAGGAAATAAAAGACGAACATATTTTACCTGATTTCCCTTTTTTCTTCTTGCTATCTTCTTCTCTTCAAGTTCTTTTTTGTATTAATTCGTAACAGTGGTATCAAAGCCGGTTGCGAGAATGGATATACGAGACAAATCCAATCTAGAATTTTGCAATGATGTAATCGACACCCTTGCGCGTTATGATAGCACATTACAAGATGTGCTCACAGAATTGCAAGCGATACGAGCAGCTCGTAACTTACCTGAGGATAACCCCTTTGGAAGAGACGAAACCAACCAATCACACCCTCACACTTCGCGATCAGTCACAGAAAGCCATCATCCCCAATTGAGGCTATCATTTCCAAGGTTTTCAGGAGATGGTCCTACAGGTTGGATTTATAAGGCTGAGTAGTACTTCGAGTTCACTAATATAGTAGCTGACCAGTAAGTACAATTGGCTTCCTTCCACTTAGAAGGCATCGCCTTATAGTGGCACCGATGGCTTACAAAATTTCGTGGACCTCTCACTTGGGAGGAGCTTTCCAGAGCAGCCCAACTAAGGTTTAGACCCACAGACTTCGAAGATCCCTCAGAAGCACTATCTCGGCTAAGATACACAACGAGTGTGGCAGCATATCAAGAATCTTTCGAGAAATTTTCTCATTGTGTGGATGGGTTACCAAAAGAGTTTCTAATCGATTGCTTCATCGCAGAACTAAGGGATGAGATCCAAATTGATGTTAAAATCAAGCAACCCAGAACTCTAGTGGATGCCATTGGTGTGGCACGATTAATTGAAGAAATCCACAACCATGTCTAGTTTTCAACCACCTGTCAACCAAAATTTAAACCAGTAACTCACACTAGTGTAGGACTGTTAAGACCTGCTCCTATCCAACGCAGTGGCTCTAATCCTCCCATAACCTTTCGGAAGTTGACCAATCATGAGGCATGTGAGCGGCGAGAGAAAGGATTATGTTACTACTGTGATGATAAATTTGTTGCAGGTCATCGATGTGCACGTCCCCAACTCTTCATGATGGAAAAAGTGAACCTAAATGAGACAGAAGAATGTGAGGAAACCCCACCACTTTTGGATCCCTAGGTAATACTACCTGAAATCTCTTTCCATGCTATAGCAGGAACTAAACATCCCCAAACCTTACAAATTATGGGAAAATTGAAAAGTAAGGAGGTGTTGATCCTGATAGATGAGGGCAGCACCCATAACTTCATCGATTAGGCCTTAGCCAACCAATTTGGTACGAACCAATTCAGCTCCACTACTGCGAGTCATTGCAACCAACGAACGGAGCGTGCCAACCACCAATGGACAGACGAAGATCGACGCAACTAGGGCACGAGAAACAGTTGACTCTTTCTGTTAGAATGTCAAAAAATCTGTTAGCACACTAGTGCGCGAGATTCACACAATTTCTTTGTGATTTCTTTTTAAAATATTAGGCTATATAAAGCCACTAGAAAGGAAATAAAAGACGAACAGATTTTACCTGATTTCCCTTTTTTCTTCTTGCTATCTTCTTCTCTATATTAATTCGTAACAATATTATATTAAAGTTATTACAAGGATAATAGATTATCCTGTTTTAAGGATATTAATAAACTATTTTAATAAAAAAATTAGTCTTTTTAGAAGAAGAAGAGAAGGAAAAGGGAAATTTAGTAATCTTAAGTTTGGTTATTATTTTTTCAAAGATTATAGATACATTATTTGTACAAAAACATGTAGTTGTATAAATTTATAATTATAAGATTAAGCTTATCTGAGGCACGAAAAAGCTTATTTAGAACATATAATTAGGAATGAACTTCTAAAAAAGTATCAAATTGGCTAAAATTTAGCCATAAAACCAGTATGCAATCAAAAATCCTTACAAATTGATATGAGAACTATAGGAAGATTAACATAATATGAATGAAAAAATTAACATTATTAGTTTTAAAAATATTAATGGTATTAATTATAAAATCCAGGGATATTCTAATATTTTTTACAAAACTTAATAACATAAGTGAATATATGTTAAATTTCAAAGATTTTAGATAATTATCCAAAAAATAATTTGTGTTTATTATATAAGAGTAGAGAATGTTTGGAGAAATTATTTATTGTTTTTAGGGTAATGATTTTGTAGATTATATGATAACTTGATATTTAATGAAATATAAAATGAATGTAATTTTTTTTTTAAAAAGCAATATGATTTTTTAAAGAGTTTAAAGTCTCATTTGTGCGTTCTAATTTCAGTTACGTGTCTATTTCTGGTTGGTCAGCTAACGTGTTGATTAATCAATCTGATTTTACTCAACGTCAGACATTGTAATAAAACGAAAGTATTGAGGGTATTACCGTCAGCTTAAGCAAATTATCCAAAGTCTTCTTCGAGTCTCGTTAAGATTAGGTAAATCTTGCTTTTTAAAGTCTTTACGTGCATCTCTCTGCCCTTTTCGATTTTACTTGATATTCCACATTCATCCTTGACCTACTACATATATTTAAATGGTTTTCCTGTAATATTTGCTATCTGTGACCCTATTTTTGTCCGCATTTCTAATCACCTGTGATTCAACTGTGTTTTGTCTGATTCCGGCCGCTAAAATTAACCTATGCATCCGATTAGGTTTTCTCTGTCGCTCGCCCTCGTCTAATTGTTAGGGTTTTCTAAATCGTTTATTGGATTTTAATTTTTTTAGGTATCAGGGTTTCATTATTCGATTATAGTCCTAAGTATCTACCAGCGGTTGCGATTAGGGTTTTCAGTTGATTTAGTATTTCATTGTATTTCTGGATTCTTGAAAGTAGGTGATGAGATTCGAATCTTTGCTGCGTACTCCTTATTATTGGTTTAAGGGTTTTTGAGTGTTCACAGTTATGCCGAGGAGTTCCCGTCACAAGTCCAGTAAACGCAGTTCGAGGGAAGCTAGAGAACACTCCGATTCGGAGAAGGATTCGAGTTTAAAGGAGCGGAAGGGAAAGGAAGAGAGCCGTTTAGTTAGGGCTTCGAAGGATTTTGGCTCGGGTGAGAAGCGGAAGCTCGATTCGAAGGATGGGAAAGAATCTCGTGTTGCTTCAGGAAATGGGGAGTATATGGAGGATTACAGTTCCTCGAAGAGACGAAAGGATAGGTCTGATGGCAGACCAAGTGATAGGTGGAATGGCGGTGAAGATGATTTCTATGAAGGCGGAGACGGTTCGAAGATGTCCTTGAAGGCATCTGGGGATGCAAAGAGTAAGAGGAGGGATGAAGGTGTTGGAATGCATGAAGAGCGCGAGGAGTTAAAGAAGAGCAGCAGTAGTGGGAAGAATGAAGCAAGGCATAGGGATCGAGATTTGAGCCGGAAGGAAGGTAGAGAGATTGGTGGCAATGAGAAGGACAAAGAGAAGGATAGGGAAAGGAAAAGTACGGATGGGAGAAGTGAGAGATTGGGAAGCAATGCTGATCATCGCAGAACGCCCAAGCAAGTCATTGATATTACTGGTAAGGTAACTGAATGGTCTATTTCATTGTAATATATGGTGTTCTCAAACCGGTATGTAAGTACGTTGGTTTAATTTAAAGCTAAAATGTGAATTTGCTTCAATTTAACTTAGTAGAAACATGCAAATTTAGACTACGCAACTTAAGCTTCTTAGTGTACACCCTGATGACTTTATGGAAAACATAGTTTCTGAACTTTAAGAGATATGTCAAGCCTCCAACCTTCTTTGTGAATTTACGTGAGTATCACCTTGAATGAGATTCTCAAGGGATGAGTTCAATTCAAACGTGTAACTTTTTTCTAAACAAATGCCCTTGTATAAGATAAATGAATAATAATATGGGCTTGTAACTGAAGATTATGTGGTTTTTTTCCTCTTTAGAATAGTAGGTACTGAGTATTTGATCATAATTTTTTATGTGGCTTAAATGAGGATTCTTTGAGGATGAATTCTATTTGCATAATTTTTCATTACTAAATATTAAGCATCTCATTTACTAGTTAAATGTGGAGGAAAAACTATTGGCTTCAGCTGCTTCAATTTTTTTTTTGTTTCTCTAGTCTCTTTGCATGATTGATATAAGTAAGTGCTAGATGTCATTAGTTTAGGAATTTCAATCGAAATTAGAGGTTTTGCTGACCGCTTTAGCATGCAAGTGCATGATGGATGTGATTTTTGTGGCAAATGGAATTAAGGAAAAATTGACATGTTGAACATCTCATGTTATTCTTTTAGATTGACTGAACCACTGACTCGAATATATGCATCAGTTGTCCCATCACTTATCTAATTATTGTTCCCCAGTCAGATGAGGTTTAAATATTATTTCTCTAGATTCATGTGCTAGTAAAAGAATCCATGCATGCAATTTGATTTCAGCAACTCCAAAGATGCTTGAGCATATTATTATATATATATATATATATATATATTAATTGTTCTCTCTTAACTTGAGCACAATATGTGGTTGTTCTATTATTGGTTATATATGTCATAGTCAGCCAGTGATCCAGTAAATTATGTATTGGTTCTTTAACATAGACTGGGACATATAAGATGGCAGGATCTGCTTTAATTGAAAATTAAGATTGATTGGATATGGTAAGTTTGTCATGAGTGTAAAAATATCATGGATTCACATACAAGTATTTAGGTACTTCTATGCTTATCAGCATTGAAGAACCAACAATATCATTAAACAAGATATTTGTTCCATGTTTTATATGTTCAATGAGAAACTACATTTTTTGATATTGACCTGTCCTGTTGTCTTCACGGTTTCATCTTGATCAATGTGGTGTTGCAGATATAAATGCACAGGTGGATGTGGGGAGTCCTGAACCACATAATCTGCTTGATAGACGAATGAGGAAAAGAAGAGATGGCTCTGATGATGTAGATAAGTATGAAGATGTTGTAGGAGACATTAAAGGTAGAAAATTATCTTCTAGAGATGACAGTGGAAAAGATGGAAAACTGAAAGATGAGACACGCAGGGATGAGAGATATAAAGATAAACATCTTCATATGGACAGGCAAAGAGATGAGCGCCTTGCAAAAGATTATCATCCTAGTAATAGGTCTGATGATAAGCAAATTAGAGATGAGAAAGACACTGAAGAAGCACAACAAAAGAGATCAAAACTCAAGGATAGCGAGCGCAAGGAAGAAAATGTCCGTGACTATGATCGTGACTGGAACCATGATTCAGAACTTAGGGACCGGGAACGTGACCGTGGCAGTAATCGTGGCCATGATTTTGATCATGATTGTGATCGGGATCAAGATCAAGATCATGACCGGAGCCGTGATCGAGATAGACACCGAGATCCACATCGTGACCGTGATAGGGTTGAGAGAGACCGGGACCGTGGTCATGATTATGACAGGGGGTTTGGAGGATCTCATCATGATGATCGAACAGTTAGACACAGAGATACCAGCAGGGGGAAGAGAGGATCTCCAGAGTGTCAGTATGATATTAATTATTCTCAGCCTAGATCCGCCAAAGCTTGTTTTTCTGATATGGAAAATAAGGCATTAACTAGTGATAGAAATGTGTTAGAGGCGAGCAAGAGAAGATCTCAATCAAGGCCCGCTTATACCGACAAGAGTAGCAACAAATGGGGGACTTCCCCTAGTTCTAATTCCCATGTTCCTTTAGATGATAACAGGTAGTTACTGGTCTCTTATGCTTTCATATTATTAGCTTGGTTTAAAAATGTCATAGGACTTTGTACATTTATTAAATAGTTTGACGTTGAAGTTGTAGTGATAGGATTCAAGTTTTTTCAGGTTGCACATACTCTAACCGTCATTATGTGCATTATAACTTTGATGTTATTATCAATAGTGGAAATATTTGTTTATTTTTCTTTTCTTTTATGTTCTCTAGTAATATCCCAGTTGTGAGCACTTAAAAGGGCCCCATATTTGGCATGTTATACTACAATGAGGATTGATTTGGTACCCGACGTTGGGTATGATATGGCATTTGGCAGCCAGTTATATAGTCATGTAACTCGATTTTATCATCATTACATGACCGTGTAAGTAGTTGTAACATGTAGGTGCCATAACGTTCCGAACCTTGGGTACCAGCTTATTCCTCATACTATTATTAATATTTTTAAGATAGTTGTTTTCAACTAGTACTCTCATTAGAGATGCTACTCATTTTTTATGTTAGATTTAATATTTTGTAGGTTGGTTTTATAAAGTCATGTTAGCATCATTATTATTTATGATACTTCATGTTCAGATGTATATTTGTACATATTTTTTAGTTGTCATAATACTTCAGAACAGTATATTTGAATTTAAAATTGGAAAGCAGTTGTTTGTTGGCTACAGTCGGATATGTACACAAATTAAGGTTCAAGCTTGACTTTGAACTGCAAGATCTATATTTCTGGTTGTTGTAGCCATTTTCTATTTTTGGAATTGATCCTGATATTAATCAATATCCCATAGGAGAGTTATTTAATAACATACTTTCATTGTAACATTTTATGTGATTGTTCACTGCTTTTTCTTTGATATCTATTGCATTCAGATAATATTTTTTTCATTTTGCTGTTTTTCCAGGCATATAAATCCAGAGGATGTGAAGTACAGGGATTTTACAAGTGAGCAGAAATCCAAAGCACCTTCACAGAGAGAGGTATCTGTTCCTCCTGAATTATCAGAAAGAGGTTCCAAGTACAGATCCACGGAAAAATCTACTAAAATTGATGACAACCTGTTTGGAGAGCAATCGATTGAAAGGTCAAGTTCTAAGGCCTCACCTCTAGGCACAAAGGAGAGATCTCCTTCCCCCCCAAGTAATGACCGTAGGTACATGAATAGATCTGGTGTTAGGCGGAGTCTTGATATTGAAGAGACAGGATGGAAAAGTGGTGGAGATTTCCGTACCACTGAGGAAAGGCCAAGTCTGGACCTACAGTCAGAGAAGCCTATGGATGATGCTTCCCTTGCAGACACATCCTTCTACAATAGAAGTAACCGGGGAAACTCATCTTCTTTTCTTTCACCACACCCTGCTTTCAGGTCTGGGCTTGATAGCCCTGGTTCACTGGAAGATGATGGTCGGGTTAATTCTAATGCACGTTACCGAAGAAGTAGTGATCCAAACATGGGAAGAGTCCATGGCAGTGCTTGGAGGGGAGTGCCAAATTGGGCTTCACCAGTACCAAATGGCTTCATTCCTTTCCAGCATGGGCCTCCTCCTAGTGGAGGTTTCCAGGGGATGATGCCACAATTTCCAGGTCCACTATTTGGTGTTAGACCCTCAATGGAGATTAATCATTCTGGGATGCCTTATCATATGGCTGATGCTGATAGATTTTCTAGTCATTTGCGCCCACTTGGATGGCATAATTTAATGGATGGTTCAGGGCCTTCCCATGTACATGGATGGGATGGATGTAGTGGTGTATTTAGGGATGAACCTCACTTATATGGTACTACTGAGTGGGATCAAAACAGGCATCCATTGAGTGGTTGTGGATGGGAATCCAGTCCTGAGGTGTGGAAAGGACAGAACGGTGAAACAAAAAGGGATCTGCCTTCCCCATCCCACAAGGATGATTACCCAATGCCGGCTTCAGAGGATGATGTTGGGCAAGCTGGTCAGTTGTCTAATTACAATGCTGGTTATAATCAAGGGATCAGTGGAAAGCTCACTGAAAGAAGGTTACCTGTTACTTCTCCTGTGAAACAGTCTACACCTAAAAATATTGATGAGAAGACACCTGATCATTCCAAGTCTTGCAGAAATGATGCTTCTCGCTTAAGTTATTATTATCTCTCTAAGCTTGACATTTCGGCAAAACTCATTCATCCAGAAGTACACAACCGGTTCATGAACTTGCTGGGTACTCAACAGAGTGCAGTTGTAGATGATGACACTAGCATGCATATCATTTTGGAGGTAGAAATCTCTCGACACAATTTTTCTTTCCTTGTCTAATTTTACACGACTGCATGCTCAATAATACTTTTGCTTTTCATCACCTTGACCCATGCTTTAATGTCACAGGATGGTTCAAGGGCAGGACTGAAGGCTTCTAATACTAAGTGGATTTCTTCTCATTTTCCTCTTATAGAAGGTTCTGTCTTTGAGGTATGCCATTTTATAATAGCTTATGTTACAGAAGTCACTTGATATTTTGTTATTTTGCAAATTTACCAATAAAGCTTTTTTGCCCATTCACTACTGATATCTGTATGGATTGGCTAGAAATTAGAATGCATGTGATATTCCTGCTTCAAACTCTGAAGAAATGTTCTTTTTGTCCATATTTTAGTTATGAGTCTCTTTGGTGCTGCACTTGTGATTTTTTTGGACATTAGATATATATTATATGTTTGAGCAACAATTGTATCCTTAAGGGTGGCAAGATCAAATATATTTTAACAAAGAGTCTAGAGTTATTTTTCAATCTTTGTTTTTCCCCAAGTCCGGAGACATGGAGAAATATGGGGGCAGTCCTGTATCTTGTTATCAGTTCTGCTAAAATAAAGTCTGTAGAGAGAGGAAGGGGACCAGGGATAAGTGCATATTTTGTTACTCTCAGTTTTCTTTTGCTTATTTTTAATGTAGAGCTCTTGATAATTTTACGTGATTTCTTGTCTTGTTATGCAATAGTGAGAAATGTATTAGCTGGTTTATTACCCTGAACTTTAAATGTTGAAAATAATAATTTTTATTATGTAGTAAGCGCATATTTTGATTAGTCATTTGTTATTTGTGACTTGCAGAGAGCTATGGATCTTTATAATAAACAAAAGATGGAAACCAGTGGCACAACCTTTCTTAAGGAAGGAATGTTGGTTCCTTTCCTGGCATCCAACCAGGAGAATATGGAAGAGCAGCTTGATCATAAGGAAGAAAAAGTAGAGGACCAAGTCATAACTAGGGATGCAGAGATGAGAGATTCTCCAATTTCAAATAAAGACCCAAAGAACATTGAGTCTGTTTCATCAGCTGTGGCTGTGGAGAAACTGAGGGAGTTTGTCTCAACTCTTGCCAAGGAGCAGAATAACATCAATCTCCATCAACCAAAGTTGGAAGCTTCAGTTCAGAATCATAAGAAAGAAGAGGAGCTAGGGGAGATGGTTCCAACCTCTTGTGGGGAGAAAATGGAAGCTGTTGACACAGCTTCTCCTAGTGCAACTCCTTTGTCGCCTATTGGCGATAGCTTAGATGGAAGCAGTAAAATCGACGGTGATCAGTCTATGTCTTGTGCTGAGAAAGGTGTGTTATTTGCTGATGCATCGAAGGGTCCTTTATGTATTCCAGATGGTTCTTCCATAGCTTGTGAGGATATGATTTCTGAGTCAAATGAGTCGGTAATTTTAAGTCGGATACATCATTCTCCTGAAAGTACACATTGAGACAGTTTCTATATCTATGTTTTTTATTGCATTTTTGGTAAGTTTATTTTGTCTTTCCTGTTGCCTCTTCCTTCAGAAAAGAAATAAACCTATTTAAAAAAAAAAAAGCCATTTGGTTCCTTGATATGATATATTGGGGGTATCGTTTTATTTTCCTCGAATGTTGCCTTCTACCCGACTTTCTGGTAGGTCTATAATTGCATTTTCTTCCTTTTTTAACCTTCGTCTGGTGAAGTGCTGCAAAAGGTGATTTTTTTTTTTTAAAATAACGGATGGTTCGGGAGGGAATGTGGTTTTTTAAATTTTTGTACAAAAGACATTATTGTTTTCAGTGTTTGTTTTGTTTTGCCTAAATACATGTTTGGTCAAGCATATTTTTAAAATGGTTATGCTCCCTAAACTTAAATTTTTTGATTCTTTCATTATTGACTTGAACCATAATTTATATTCTAGCCATATGTTCTCTTTTAAGTTTGTACATCATTGCTTTTGAAACTGAACTGATGGTAGATAGGAATGACAATTTGTGTTGGAGTATAACATGACAATACTTTTTATTTTTATTTTTATAAAACTGATCGCTAATCTTTTGTGCTAACAAACACACTAGTTTTTCTTATTATTTTAAGGGAATATTTTAATTTTTATAATGTTAAAGCAGTAATTTTTGCGTGCTGTTTTAGTTTTCATTGTTTATGCCACTAACAATTGTCACACACACGAGCATGACTGACTAAAAAGTGGCAGAAATTGTGCCTTTGTATTAAAATTTGATTAGTAACATATATAATATGTTAAAGTTAAAATGTTACCGGTGTTTTTTTTTTCTTTTAGTAAAAATGTTTAGTTCGTAAAATTTTTTAAAAAGGTTGTTTTCATTAGTCTTTTTATTTATAACAAAAAGATATAAGACTTTTTTTATTAATAAAAATTTCTTAAAAAGATATTAGTGAGTGTATATTTTTCATTTATTCTCTGTCTATCAAATCAAAAATAATTTCAAACCTAATTGGTGAGTCTTTTATTTTCAATTAAAATATCTTTAATAGTTTTTATTTATTTATAAATAAATTTAAAATTATTAAATATTATTTTTTTTACTATTTTTATATATAAAAGGATTAAATGTTATATTTTAAAAGTTATGAAATTAAATGATACTTTTTTAATATGGGTACCTTCACGTCATATCAGAAGTCAAAATTAATACAATTGATTTTCTATTAAAATTTGAGTAGTTATACATTCAAAGATACATTAAAAGCTAAATTAAGGCATTGGTTCCATGTTATATATGAATTTAGCATGAATAACAACTAGTACGATATAATTGATAGTTTGATACATGTATTTTATTCAAGGTGTTAAATGTTATCTCTAAGGATGTTAAGTTTTGGGGCAAATATGACCCGAACTGTGGACAAATTGACTCGAATCGTTAAGTAGTTTGGAGTACGGGTCATTGTTATGAGATATACATACATACCCGAGCTTTATTTTATTTTTTAATATTTTGCCGGAGGGGATTTGATACAGAGAATTTCTTTTTAAAAAATGGGAAGGTTTTACCGACTGTTGACAGACCAGAGACTTATAGTCTATTTGTTTTTATTAGTGATGTGAGATAAACTAATATGATTTAACTTGTTTTAAGTTCAACTTTTAAATAAATTGATTTGAGTGACTTATCTCATTCGTACCTATAAAAAATAAAAATATTTATAATTTTATTTTAAAACAAATATATTAATATAGATATTATCTTTCAATTTTATATTTTTGTAAAGTTTAAAAAAAAATGGTATCTTTTAATATTATTATCACTAATTTTATTAAATGAGTTAATTCATTTGAACTTGAGTTAACTGGTTTTGTTTTTTCACCCATCAACTTATCATATCAACTTTAAATGAGTGGATGCGCTCATCAAAGTAAACTTTTATATACTAATGACAAAAAAACACCGGAAAATTTATAGCTTTTTATTGGGGATTAAAAGATTATGTTCAAAAAAGATGAATGAAAAAGGAGCATCAGAGACAGATCTCTCCCTTCCCCTTTCTTTCCTTGTAAGAAAAAAGATGCAAAGTATTATGCACTGTGTCATCCATGGGTTATTGTTCCTCGCGGAACAAACAATGTCTGTTCAAAACTTGCTTGTATCCTGGTCTTTTTAATTCATGAATTTCCTACAGTTTTGAGCTTTACATAAACAAGGCACTTTGAATTCATCGGGCTCATCTGGATCAAACAAGTAATCATACCTGCCATACGCAATGTACAGTTAAGATATTGATGCCAAATATGCGTCACACAAATAGAGAGAGAGAGAGAGAGAGAGAGAGAGAGACGTTAGCTCATCCCCCGCAACTACATATGTCTTAGCAATGAGTACAATCCGACTTTCATCGTTGCCAACACTCATGATCCTTGCATAGCAGTTGGGCATGCACTACAAAAGCAAGAACAAACAATCAAAATTTGGTGACATAATGAGAGAGACTAAGAGTTCTTAGATGGGCAGACTAATTCATAGCCACAACTCTTCAGTTAGATACGCAAAATGTGGCATGAATGACAATAGTTGAATTAAAACCTTTATGTTGGTCATAACATGACTCACCGAATGGTTAATCAAACGTGCTATATTTCCTTTATCTGTAGCATCCACGACGACTTCTTCACTGATCTTAAACAGCTGCAGAATGATGAAAGACATTTAACATTTCTTTCTTTTTGGCCGGAATATTAAATTTTAGCATAGGGAAGAAAAAGAGAAGCAGCATTAACAAGCATGAAGATCTTGTCGAAAACTAAGTATAAATTAGCCAAGAAATTATAGACTCACATAGCAGTCTTTGCCTTCCTGTCTGTAGCGTGCCTCTCTGAGATCTGCAACACTACGCCTCACCTGTTCGCCACGGTATTCAAGAACCTGCCAAATATGCAAATTTTATTCTCTGCAGAAAGTAGTCCAAACTACTTTGTGAAGATTAAATCAGCATGTTGCAGATACCTGAAAAATCATCAAGGGAAGCCTATGCAGTATAAAACATATACTTACCATTTCACCTTCCTGAATGTTTCTCCGGGCAAAGAGACCCCAGCCATGTATTCCAGATCTACCAAAGCAAACACAATTTCTCTCTGTTCTCTGCAACAATATGAACCAGTACTCAGAAAATCAGTTCAGAAAATAAATCATGAAATAGAAAAAGGATGGATATCTGCCTGTAAGTGGTACAGCCGTTCTCGAAAAGAAGAAAAACTACGAGGCTCCTCTTCAACCACCTATTGAAGGGGGGGAAAAAATTAAAATCTCGGAGTCCCATAACAAACAATAACAAAGGCTGATATTTTTTTTAACTAAACAAAACACAAAACTGCACAAAATATTAAGTTTAAAGAGATATACTCTGAATGCATTCAAATTCTGTATCCTGTCTAATGGATGGTGTGAGTTTCCCTTAACATGGTGGGCAATGGCTTCTTCTTCCATTCTCTAAAAGCCAGACGAAATCAAAGTGAAAAATTAAAGAACAGCAGTGTGATCTTATAGTCAAGCATTAGGGCAGGAGAAAAAGCAGCAGCACCAAATAGAAATTCTTGAGAAAATCTGGATATGGATCCAAACAATATATACAGTAGAGATGTAAGAATTGCTTACTAGATACCTGCATGTAACTCCACACACTTTAGTCATGGCAGACTCACTTGAACAAGTAAAAATAGCTGTTAAAGTTCTGTACATATTGCGTATATATCGAGCATATAACCACTTAACCAATGGTTAAGTTTCAATGTTCTATAAATTTACATACTTGCTAGATCCATAACCCGAGTTAGAGAGAGAGAGAAAGAGAGATCACTTTATTGTCTCTGTCACACACATGAAAGCATATATAGCTGAAAATATTCAGAATTGGAGAGACAGAAATGCTAGAACTGATGCTGAATGTAAACAATGCAAATGAAGTACCTTCCTGTTATTGGTAGACCTTTTAAATACTCGGCACCTGGCAGAAGATAATGACTCGTGCTTTGGTTCGGTCGTTTCATCATTTGGAACCTCTACTGGCATTTTTCTATTTGCTGATATCAACCTTGAACCAGCTTTCTTTTTATTTCGTAGAAGGCTCTTGGTGGAAAACACACCCAGAGGAGTCTGTATAATTAAAACAGTATCTGGATTTGGAGCTCTGCACCATAATTTAAAGACTGGTAAGGGATAAAAATTAATAAAGTATTGGCAGTTTTTGTTTCCAAATGCCATACCAATAAGGGACAAGCTAAGAGAAGAAAGTAGGAGTGGGAATTTAAGGCAAAACTTAAAACCTGTGATAAGCACAATACGAAACCATTTTCGTCATTTGTTTGCCATTCTTTTCCAAAGAGTGCAACTGCAGCTCAAAGAAAGGAGTCAATAGACAAATTTGCAGAAAAATATGTATTTATGAGAATTTTCAAAGTGTCTTTTCATTGATTAAGTATCACTATCTCACATTCAATAATTCAGACAATATACAAGACAAAAAATGATAACTCACTTCCATGCGGTACCCTGCCCTTGATGCACACATTGCATGATAATAAGTGGAACATTTACAACATTGTGTGCAAGAACCATGAATTTGTTTACAAATAACACAAATCTGCAGTTCATGTACAGAAGAGCAAAAATTAGACTGCATCAGAACAATATTTGAGACACCAGTATAGATAACCAACTATTTCAAGAAATTACCCACATTGCAAGGAAATGCATCCTTGAGCCAAAAAGAAAAATTATTTTCACTCGGGGTTGTTCCATATTACGCAATTAATACATTTTCTTAGATAAGGAAAGAGATGTATCTACAATGTTCATTCCAATGAGTACATATTCTAACATAAATTAAGTTCTTATTCTTAAAAAGTAAAATGTTGATTTCAATCTAGATAACGAGATAAATATGAAGCTTTCAAGAGAATTAAAATTAGAAAAGCCACAGAACAGTGACAGCTAAGGTAAAAAATCCACCTTTACAAAAGAGCTTGATGGAATACACAAGATCCCTAGAGCAGGCTCCATCTTCTCATCACTTGCAAAAGAGACTTCAGGTCTGAACCAAGCACATGTGATATGAACCCATAATGTCTCAACATCAGTAGGCTTTAGAGCACCACCTGGGGAAAACATTTTATATTGAAGAATATAATTAGCTCATGCTATCCACTGAATAGGTCAACTCATGGCATCAAAACAAAATCAAAATGTGCATTTAAAGTGTGAAATAGATTCACTGGATTGTATATTCTTGACATGATAGAAGCTTAGTTGAGAAGGGAAAGCAATCTGAAAATGAAGAGAAAATGGAAAAATAGAAAGTCAATTAATTAAGAATTGTAAATGTGCAAACACTTGCCTTTAACTGGACAGAGACAACAGTCTCTCTTAATTTCAGGTGTTTCACATGCTTTGCAAACCCATGAAGTGAAATCCCGGACATTTCTCACTCCATAGCATTCTTGATGAACGGCTATTTGACATCTGACATAAATGTTAATAATTCAATTATTTCCCCTAATGTGCACCTTTCTATTTTATGCAGTCTAAAAAGGCCATCCAATAGGCAATGAATGCTTTGAAATGGTCAAAAACTATAATACCTATTGCAAATGATGATCTTGTTGTAGTCCCAATCTTCAACCCATCTACACACAGCACATCGTTCTGTTGTCCACTTAGCATATACCGGTTCATATTTTTCTGTCACAGGGAGCAAAATGCACTTAGATTTCCTCAGCTCAACTGGTTACCGAAAACAAAAAGTCTTAAGCTTGAAAGAGTATACAATTATACCTTGCAGAAAAGCAAGCAACTTTTGTTTCCGCTCCTTTATAGAGGGTCGTTTGGGAGGTTTGGCAGACACAAGAGCACTTGCATGGTACTCCGCCAATTGTAACATCTACAATATGAAATAAGATGTCACTAAACTATTTCTCTGAGAATTACATCCGAATATGTAAATATAGATAATTGAGAAATAAGGAATATGCATAGAAGGGGAAAAAATACAAACCCATTGTTCAAGTGGAAGCATGGAACCTTTCACCTTCACACTTGTCTTCCAATTTTTTGTTTTAGAGCCTGTATGCCACTCCCATTCACTAAGTGGTACTTTTTCTGTTCCACAGAACCCGCAATTGCAAACAACTCTGAACAAAAGAAAAAATTAGAGAACACAAACAATAAGAGATGCAAAATACCAGAGCATTGTAGCTATTTCCCTAGAAGGGTTAGTTATGTGAAAAGTCGATAGATAACGGCTGCAGAATTACTGCAATTAAAATAACATAAACCGCTACTTGTAAATCAGTTATCTCCACAGAGGCAAAAGGACAAAAATTAAGAATATTGAATTTAATGATAACTAGAATTCAATGAGTGCATCTATTACTTACAAGTGAAGGCTTGGAAAATAAATGCCTTCAATGCCGTTGCAGATAACTGTAACCTTGTTAGGTAGTACAAGTTGACCATTATTTTTGCTCCATCTGAATAAAAAAAATCTAATTATCATATATATGAAGGAACTGTAATAAATCCAGTTTATCATAAATGCATGTAATTTTCAAAAAAGTAAAAAATAAAATAAAATGAATGATGATTAAATAATTCATCTGAAGGTGAACAATAAAGAAAATAAATCACAAACTTCATTAATGATATTGCAATATGAAAATTCACATGAAAGAATAATGAATATAAATCCATAACCAACACTTGGCATAAAAAGAAACTAAATGGTGATTTACTGACTTACTTGACTCTTGGCTGTCCCTTTTCTGAATCTGATAATTCAAAGTTAAACTTCACTTTGCAAGTAGGGCAGTAGTAATCAGTGCCTCCCAAATTCTTCAAGGAAAATACACTTCAATCACAAAAATAAGAAATTTTTTTTCTATCCTTAAATATGTAGATTAAAGAACCAAATGCCTTTTTATGCTCTTAGTATGGAGATTAAAAAAATACATACATACATAATATCAAAATATATATAGTATCAGATCTTCACTTTGAGGACAAACCTTGAACAGATTGCTGGAGATTTTGTCACATTCCGCATGAACCCACACTTTACACCCATCACAGCGAACCTGGCTCAATGGAAGAAGATAACCATTATTAGATAGAAGTAGCCAAATTTAGGAATATTATGATGTACTAATACTGCATGAGGAGTCCTCACCCAACTGCCGCTGTCCGAATGATTCCAAATCTTTTTGCAAATGCCACAATAATGTTTTGATTTTGTCAACTGCAATGAGAATGTATCATTGTTAATAATGCACGGTATTGCATGCCCAAAAGACATTAAATACATGGCTTGTACATTACAAGAAATATGCAAAACAAAGCAAGTCATACCCTAGCACATGTTTTACATAACAATTGCCCAGCTTGAGATGTAACCTTCAGTTTTTTAGTTGTTTTGAAAGGAAGGCTCAAGCCACAGCCTTCACAGGATTGCACATCCTTCTTGCCAATTACATTCTGTAGAGGATCAGTCCCAAATGAGCTATAAAGGTCAATAAACAAATTTTTCGGGAAAATATCATTGACATCCTTAAGTTTCGAGGTTTTACCAAATTTACTTTATTTTTATTTTTTTTGAGGTAAGGTAGGAAACTCCATAGCTTACCTGATTCATAACATGACATTCTGTACCCTGGTTTGAACCAGTAGCACCTTTTACGCCTCTGAGAACGGATTCATCATAAGTTGGATTCCCAACCACCAAGTTTATATCTTTAAGGAGTTTCTCAGTGAAGCCTCGTTCTGCCAAGAATGCCTCCTCTATTGCCATTTGGAAATCACTGGGCTTATAGTGATTCAATTCAGACTGCTCCTGAAACCTAGTCATGCAAAATAGTGCTTCAGCCCAAGGAGTTACCAAACAAATACAAGTAGCTAACAGAAGTAAAGGCATCAAATTAATCACTACCACACACCTGTCTACGTAATCCACGAATGGATAAATCATTCCCCTTTTAACCCACGCGTAATCCTGCACAATATCATTAAAGCATCACAATAAAAGATCATGCTTTCAAGGAAAACCACAAGCCATAATTTATATAAACTCCATTTAAAGATAATGAGGTGTCTCTACGTACCCTATGATCTTCAGATCCAGAGTACCCAAAGAACATCACACAAGCTGCATCAGCAATGCAAGCCCTCAAAACTGATTCAGGTGCTTGCAAAAACGGGTCAATGACAATAGCAGGCCAAAATGGCTCCTTTCTTGCAGGCTTTGCCCACACTATATCACCAGAATAGAAGTCTTCCGGCCCATATAAACCACCTTGCTCTTCAGTTACCTCAACATGGTGCCTATCATCTTCACCAAGTTGTTTATCCAGCGGAGACATAGTTAAATTTGGTGAACTCAAAAACTTTCTACTATTCAAATTCTCATACCCCACAAGTCCTTCCTCTTCACACAATGTGGTATACTTCCCACTCTTATTTCTACTTTTAACCTCACTTTTCATCTTTTGTGCGTTCTGAATACACGTTTTGGATGTTTTAAAGCTTAATTTCTCCTTTTTTTTTGCTCTAAAGCTTAGTTTCTCCTTATTCTCAATCTCATCATCAGAACAATCATCATGCAAACTAGTCTTACTTTCTTTCCTCCAATTCTCAATAACTGAATCATTAAAACGCGAAGGCAATACCTGAACACGACCCCGTGAAGTTCTCACAAGAGCTGGTCTCTGAGCCTCCACATTTCCATTAACCTTTGCTTTAGTCAATTCTCGGTCGTTTGATTTGGACTCAACCTCAGGAAAGCACGATACTTGGGTAGACCATGAAGCAGTGAAGCCCTTATCGCCCCCGACAGAGCCAATCAACCCATGAAGACTCATAGGGATAATACCAGCGGCTACTTCGCCGAGCAAATTCAGAGGATAATACCCATTCGTCTTCCTTTTCTTTCTCGCTAAATTCTCATCATCCTCACCCGTTAACTCACCGAGTTTACACCGTTTCAGACTCGGCATTTGGGTTTTCAAATTCCGCTTGATGATCATTGCCACGGAATTCAGAAACTACAAAATCCTCAAATACAATAAATATCAAGCAATCTAACTCTCAAATATTACCATCCAGAGAAGCATTCTGATTTCATATCAAAAACCCAATTCATAGAACGTGCATAAACCCTAATTTCTGAAATTTCAAAAAAACAGAGCAAGTATAACGATAACGAATCGCAGAACTTTTCTCACCAAATTAATCAAAACAAAACTGGAAAAGAAAATCTCCCAGATGGGAAATTAAAAGGAGAGAAAGAATATCACAGAATTTGATGGATAAGAACCCAATTCATAGAGGACTTCGAAGGAGAAATAGGGATCTTCTCGAGAAAGTTTCCTCTTAACGACTCTCAGAGCATAAAAAGGTAGAAAAGATTGAAAATTTATTAAAAATTGTAATTTTAACTATTAAATGGTGAAATTCGAGATTCTCAGAGCGTTTTCATTATAAGAATGATGGAGGGTGTTGGGCTGGTGAGTTGTGAAAGAGAGAGAAAAGGGTTGGCGTTATCTTGTAAAACGTTTTATATGAGACTAGGAATGAGATAAACGGGATTAGGCTAACTTGCGCCTTATAGCACAACTCTTCTACTAAGTTGTTGGACATGGTGGTGGGCAAATCTGTTGTATAGCAAAGTTGATGGGTTGGGTTAATCTTTTGTTATATGTGTGTGTGTTTTTTTTAATAAAATATATTGAGTTATGTGTGTTAAAAATCTTACAATTTGGTGGCTATGGATTTTGAACAAACAACAGAGGAAGCCATGTTAGTTCAAAGAATGTTTGAACTTACGATTTGCTTACTCTTTTTGATGTTATGGGTTCAATTATATTTTGATAAAAAAGTTATTGAGCTTTTGTTTAATGAATTTCGTGTATTGCTAAATTTGGTATTGGCCTTTAGATATTATAGAAACGCAACTCTGTAAATTCGAGCATTGGCTATGGTAATGGTAAAGTAATAGCAAATTGTTCTTTGTATGAAACATTTTGAACATTATTTTGAGGTTATGAAATGAACCAAGTATTATTATGTCGTTGAAATCTTAATGAGAAATTTCTGGAATTTGGGTTCGGACTTGGGACAGAATAGCCTGCTTCTGGCAGAGATGGAGCTTATAATCTTTTGAATAATTTTTTTTTTTTTGTATTTTTTTTTTTTGGGTTCTGTCGATGTTTATTGATAATTGGTAAGATAGAAACTTTAAATGTTTTGAGAGAAAGTGATTGGGTGTTTGAAGTTTGAACTCAAGGCCACATCTATGGAAGTCGTTAGTCTTCCCTCCAATTTCTTGGAAGGTAATTTTTTTGGTAATATTGTAGGAGAGGTTACTTTTTTGTTGATGGAAAATGGTACTTTTTTAAGTGAATAAAAAAAAAGCAGTTATATTTCGTAATAAAAATATGTAGTATTAATACTCATCTTGAATCACATAGTATAATGTTTATTTTATTTAAACAATAAAAGAAGAGAATGAGAAAAGAAAATAGGAAAGATTATGTTTGGAGGATTATTTTAAATAATAAAGCCATAAAGGTATATTTATTTTTGATTTAATGGGATTTTAGTTCCATAGTTAGAAACCTCAAAGCTTTAATGGTTCACAAAATTTTAATTAATAATGACCTAAAAATAGTAGCATCAATCACCAACCACCCATATATTCATCCTCTGAGAATGCGAAGTCTCCTTCTAAATTTGTTGTATGTTTATCTTATTTAAATCTATCTAGCAATGAGAACATTCTGGTCAAGAACTGTGTTTAACCATTCTTGGTGCCAGTAATTCATTACAATTGAAAGCAAATAGTGCAATGTAAAAAAGATCGAGTTTGAGTAGTAAGGACCGGAACATCTTCTGGTAAGAGTGTGTCGATCAGTTTGTACATTATGTGTTGGGGTTTCTTTGTTCATCTTTTCTTCGTTTTACATGTAAAGATTTTTCAGATGTTTATTTAGAAATAACAGGTAATCTTCAACTTAAATATCTTCCCATGCAAATTCCTTTGGTTATAAACAAATCGGAATTTTTGAAAAGTGCTTTCTGGTTCCCTAGACTTTGTTGGCAACAAGGAATACGCCAGTACTGCATTTGATTAAGATTTAACTTCTCCCCACAATTGCTAATTTTTTTTTTAATAACTACACTATCCATATTACTCGTAAAATCGTAATTGAACTCGAACTTCAAACTTTTTACATGCTCGTTAAGGTGAGCTACATACTGAGTACTCTTGGTAGCAAAGATTTTTGTAATTATAACTTATTGCTAGTGCTTTTTTTTTAAGTCTTCAGTTTAAAGATGGCTTAATCAAATAACATATTCAGATCATTCTGAGTCAAGATTATATTCTCGCTTCTGGGACACAACTTTTTTAGGTTTTTAGGTTTCAGATATTTGCAGGTAATATAATAGTTCAACCTAAAGTGACAATCAACTTATTAACACGATAAGAAAAAAATAAATGTTAACTGACACGATTTGCCACCTCTTGTAACAATTCAAGCAAGAAAAAGACCAATAAAAATGCTTATACCAGTGTGCTTTTCAGCCAATAATTTGGGGGAAAATAAGATCATGGTCTTCATCATGATGCAAAGAAAGAGAAACTTGAGTTTTTCTTTTATCTTTTTTGGTAATAATATTCTCTCTCTCTCTCTCTCTATATATATATATATATAATGTAGATAACAACTGAGAACACTGCTTAATAATTGAACAAAGAGAACAACATAGCACTATTTCATTTCACAAACATTTATAATATGAACAACTTTTTGCTTCCCCAATTTTTATTTAACATGCCTATTTACATCACTATCTGGAATAGTAAGCCTATAGAGGGGGTTATTAATATTACATTTAACATTTTAACAGAAGATCAACTAGTTTGCAAGATTTAGGGTCTCGTACATCAAGCGATATTTCCGTCGACTCGTTAATATCATGAAACCCTAGCTACATTCCTACATTCTTCTTACTTTATAACTCAGTTAATGACTCTTGTTATCGGATTCCTCAGTCTTGGCAAACCTTCCCCGGATCCTTGGCTGGCTATCGGCAAGAGCCTTCCTGCATGCATACTGAAAAAAAGCATAAAGGATTTCAATAAGAACACAGTTTGATGTTCTAAGTTCGGAAAATAAAAAAAGGAAAAAAAAATATTCAGCTTCATGTAAAGCACACCAATACAGTATTGTGCACGGTTCTTTTAAACAGTTTACGCAACTTAACATGAAATTAATGCTGCCGGATTATGAACTGTATGTAGACATGCCATGTTCTTCCTATTTCATGTTTGACAACATGGAGGTAAGGTCAATTCTTTAGCTGTTCGAACTTAAAGTTGTAGTAATAAGTTAGTGGATTGATGCTGGTCGTAGTCATTTTTTAAATCTGTAACGGCATTTCTGTATCTCGTGCAAAAGAAATTACCAATATCAGAAATCATTACAGGTAGAGATTGCAACAATCCAATTCAAGAGCATCAGAGAATTACATAGGTCTAGTTTTCTTAGATGTCAATGTACATGTATGAAAAATGTATTTGACCAATTCATTTTAGTTATGAAGATGAGGACTGAGAAGTCTTTGAGATCACCGATGGCAATGTGTGAAACGATAGGGAGCCGATCTCCGCTTTATGCCAACCATCTAATTTGATGCAGCAACCTTTGTCTCTTGCGTGCACATATTGTGATATTATTGAAACAAATATTGTATTCTCAAAAGGCTCAGTAATCTGAGACTACGACTTTGCCTCTCAATCCTATAAGCTTGAAAAAGAGTCATACTGCATTTACATAAATAAGATACATAAGGTTTGATATTTTTACCTTGATTTTCCGGCCGAAATTCCTCTTTGTCTTCTTATTCCTGTATCTAGAAAGCTTTTCCTTGCGCTCTTTGGAGGTGCAGTTGCTGACTATCAAAGGCTGCTCATGTGAAGAATTCATGAGGCTGATGCTACCATTTCCAAGAGTCTGTCACAAAAATTTAGCATCAATAATCCAGCCCTATCCTATCAAAATGGCCCGAAACATCTGAGCATTTCTCAGTCCCTAGACTTGTTTACCAAGTCACCTTTAAAATCAAAATCAAAACTGTTTCTTTGAATCTGGTGGCCCAAAGCCCCCAAACCACTTTTTCATTGAGAAAACAATGTGAAAGTCAATAAATCACATTTTTCAGATCGAATTTTTTAGTAATTTCGTATGGAAACACCTCAGTAATGGTTTACTTAGTAATAGCCATGATATTCCTATTAATATCAGTGTTTTCCCTCAGTGAAAAATTACTTTTTTGTTTAACTCAACCATCAAACTAACTTGTTAAAACAATGATAGTAAATAAAATCTAACCTTGATATCTCCGTCACTAAATGCACGCCGCATGCCAAAAACAGCACCTAGGTCCATACCATGAAAATCAAGAAAGTTCGGTTTAATTGCAGCTTCATGCATCCATTCCATTGAGCTCAAACATCCTGAGCTCACACTCTTCTGGAATGGTAAATCAGGAACGGGTTTGTTTTCTAAAAGTTGGTTTTCTTCTGTCCTAAAATCGGGAATCTTGATATCTAGGACTTCAGAAAGAGGTGATTCCATGGTTGCTTTTTCAAAAAGATCCTTCTTACACTCATAAAACACCTCACTCAAAAGTTGCTCCTTCTGAAGTGATTCAATGTCCGTGGCTTTGAATGCTTGGCTAGAGATGACATCTTCAACACAGGATATCATTGAAATATCTGCTGTCATGGGATCAAGGCTCATAATTGGCTCTTCGATGATTGGTTCCGGAGCTTTGAAAAGATCCCCTTCTGCTCCTAGGTCATAGTCCGATACCATAGAGGTTTGAATCAGGTTACTCTGCATAAAACAAAAGAACACAAAAATTAGTAAACACCAGGAAAAAATAAAAATGCAAACACTGAAATTAGAATTTCATTTTTAGCAATCAGATACTAGTGCTTAAATTAGGAGATCATAAATTTCTTTCCAATTATTACTACACATCAAGGACAGTGACATATAACACAACAACTTTCAGAACCACATAAATAAAACGGTTAAGTCAAAGTGGATCGTTGTTAAAGTATCTAGGAGTATGTACATGTCTTCCATAATTGAAATAGAACATGCAGCAAAATATTGGAAGTTCTCACGAAAACATAAAGAATTGATGATGTATGTATTTAGTCTTGTAAGGGTAACAATATGTTAAAATAATAACTTTGAATTGTCGTCCATTTCTAAAATAGAAAAAGGGTAGCTGCAATCTACAAGACTGAAACATGAAAAAAAAAAGACTGAAAAATATGCTACGATTGATTTATGCTGCTCAGCATTTATTAAGTTGTTCTTTTTTTTCTCCTTTCCAAAATTGATGCAAGTCATCAGATTAAACATTAGTTATGAAAATTATTACTTTTGAAATTAGGTCATGTTCAGACCGATAATAATGAAATTTGAATACAGTTGGTGGCTTTTATAGTAGAGAAAGGAGAGTTCATGTTTCAGACACAGGATTCAGAAAAAAAAGGAGATCAAAACCCTGAGATCTAAGAGTAAGGGGTGTGAATCTTTCATTTGATCTTCTCTTCTTTTTCTTTTATTTTACAAAATGAAAGAAATAGGGTGTCAATAATGGAAGAAGAAAAAAATTCATAAGAGAGAATAAGAGCTAAAGAGTCAAAGCCTTTTTGACTTTATTCTGCAAGTTGGGAAAGGATTCCCTAATAAAATAGATAAGAAATTAAAAAGAGAAAAGAAAGAACTCTCAGGATTTTTCATTGAATAGTAAATCAACACCAAACCCAAAGTTCATATCTTAATCATAAGGTTCATTACCCCAAAAATTTGATAAGAGGCTCATACATTGAAACTTCTTTTGGGTTTGCTTTCCCTCTCAACCCCAAAAATTTTCACCTTCAACATCAAAAGAGAAAATTCCACGGGACCTTCTCTCTTCCCCCCTCCCCCCCAAAAAAAAACAAAAAAAAAAAAATTCTTTCATCTCTTAGAAATTGTCTAGTGGGATTCAAAAGTAAACCAAACCAACTACAAGTTCACACCAGATATATAAAGAAACTGGAATAAGATGATTCGACAAGTACAAAAATGTTTTTTCCACAAACCTTTCTTAACCCTTCTCAGATCTAGAATAGAAAGGCCACTCTAATTGTTACAATTTATGCTGTGAGAAAATGATGAATAAATGT
Source organism: Hippophae rhamnoides (assembly GCA_033030585.1). Classification (NCBI taxonomy): domain Eukaryota; kingdom Viridiplantae; phylum Streptophyta; class Magnoliopsida; order Rosales; family Elaeagnaceae; genus Hippophae; species Hippophae rhamnoides. Next base: position 59,479,523 of record CM065429.1, on the reverse strand, counting down.
AAGGGCAAAACTTTTTTTTTTCCCTGCTCTACTTTCATTCGTAGAAAGACAAACACCATAGCACATAAAGCTTTCGACCCCTTAATTTATCAGAAACCAAAGAGGGATTTCATAGAGAGCAAAATAAAAACAAAACAAACATGTTGATGAAATTTGGAACTCTGAAACAATAAATAAATCAAATTTCTACGGGGACTTTGAAAATCCACTGAAAGAACAGATTTACAATTTTCAAATGGCCCATTTTCTCAGCAAAACAGATTATGGGTATTTCCGAGAGCAAATCAAAGAGTCGGTATTTCATGGATATCAGTTCAAATTCAAAACCTCTTTAGAAAAAATCAAAGAATGCAGATCAAGCAAATCCAGGAGTAAAATAAACACTAAGAAGATACTGTAGATACAGAGTTACCAATAATATAATTCATTCACAACTTTACATAACGTCATACATAAAGACAAAGTAAGTACGAGAGAGTACCATTGAAGCATTGGACATCTGCGTTTTGAAGAAATCGTCGAGTTGTTGAACTTCTTGATAGAAATTTTGAAAATAAGGGAACAAAAGCCCGGTCTCTGCATACATTTCTGTCTGAACTCTTAAAGTTTCGACCTTTTTTCTAAACAAGCTACCTCCCTCAGCCTCAAATACCCAGAACAGTGGCAGAATGACAATAGGGCACTGAAATTCCGCAGCCAAAATGAAGAAAGAGTAGTAGGTTGGTTTTTAATCATAAGCGATTTTGTCGACTAAGAGACCGAGAGGAGAAGAAGAGAGAATGAAAATATGAACCGTGAATGAGCTTATATAAGGACAAAGTATGAAAAACGACGGACAAAAAAAAGTATGAAAAACGACACAACCAATTTTATAATACACTGTTCCCATATTTATTTTTTTTCCTTTTTATTAGTTTCCCCATAAAAAAATATCTTATGATGTTACTTTTTAAATTTTAATATATTTTTATAATTATTAATTATTATTTAGATATAAATAGATGAGATAATTATTTCTATCATTCTTTTTTTTTCTTAATCATTTCTAAATAATAAATATATATTTATAAAAAAAATTAAATCATGTTCAACATATATTATCAATATTTATTATATAATATAAATATCTTTTAATATTATTTTTATTAAAACATAAATTGAAATTACCAAAAAAGAATTAGTTTATATATAATAAGTTAAAATGTATTAATTATTCTTTATTTTATTTATATTATTATTATCAAATATTTATGCGTTATTATGGTACAAATTGTTGCTGCTTATATTAATTACATTGTAATATATTATTAATACACAGCGTGTCTGTTATACATTATATTTATAATTTTTATATAATCACCTGTTTGATTTTTATAGTAAAATTAAATTATATGTTAAATAATAAAATTTATATAACAAAATTATTATATTAAAGATATAAGTTTAAATCATAAAAAAACATTTAATTTTATTTACTTAAAATTTTAATTTTAAATTATGTGTTTTAAGTTTTTATTCAATCAAAAATTAAAATGATATTTTTTTTAATTTTTAAAATATAAAATAAATATTAATTTAAATAAATTTTTTAATGAAATATTTTTAATAAAAAATTAAATAAAACAAATATTCAACGTAATTAAGTCATTTTGTACTATTACTGAGCCACCAAGTCATCAGTAATACTCGATTACAAGAGGACCCCACTTGGAACGCGGTTCAAGTGTATAAGATATTTTCTTCCTATAAAGTCTATATATTTTTTGTTTGCAATTTTTCAAGTGTTATTATATTTGCAACTTGCATTTTTACTTTTAAATATCATATTTAAAATAATAGTTATAAAGTTGGCGACCTATAAATTTGTCATCTCAGGCCTATATATATATATATATTTTATTTTTATTTTAGAGCACTCTTAATTATTTATTAGTTAAAATTAATTAATTAATAAATAATTTATATATTAATTAATTGTAATATTATAAAGTTTTGACGAACCTTTCCATTTTCTGCCAAATATTTAATATCACATTTTAGGTAAATTAGCTACGGTAAGCTTGAGGCCCTACTTCATTTTTTCTAAGTACCTCTAGGCACTAGTTAGCGTCGTTATTAAATTAGTAGAGAATAAAAACAAAGTAATTTTATTAGTTATTATTTTTAAAATATATGATTATTAATAAAATATAAAATAATATAAATTTTTTTGAAAAAATATTAACATGTGAAGGATAATGAGTAAGATGTTATTGTTTATTTTCTCTCAAATGATGAAATGTAGCTATGAAACTACAAACAATAATGAATGATCAATGATGAAAGAGTTCATTATATGTTATTACGTAAAATAAAATTATATTTATGGTAAATTTGTGATGTATATATAATATAATATCAATATAATTATATATTATAATTAAATAAAAAATATATCGAGCTAACATATATATTATCTAGCTAGTATCAAATATATATATAATTCAATTAGTATAAATAAATTGGATAAATACGAAAAAAAAATATTGTAAAAAAATGGAATAATCTAAAAATAGGAATGATAGTTAAGAAGATAGACTTAAAATTATCAAATATCAAATAAAATAATTAACATCTATACCTTACTTTTAAAAATTAAAATATCAAATAAAATAATTCTTTATAACAAAATTGAACATACGAGAGTCATACGTATCAAAAATTATTTAAATTAGCAAAATATTAGTTATAATATGACTGAATTGAATTGCTACTGGGATCATTTTCAACTTTGTCGGCATTCTGGCATTACTCTTCTCATTTATGATGATCTGAAAATGATGTTTGATGTTTGATGTTTGATTAATAATAATAATAATAATAATAATAATAATAATAATAATAATAATAATAATAATAATAATAATAATAATAATAATAATAATAATAATAATAATAATAATAATAATTGATGTTAATTATGAGGTGAGTAATTGAGTTAAAATAGTAAAGGCACTAAATTTTTTTTTTTTTTAAGATTTCTATAATTCCTCACCTACAAGACTACTACTACATTTGGCTGGTTTTGGTTGAAAACTCTCTTAAAAGATGTACAAAACTTTGGTAGTTTACTAGCTTTACTATATGGGTTGGCTGACACAAGTTTTTTAATTTCATAAATAAATAATAATAATTTACTCTTTATTATTTTTCATAATAATTTAATTTTTTATTTTAAAAAACACAAATGATCAATTTTTTTTATTTTTTTCCCAAATTTATTAGATTGTATAAATAATAATGACTATAAAATTAATAAAAAAAATATAAATAATTTAAATTTGATCATTAATCTTTATATTATTATTCATAATAAAATGATTAAACTACTAAACAAAACACAAATAATAGACTATATTGCCTTTAAAAACAAGTTACAAATAAATACAATTAGTTTTAAAAAGATATAACTGAATGTTGTTTTCGATAAAATAAAAAGATACATTTAAAGGTAAAAAGTTGAAATATTTTAAATTTCTTTCTTTTTACGAAAAAAAATAATAATAATATTTGTTTAGAATTTATAATCACGAAATAATATTTTTTATGTCAAATTTATATATTTTTTAAATTATAAAAAATTATATCCAATCATTTCATATTAAATGAATACTATTCAAATTAAATTATAACTATTCAAACACATTAAATATTAAGCTTTGTTTAATTATATCTCATTCAATATTATTAGATTATTTTTTTTAGATAACAATATTATCATAATATAAATTATTATTAACTCAAGAATATTTTATTAATGATAATTTAATCTGAAACTAAAGTATAATTAATACTAGAAAATATAAATATTTTATATATTTTTATTATAATAATAATAAAAATTATTTCGGTAATATCATTATTTTATTTTTATTGTTATAAATTTTAAAAATATTATTAATTATTATTGTAAAGAGTAATGAACTAATGAGACCCCCTTACAAATATTAACATATTAGTGGTATCTTAATCAAAAATTGTGTTACTTAAATGTACCACTACAAAGATTCAAAGGGTTACGACCTATATATATATATATATATATATTGATTTATACCTGAATAATCAAGCTTAATTTTAAAATATTTAAAAGGATATTTATATAACATAAAATAAAACGTTTAGATTAGATTTATAAAAACTCTGAGGATATAAAAATATATATTAAGCCATATAGAGATGCTTATTAGGTGCTGAGTTTATTAATAAGTAATTTTTTTTAAAAAAACTCAAGTTATTGCATTTATACAACTCACTCATGTAACATATTATGAATACAAATTTCAAAAAATATATGGAAAGCGAATATACATATAACAAAATTAATCATATTAAATTTTAATTATTCTCATAAAATATAATATGTAACAAGAAAATAAAAAATAAAGATAATAAACTATGTGTATTTTTATTATTACATATAATTATTGTTAATGTTAAAATAAAATTTTTATTTTTATAAATCTTAAAACATTAAATTATTTTGATATTGATATATTTAAAAATGTCAATTTATTAAATTATTAGCTGTAAAAAGGAAATAAGAAAGATAGGATTCTGTATTTCTGTCGTCCAATTTGTTACAAAAAAAAATATATGTATATATATATTCAAATTCTCTTTCAATGTGGTGACACATATTTGTGGACATAAATGCAAATTGGAATTTAATTATATAAGAAACAATATGTTAAAGCGCGTCAACTAAACTTTTGTCCCTCTCTCAAACTCAAAAAGCATAAAGTAAAGAATAAGCCAATTTACGTACATGATATATTAAATGTAAAGAAAGGAATGAAAGTAAACCATTATTTATTTTTCTGTTTATCAAATTTTTTATTAAATTTTTATAAATTTATTATCGAAAGTATTATATAATAAATTTGTTATAATTATTATAAATTTAATGTAAATTAACGTTTATACGTGTAGTGTGTGTTGTATTCATGATTCATGTAAAATCAAAATTAAATAGATACAATTAATACGTACCTTGAAATAATACATGCAAGATGTCGGTTACGAAGGTAAAAAAACAAATAACAAGTGAGTCTTGCATTAAAAAATAAAAATAACAACCAACTTCACAGAAATTGTAAATTAGAGTATATATATATATATATATATATAGACTTGTTGGGCATCTTTCGTTTTTCTTGCTCTTAAGTTAAATCAAAACTAAAGATTAGGTGTGTGTGTGTGTAAAAGCAAATTAGTAGGATCAATAACCCACTAAAAATCCACTAAAATTTTTCTTTTTGTAAAGATTAAAAGTATCAAGATTTCAATTATGGAAAGAAAAAAAAAATTCAGGTGAAAATATATATATGAAGATGGGTTGTAAAGTTTGTCAAAAGGGAAGAAAAAGAAAAAAAAAAGGATCAAATAAAAATTCAACCAATGAAGAGCCTTAGAGAAAAAGTGGGAGTTTATTATGCCTCTACTTTTTGGGTAATGAGTATTAAAGAATATATGTATACTTTGAGATATCTACAGCAGGATATAATAAGTACAACATAAACCTTAAAACTCCTACATTAGGAAGAACAAAACAAAAAAAAAACAAAAAAAACAAAAAAAAAACTGTAAAAAGCTCGTAGAACCTTCATAGATAAATTAAGGCTTTAGCATTGTTCTCACACGTGTTTTAAATTGTTTTAATGGTTTGTTCATGTCACTATAACGTGAAGTATATTCCATCACCACCACTCGTTTGATTCCATTTGCCAAATTGTACTTGCGACACTTGTCATCCAAAATTTGGTAGTTACTAGTGGAGTCTAGCTGACAGAGAATGAAAATAATAATGGAAATCATGAGAAACAATTCGTGTGTGTCTTTCTATTAAAAATTTTATGTCTTGTTTTGCTAATTTCATGGACGAGATCAATAAGAGAGCTTCGTGCCACATACATGGATCGGCACTAGGCAGTTCACGTACCTCCTCATGACTATTTTAGGTTATGTACTTTGGGCTAACAGGGTCATAAAAGTTCACGAACACCATAAACTTTTGTCGAGGTTTTTTTTTTTTTTTAAGTAGTTTTAATGGAAATAGATTGAAGATGAAGTTATTTGATTAAAAGTAGTTTCAAAACAAGCATTTAAATTTAAAGTTATTAGATGTGTTTTTGATTCATGAAAATTTTAATAATTATTTTAGGATCAATTTAAATTAACATGTATAAAAAATTATTTCTCGGAGAGTAATTATTAATTCTCTTAAAAACAATTTTTATAATATTTTTAAAAACAATTTTTATAATATTTTTAAAATTTTTAAAATTTTTTTTTATAAAAATTTACAAACAAACTTGAATTTATTATATGTTAAAACTAACTAGTATTTATTATTTTAATATATTTTTTTTCCAAATTTTAGAATCTAAATTTGAATTTATTTTATGTTAAAACTAACTCGTATTTATTATTTTAATATTTTTATCCAAATTTTTCGTCTTTTTTTTAGTGAAATTTGAGTTGAATTCATTGTTTGTTTGAATTTAAAATTGATTAAATTTATCTCACAACCTACTCAAAAATCTAATTTTGATTGATTGTACTGTTTTGTAATAGTGATAGCGATACTAAATTAAACCAATTAGCGGTGAAACTTTATGTTTGTTTGTGAATAATTAATTACGTACCACCCCTTTCTATACTCCAACACTACTATGGAGTACCATTTCAGCATGGTGCTTATTAATTGCTTTCATTTATGAGAATCGTCTCGTAGTGCAATTAAATGAGTATATTCCCTCTCAAATATTGGAAGAATAATAGAGTGGAGATATCCTCATTCTCCAATAATATGACTTGATTACGTAAAAAAAATATTTTTTTAAAAAAAAATTAAGTTATATATAATATTTGATCGTATAAATCGACCTTAAATTCGATCCAACTAACCGTTTTAATCATTAAAAAAGATCTATCTATGTTTGTACCTGCAACCACATTCGTAGGAGTAGAAAAGACCCACTTACGCATACGAGATTTGGTGTTGAAGGATTGACTACTAGCTCGATCTATGACAAGAATCGAAAAAAATATTAAAATGGTTGTAAATCAAAAAAAAGTTATAGGTATCAAGGTGAAAAAGATAAAGGACAGAGTCCGACGCCAAGGAAGAAGTAAAAGCAGATTCTTTTGCGATATATTTTCATTTCAATTCTTCGTTAAAAAAATTATGGTGGATTCGTTTATGTTAAATTTAATTTTTAGTATGAACTGATTTTTTTTTATTCTATGAAAAAAATGTAATTCAATTCTAAACTATGCTTGATTTTATATGTTAATTTGAATTATTTATCTTCATGTTTGTTTAATTTATTTTGAGTTTATTGTTTCTAATTAACTGACCATTAATTAAATAATTTTAATCTTGTAATTTATTATCGAAAGAGGAAATTATAAGATAGATATAAAATATTTCGACATAGGTAAATATAAAGATCGAAAGACTTGTATAAACTTGTGTAGTTTTAAAATCATTGACCTTAATACTTTCTTGTTTTATTAAATTGCATACTCTTGTATAAATTAATGAACAAAAATATTTCCAATTGATTGTCAAAAAAAGCTTTTGAATGTTTTTTTGGAGATTGCTAACAAACAGAGAGAAGTAAATTCAATTAGCTAGATGAGTAAAACATAATGAGGAATTAAGTTAAATCAATTTCCTAGAAATTTTCTTCCCATTAATTTGATTTTTGAATAATATCTTTATTTTCTTAAAAAAAATTCTTTTAAATTCCAATTACAACAACCTTAGTGATTTTTCTAAATAAAATTGATATTAGTATAATTTTGATATTTTTCAAAAGTAAGTTATCAATTTCTGAAGACGATACCATTCTTATCACTTTATTATAAAACTACAATATTGTGTACTTACAGTTTTGTACCGATCAACTACCCTTTAAAATAATGTCCTCAGGTAATCTACTTACAAACCGTTGTTTTCTTTCACATTCTTCACAAAAGGGTGATCGAATCTGGATCAACGACCTAATAAATTCAAGTCACACAAGTTATCGAATTCGCTCAGTTGACACTTGAAAAATTACCACAATTCAAGTGCAAGGCATGTCATAGAGCAAATTTCATAATGAAATCCTAGTTTGAAGATTCAAGAATATATGAATTAATTTTAAATCTTCTAGCAATCCTTTAACAAATTAGATTAAGCATATGTTTAAGAAAGATATATTCTTTAAAGTTAAAAAATCAAATCAAATAATTATAATATTACATACACAATTATTTTATTCAAGCATTCAAGAACATAAATAAAGAAGAAGATATCTGAATATATAACCAAATATCATAAATTAAATATGTTTATTATTCAATCAGACAAAAACATTAATATTTGATACATCAATTAAAGAAAGAAGTTTAAACAAACAAGATCTTGTTTTTACAAAATATTTTGAGAAAAATTGCACAAAAACAATTAAAAAATTATAATGAATTATGCTAAAAAAAGAAGAGATATTAGGTTGTTTAAATAATAAATATTGAAGTTCTATGTGTCTAATATGAAACATATATACTAAATGTTCATATGTATCTAATATGAAATTTAACATGCATAGAATAAAAATATATCTTAAATATATTCATTTAAAGTTTGGTAAATTCTTTGGTTTGAATAGTGATCTTGAAAAATACATTTAAAAGTTAAATTATATTTAAACATTTTGTTCAAAAATATCCTCAACAATCATAAAACCTTACATAATTAATTAATAAATTTTCATTCACAATAATTATTATGTAATATATGATTAAATAATTTTTAAAATAAAAAATATTATTAATTTTTTAAGAAAATTTGATCATGTATCATATTATAGTTGATACGAGTGTAAATATATATAAGTTTATTTTATTATATTATTATTGTAAGAGAAAGATATTTGGAAGTGTACCTAACAAAATTCTTATTTGATTAATGAGTTTGTAATTTAATATTATATAATTTCACGTAAAAGATATAGAATATTTTAGAATTGGAGTGTTAAAATAAGTGAATAGTGTAATTATTATTTTTTTTAAAAATAAAGTATTATCTCGTAACTCGTAAGAGAACATAGTTTCGAATTTTGATAGTAGCGAGGAAAAAAAGAGAGGGTGTAATTCAAGAAATATTATTATAACATTATTAATATTACATGAAATTTTGCTTGTGGTCCATGGAAAATAAAGAAATAACAAAACCAACTAGTTTACAATTTTAACTTTTCGTATTTGGAAAGTAATTTTACATTAAGTTGTAGTGGGCGAGGGTCACATAATTAAGTATTGATTAAAAAAATAGTTTTAATTATATTATTATAAGCGTATTTGATATTAATTTTGATTCTTAATTTTTTTTTAAAATGATTTTTTAGCTATGCATATTTTATAATTAATTTTAATTTTAATATTTCAGATTTTTCAATTATACCACATATTTTTTAGGGAATAAATGAAGTTAAATAACTTTTATATATATAAATATTGAAAAAGGAAGATTAAAAACTTAAATTTTTTTAGTTAGTATAAAAAACATAAAAAGTTATCAAATAACTTATATATTATTTTTTAAAAAATTATTATAAAATACAATAATAACTATTTATATAAAAGAATTAAAAATCATAAAATTAATTATTTAATTAAAAATTATAAATAAAAAATATGATCGAGTATCTAGTTATTATCAATAGAGCCTTTTATAATCGGTAGAGCAATAAGATGTTTCGGTAAGGTCTTTAAAAAAAAATTGGAAAATAATTTAACAAAATTAAAAAAAAAAGAAAAAAATTAAAAAAAAATGGTAAAAGAAAAAGTTATTATCAGCCGTAATAGCTATTCTTTGCTACAAACTAGATTGGAAAATACAAATATAGAAAGGGTGAAAGAAAGAGATGGACTTTAATTATTATTATTTAAAAAAATAAAAAAATAAAAAAAATAAAAAATAAAAAACTAGTGGGGATTTGTCGGATAGTGCTTTGGGTTTTCCAGACGAGTTGTAATTGGAATTGGTATGATAAATGGGGACCCAATTGCACCCCATTAGCATTATATATATATATATATATATATGCCTCAAACCAAACTTGAAGACGTCACATGTTTTTGGATCGATCCTTTGTATATGTGAATGGTGTGTGTTTGAGAAGGAGATGCAGGAATGAGGTCTTCGGGTTAACATAGTGGTAGCTACAAGTGAAGATTAAAAAATATATATTCGAATATATGCTTTAATTTTAAATAATAAAATATTTGATTAATTAACCACAGTAATGTTAATTATTATTCATAAATTTTATATTTAATAATTATAAACTGTTAAAATTTATAAGTAATTTATTTTTTATTATTTGTTCAACTCATTTAAAACTTGATATTGACAATTCACTTCCAAATTTATTTATTTATTTATTTATTTATTAAAAAAGAAAAAAGAAAAAGAATACATATATATATGCGGTAGTCCTTGGCTTTCAGTTTGCATATGCATGCACCTCATAATAAAAAATTATTAGAAAAATAATATAAATTTTTTATAATTTTATGATATAATTTAAATAATGTGACTGATGGCATGTATGTTATTGATATTTATACTATTATTTTCTTAGTTATTAAATGATATTTTAAAAATATTCATATTTTTTTTATATAAGTAGTAATTTTGTCAAAAATATTTTTTATATATATAAAAAATAAGGATAGTTTAATCATTTTATTTTTTTTATTAATTTTTTTTATCTTTTTTACACCTATATTTATTCGTTTAAATTTTTTTCTCTTTTTTTTATACTAAACACTAAATTCTAAAATAAAAAAAAATCCAAAATCTAAATATTAAAATCTACACCCACAAAATAAAAAATAAAAAAAAAATTCTTTTTGAAACTAAGATAACCTTTAAATTTTTAGGCACATATGTACTTTTTAGCCAAATGAATACTTTAGATAATTTGGATATTCAACTCAACTCAAAAATTTAAATAATATTAAGTAAAAAAATATTAATATAGGTATTAATAAGATAATAAATTAGCATAATTAATCATAAAGTTATAACAATGATATTTTATTATATCATTTATTTTTTTTGTGAAATTTATTTTAACTTTTATATATATTAAAATCATAATTTAAACGATAATTTTTTATAAAATATAATTATATAGATACAATTTTATTTATCAATTATAATGCATCATATAAATAGATTTTTTCAAAATTTATTAAGAATAGTAACACTATTACTAAATTGCTTCCCTATAGTGCACACATTATTTCACAACCGTAGTCCAACAATAATATGTGGTACGTAATACTGTATAATTTATTTTTTACCGTCAAAAGTGCGTCTAATTTAATATACAAAGATTTGAAAAAATAAAAATAAACTATTGTGTAGACTCATATCTACAATTTCTTAGAACGTAGAGCACTCGTTTTTTTTTTTTTTTTTTTTTTGTCTTAGGTGAGGTATAATAGGTTGAAGCTCAACAAGTTGCTTTAGAATTAAAATAAAATTTGAGTTGAATGAGAGATATGATAGTTTGTATAAACAATACACATGTTTTTAAAGTAATAAGAAAAGTAGATATTATTATAGTCAAATTTATGTAAATAAATATATTTTTAAAATCTATAAAATGAATCGATTTTAAATTAAAAAAATTAAAATTTAAAATCTATTGATATTGAATCTAAAATCATCATGTATCTAAACTTATGATTTCTTATTGGTGAGGCAATACGTGGGTGGAGTCTAAAAACAATTAAATATGTACTATATTGAAGGGATTGTTGGATTAATATTCAATAAATATAATTAATAAATTAAATATTATGTGTTATTTTTAATAAATTAGTCTCAATTTTATATATTGTTAACCCCAAATTCAAGTCTTAGAGCGCAGTACACATAGTCTCACATATACAACTCGTAGTTGTACACTCATCGATTATCAAAGCTTTACATCACTGTCTCACACAACTCTTAGCAGTACAATAGTGTAGAAAGAAAGAAAAAAGAAAAAAGAAAACCCAATTAATAGGGGACGACCATACTGCCATGTACAAACAAACACAATTTCATATTAGCAAAGAATAACACTATATATGGTTTCAAACTTTTAGAGAGAGATGCTTGGAATTGGACAAAGACAGGGACATGATTGGTTCATTGTAGGTGAAGATCCACTTATTCTTGGTTTCCAAGTGGTCATGTCAAATTGTGCATTGGAGCTTGGCCACCTCATTAGTATTGGACGAATCCTCCTCCTCCTCCTTCTCCTTCTTCTTCTTCTTTAACGGGATAAGATTAGTAAGATTATTCTAAAAAAATTATTTTTGACATTAGTTTAATGTATACTTTCTATTTTTGGTTACTTATTAAATTTATTTTTAAAATTAAATATAAATTTAAAAATAAAATTTATTTGAATACATATTCAATAACAATATCTATGATTCAAAGTTTTTCAAAGTATAATATAATTTGTACATTTTTAAACGTATAAAACAAAACCCAAAAATTAAGATGCATCTTTTGAATAAAGTTATCTAATGTAACATTCAAATTCTAGATTTAATTTTGAAATTCACACATTTATGTAAAACTAAAAAAATAAAAAGATTATAATGAGGTAAGACATTGTCATTGATTCTCATCACCCAAATTATTGGTCATATAAAAAGTACCAATTATAACTTAATATAAAGAATAAATCGAAAATGAGTGATCTTAATAATATTATTTATGTACTTTTTTTTTATCAATTTAAACCTATAAATTGATGCATATAAAACAAAACCCAAAAATTAAGATGCATCTTTATAAGACTAAGTTTGTGCATCTGATTTCATAATTATGATATCTATTTTAAGTTGTATAATTAGTAAATTAATTTTACATATAATCAAATTTTAAAATATATAAGAAATGAAAATAAATAAATACAACAAAAATTAGTACTTGTCCCAACTTGAAAAATAAAGCATTTTCCTCCGTTTCATGATTACAAGTAGCCAATTATTTCAAATGTGACATGTTGTCCTAAGTGTCGGATCATGCGGGAGATAAGATATGTCCATTTGCATTATTGTAAGTTTGGAACCCTTTTATATTTTGGACTTACGAAGAATGTGACAAAGTGTCTTTTCCTCCCCTTTTTAGCAAGTATTTCAACTCATCTACACTCACCTAATTATATTACGAATATATATAATGAATTTAGCACAAATTTATTAAATATTATTATGTGAGACAAATCATAATATTCAAATCAATTATATATATATATATTTTTTTGGAGAGAATTGTACTATTTTTAATTTTATTGTTGAGTATAAAAAATAAGAAACAAGTGAAACTAAAAAGAATAGATGTGATGAAACAATTGATACCCTTACTAATGGGCTACTAGCTTTTGACGAAAAGGGGTATAAATATTTGTGAAAGAAGATGGTGAAAGAAGGGACCATTGCAAAATGGAGGAGGAAGAAGACACAAGAGTTTAGATCTCACTCTTTAGAAACCCTGAAAACAACTTCAGATTCCATATAAACGACACGAAGTCGTTTTCTGGGCTTGACCCTGCCCCAAAAGAGGACAATTATCCTACAAGTTATCAAATGATCCCATTACCTTTCTATTGAAAAGTGCTTGTGAAAGCGACCCATCTGCCTTTTTTTGCTTTCTGCAAATTCGAGCTGTAAGGTGTTTTCATTATTGCTCAGCAACCTCAAGAAATTGCTACACAATTATTGTACCATACCATACCATACCATACCATACCATACCATACCTCACCTTACAAATGCAATGTGAGTAACAATTTTCAACAAAAACGTCTCACTCACTCACAAGGCATAATAATGATTTTTTTTTGGGTCAAGAACAAGGCATAATGTTAGTAAACATATCAATTTAATTCAAGATCAACTAATACTAATTTGTGATGTATATTTTATTTAGAATAATTTTTTTTTAGGATATACTAAGATGTTTGGGAACGGGAAGAATTGAACAAGAAATTCTATTAAAAGATCATAGAAGGAGATTTGTGTGCGCATGTGTATTGAAAGAAAGATGAAGATTAAGATACTTTAGTAATACACTTCCTAAATGGGTAGTGCAAAGCCCATTTGGGAATTTGGTAATTATCAATAAAATTGATTACTTTAATCCAAAATAGTTCTTCATCACAATCGCACTTATACATTCCCTTCACTAACTATGACAACATATTAGGCGACTCTTCTCTTCACACTCTATTCATTTTCCTCAACTTACAAAACTCTTTACATTTCCCTAATTCTCAACATTCCGTAACTATGACAATAATGTTAATTATGAATTTTGAATTATATTTCTTGGCAGTTGGCTAAACATTACATTTTGATTATATTATATAATATTATCTGAAAATTTTTTATTGACAATTTTGTCTACCAAAATGAAAACGACATGAAAATATAGTCAGTCAACAGAAAGAGCGCTTGTCTACGATAACTTTTCATAAAATGAGAACGCCTATAAAAATAGTATAAAATGAAACATAGTGTTTGTAAATCAGTCATGCTCATAAAGATAATAAATTTGAAGCATCTGCATGGATGCATATAAGTATCATGTTCGAACTTTACATTTGAATGTAGCATGCTCTTTTATGCATTAATATATCTAGTAATGATCATAAGGCATTTCCAATCTAATACAATTTTGTCGCTATTGACACAAATCACTTAAATTTCCTCCAAAATTTATAAACCTAGCAGCTAATCCAATAAAAAATTAATAAAATAATAATAATAATAACAACAACAACAATAATAATAATAGAACTCCAAACTGATATTGAAAAAGGGCCAGGTGAGAAAAGCTAGGTACCATCATCTTTTCAACTGTTGATCGTGTTTCAGGATCCAACTCAGATAATTTGTTATTCTCAGGCTCGACTTTCTGAGTATTAATTTCAGGATCCCCTTTCACTAAACATTTCCACCATTCCATTTGATCATGCTTAGTCAAAAGAATAGGCACAGCACTCTGGTCCTCTGCATCATAAGAAAATCCTTTGAAACTCAGTTAATTTAGCAAACAAATGAAGACCTATAATAAATCAGATCAAGAGACCCAACAGCAAAAATGGACATGACTTTCGTACGAAACAATAACATGTACTCGAGTGTCGAGAAAATTTTCTAGATGCAACATACCTATACTCCAGTAACAATCATCAGGCTTGACAGGTCGATGAAGTTCTCCCTACACGTAATTTCACATATCTAATAAGAAACAAATCTATGTTAACAAATAAAACAATCATTCAATGACACTTACATCAATAATGAGAGGCTGACCCTTGAGTCCAACTTTCAGATGGTTTTCCTTATCTCACATACAACAAACCTTGCTTTTGTTACAGCAGGCACCGGAATAACCACATTAACCTCTTGCAGGCTCTGAGTCCATGAGTACTTCTCCAGATCAAGACCGTTACCATGGTTGGTAACTGTATGAACAAGATGAAGAGTAAAATTGCAAGCAATACTAGTTAAAGGGAGAGAAAAGAAAAGAGAAACAGAACAAATTATCATTATTTGCAAGCAAGGGCATGTCCAAATGGCAGATGCTATTATGAATTGTGATTGACTAGGTTAAACAGAAACAATCCCCTCCAACATTCAAAAATACCACCACCAGCGGCCAAATCCAAGAAATCAAAACAATGCATAATTATTATAATAAGTAAAAAGCTATTAGAGTGTATCAACTATTCCTTAGAGTGATATGTAAAAACCAGACTTTAAACTCCTTCAAATAGTCAAGATAGAATCAAAATGATGTTATACTTAAAGAGAAATGCTAAGAAACACACAAATTTGCACCGACATCCTCTATATTGAGCCATATGTCCTTACCATCTAAGAAAAAAATTACTTTTTAATTTCGATAATGATTTTGACACAGCACAATATAAAACGTGTGAGTGCCAAAATGGGTGTAAATTTGTGTGATATCAACATTTCTATATACCTAAGTCATCACCGTACATAACATAACAATTTCAAACCCAGCACTCCCATTTCCAGACTTATTTGATTCTATCACATCATTTCCAGTATACTACAAATCAAATCCCAAAATACGCACCAATAAAACAGCAAATAAAACGTTACATAAGACTTCAAAACTCAGCATTCCATTTACATATTTAGTCTGTTCAACAAAGCCATTGCCAATGAGATAAAACAAATCGCCAAATTAATGCATCATTTAGACAATCTTTAAACGCATCTCAATATTTCATCTTTGATAACCGTAAAATATTATCTCTTAATTTGAAGTCACATTTGTATCACATCCAGGTCGATATAGTTTTAGAACAACTTTTGTCGTTATTTCTTGTTGGAAAAATCGAATATGTTTTTTCTATTTTAGGTAGTTACTATTCACATATGATTTAAATGAATAGAATTCAAATTAACCCGACAAAATAATACTAAAATAAACTAAAACAAATATTGAAACAGAAATATTAAAAAAAAAAGTTCCCAGAAATTTAATGAGATTCAATATAAATGTTACCTACGTCGTCGGACGTCATTGACCACTTCCATTATCTCCAAATAGATAAATTCCAAAATTATAACTAATTGAGTAAAATTGAACTAATCAATTACCCTTACAAAAGATAAAAAGATTTACAAATTTTGGAATATTTACAAATAGTGGATAAGGGTTTTATTTATAACCCAAAATACAACAACCATCTTCATTCCTAACCAATGTTTTATTTATAACCCAAAATACAACAACCATCTTCATTCCTAACCAATGTGAGACTATTCAAATTTGCTCATTAAGGAGCTATATAATAAATCTCCACCTTAGCGACTTAATGATTCTCAAATGATTTATTCAATCACTAGATCAACGACACTAGTGACAATTCAGATTTGCAGGATGTTGATGAAGTCTAGACAATGTTTGAACTTGATTGTCGTTACCACCTTGGTCATCATATCTGTGGGATTCTCTGTAGTACTAATCTTCTAAACTAGTACTCCACCTATTCAATAATCTCTCGCACCAAATGATAACGAATGTCAATGTGCTTTGTACGTGCATGGTAGACTCAGTTCTTAACTAAATGAATAGCACTCTGACTATCACAAAACACCTTAATATGTTTTTGACAAACTCTCAAATCTTCAAGCAAACCTCGTAACCAAATAGCTTCCTTCACAACCTCTGTAACTGTCATATACTCTGCCTCTGTAGTAAACAAAGCAACTGTGGACTAAAAGGTAGATTTCCAACTGACTAGAGCTCTAGTAAGAGTAAACACATAACCAATAGTTGACCGACGCTTATCTAAATCTCCTGCATAGTTGGAATCACAATATCAGACCGCACATTGACCAACGGTATTATGCTACTAAAATACTAAACCAATATCTACAGTATTTAGAATATACCATAGAATCCATTTCACAACCAACTAATGTTCTTTACCAGGATCATGCATGTACCTGCTTACAGCACTAACCGCATGTGAAATGCCACGTCTTGTACACATCATAGTATATATCAAGCTACCAACCGCATTTGCATACGGTACCTTTGCCATGTATTCTCATTCTGCATCATTCTTAAGAGATAATTGAACACTAAGTTTGAAATGAGGAACAAGCGGAGTACTTCAAGGTTTTATCTGTTTATTCATACCAAAACGTTGTAGTACCTTCTTCAAATATTGGTTCTGGGTTAAACTAAGCTTCCCCTTCTTTCTGTCTCTGCTTATCTCCATGCCGAGAATCTTCTTGGCTTCTCCCAGATCTTTCATCTCGAACTCCTGATTTAGTTGAGCCTTCAACTTCTCAATTTCTGCTTGGCTCTTTGATGCAATCAACATATCATCGATATACAATAGGAGATAGATGAAAGACTCATCTTATAGCTTGCAAAAATACACACAATGATCATGTGTGCTTCTGGTGTACTTCTACTACAACATAAATTGATCAAATAGTTTGTATCATTGCCTCGGAGATTGCTTCAATCCATATTTGTTCAACTTACAAACCCAATTCTCTTTACCAGTAACATTAAATCCTTCTGGCTAAGATATATAGATTTCCTCTTCTAAGTCGTCGTGTAGAAACACGATTTTCACATCAAGTTGAACTAGTTCCAAATCCAATTGTGCTACCAAGGCCAATAAAATTCCAATGGAGAAATGTTTTACAATTGAAAAAAATACTTCATTATAATCGATTCCCTCCTTTTGAGCATAGCCCTTAGCCACCAACCTTGTCTTGTAACGAACACCATCTTTATTAGGAAGTCCTTCTTTCTTTGCAAACACCCATTTACAGCCAATTGCCTTCTTGCCCTTAGGTAGTTGTGTCAACTTTCATGTCTTATTCTTCTAAAGGGACAAAAGTTCTTCATCCATGGCTTCCTTCCATCTTTCAACTTCAGGACTTTTGATTGCTTCTTTATATATGGAAGAAACATCATCATGCACAACTGAAAGTGCACATGCCACCGTATTCTACAACTGAGCATATAGGTCTTCAAAATCTTTGTATCGAGCAGGCACCTTGACATTTTGTCGTTATGGCCTATCAATTGCAATTTCTTCTTGTTGCTATGGAGGTTCTTAGGTTAAAACCTCTTCATCTGATTCATCTTCTGTCAATGGAGAATCAACTTCTATCTTATTTTTACTAACTAGATTAACAATTCTGCTTTCAAACTCCACCTGCTCTAGAGTGCCATTAATTTTATCAGTTATCTTTCTCAGCAAGACAGATTCATTAAAGCTAACATCTCTACCAAAGATTATCTTTTTTGTTTCAAGACACCATACATATTATCCCTTAGAACCAAAAGGAATCCCCAAAAAATAGCTTTCTTAGCTCTTGGATCCAACTTTGATTCCGTTATATGGTAGTGTAAGAAATCATAATCTCTAGCAGGTTTTCCAGACCATACCTCCATAGGCGTTTTGCCTTCAAGAGCAAACGATGGTAGATGGTTGACGAGATGACATGCATATGTCACAACCTTAGCCCAATACTGCTTGCCTAATCTAGCATTTGAGAACATACACCGAACCTTCTCCAACAAAGTCCGATCCATATGTTCTGCAACTTCGTTCTGTTGTGATGTTTTTCAAATAGTGAAGTGTCGCACTATCCCTTCTTCTTCACAAAATTTCATAAATGGATTGTTTGTGTACTCAGTGCCATTATCAGATCTTTCTACCAGTCTGAGTCTCGATCATCTTCTTTCACTTGAGAAAAATTCCTAGCACTTCATCCTTCTTCTTCATAAGATACGCCCAAACTCTTCTGGAAAAATCATCAACAAAAGTGACATAATAGTGTTTGCTACTAATGGATGGAGTTCTTGTTAGCCCCCAATACACAATGCTCACAGACTTCTAACTTGCAGGTTCTCGCGTCTTTTAACAGGCCTTGCTTTACAAGAATCTGTAAAGCCTTTCACTAGTATATCTCAAACGCATATGCCATATCTTGGTAGTTTCTGAATCTCTTTCTTCCTCTGAAACTGCTGTTGATGTTATCCAAATAACCGTATTACCAAGGTAGTAGTACAAGCGAATACCTTTCATCGCCACAAGTGCTCCAGAAGTAACCCTCAATGCCCCATTTTGTATGGTCACAATGAAGCCTTTTGATTCTAAGACTCCATAGCAATAAAATTCTTCTTCATATTTGAAACATAATAAACATCCGTCAAGACCCTGGTTGAATCATCCTGATTCTTCAAACGAATTGTACCGATCCCCAAAACTTTACATGGATAATCATTACCTATGAAAACAACTCCACCGTCTAGTTCTTCAAAGTTAAAGAACAACTCCTTGTTAGGAAACATATGGAAGGTACACACTAAATCAAAAATCCAATCACCAGGATGGGATGCTGTTGACGAACCAACCAATGCAAAATCTGAATTTGGATTGCTTTCAACTACCTATGCATCATACGGCACAACTTTTCCTTTCTTCTACAGTTTCGGACAGTTTTTCTTCCAATGGCCTTTTTCATGACAAAAGACACATTCATCTTTACCAAGCCTTCCTTTTGACAGAGATCTACCTTTCTTTCCTTTTTGTTGTGTTTGTCGACGTCCTTTTACAGACAATGTCTTTGTTGCTTCATTTATGCTTTCTTTCTAATTTCATAATTATACAAAACAGTGCAAATTTTCTCAAAAAACACTTTATCCTTCCTAATGAATAAGCTCGTAATAAGGTGATCAAACTCATTAAGAAAGGAGGCTAACAATATTAAGGCTAAATCTTCATCTTTAAAAATTCTATCTATATTTAACAAATCTGCTACTAATCGATTAAAAGTAGTAATGTGGTCGTTTATTGCGTTACTTGAAAGATATTCAAAATGGAACAACTTCTTCAAATAGAGTCGATTATGTCCGCTCTTCTTCATGAACTTATTCTCCAACGCTTTCCACAACTTACTTGCGGATGTCTTCTTCATGAACGTGTACTTTTGTTCTCTTTAGAGATACGAACGATTGTACCACATGCCAATCAGTTGATATTTTTACACTCGACTTCATCCGATTTCTCTTCTTCAATGGCGATGTCTAGATCTTGTTGAAATAGAGCATCTAGAACTTTGCCTTGCCACATGCCGAAATGATCGATTCCATCAAACTCCTTGCATTCATAACCATTGTTCTGCCTGACGTGAATGGTTAACCTCTGTTTAAGAGAGACTTTTCTTCCACCATTTCTTTAGAATACAATAACTAACAACTATATTTCAATAACAAAAAAAGAAATACAAGCAAATGTCTAATTAGAAAATTTCGGCTCTGATACCAATTGTTAGAAAAATCATATATATTTTTCCTATTCTAAATAATTACTATTCATTTATGATTTAAATAAATAAAACTCAAACTAACTCGACAAAATAATACTATTAAAAATATAATATTAAAATAAATTAAAACAAATATTGAAGCAAAAATATTAAAATAGAAAAATAAAAAACACACAAAATTTAACGAGGTTCGATATAAATGTTATCTAAGTCCTCGAACATCGTTGATCACTTCCACTGTTTCTAAATAGATTAATTCTAAAATTACAATTAATTAAACAAAATTTAGTTAATCAATTAACTTTACAAAAGATAAGAAGATTTACCGATGGTAGAGAAAGATTTTATTTATAGCTTAAAATACAACGTACATTATCATTTAAGACTTTTCAAATCTGTTCACCAAGGTATAAACACTTCCATTAAACATTGAAATCAATCATAATCAACTAAACAATATCAAAACGTGATGCCACAAAAAGTACAAAGAAACAGCAGTTCTTACCTCTCAAACCATTTTCATCCTCCTCCTTCTCGACCTCCATCGGAGACTTCTCCTCCTGTTTCACTTCGACCTTCTTAGGCTCCTCTTTCTTTACTTCCCTGGATCCTTCCTTCATATTATTCTCCTCAACCTTACTCTTCGCCTTCCTCTACTTTGCAGCGCGAACAACCGTAAAGATCTCCTTCTCGGAAGTGTCATTCTCAAGAAAATTACTTTCTTGAGCGATAAAGTCGAATACTTTCTCGAGAAACCCAAGAGGGTTAGAGCGATCGAAGCTTTCCCCAAACGATGTCCCTTCAGCGGCAGATGACGACGAGGGTTTCCTTTCCTTTTGGTCTTCTTGGATATCAGTGATTATAGCCATGACTAATCAGTGAAGAATTTCAGATACTTGTTTACTTATAGTTCTTTTCTCTATCATTCACAAAAGCGTTGCAAACCTCCATCAAATTAGCTTTC
Organism: Hippophae rhamnoides; assembly: GCA_033030585.1. Taxonomy (NCBI): domain Eukaryota; kingdom Viridiplantae; phylum Streptophyta; class Magnoliopsida; order Rosales; family Elaeagnaceae; genus Hippophae; species Hippophae rhamnoides. The sequence goes on along the minus strand of CM065429.1, from coordinate 59,457,607 downwards.
GACACGTATGAAACTAACTACTAAAATATTAGGGGTGAGTTTTGAAATTGAGCTCAGCCTTCTCCCTCCTCCTCATCCTTCTTTTTCAACAAAGTTATTAAAAGTACATTTAACTAAAAATTAAAAATTAACCACAATATTAATGGATCTAAAAATCCAAGTAACAATAAGCCACAATAATAATACATATAGAAATCTAAGAATCATTAAATATACTAAAAAAAATTAATAATTTTATGAAAATCTCCTTTCAAAAATTATCATACATTAAAGATTTTGTAACATTTTTCTCACAATAAGTGAACAATTTTTACTTTTTTTCTTCTAAATATACACGAATAAAAAAAGTAAAGAAATCAATTCACTTACTTTTGCACAGTTATCACACACTTATAAAAAAAAAATTTAATAAGTAAGATTTATCCATTAAAATATCTTATAAATATAAAAATAATAAGATTATTGTTAAAAACAATAATATTAAAATTTATTTTAATAGCTCTTCTAGGTAGCTTCTTCCAAGAAATAGGTTATGATATTTACTTTTTAAATTAGAATTAAAAACATTTTTTATTAAATTAGATAAAATAAGGTTAAAGGTTATGATATTTGAAATTGAAAATAAATCATTTCTTAGCTTTTAAATATATTCAAGTGAAAAAAAGACAATAAAGATGAACTCAATATGAGTTAAATTATCAAAAACAAAAATAATTTTAAATTTAAAGATTTTTTTGAAAAAAATTATCAAAAAAGAAAAAATATTGATCTATTAACTTAAAAATGAATGAAAAAAGTAACTTGACATGCACAAAATAAGGTGATTTGAGGTTTTAGGATAACTGTGACATAAAGGCCATATCACATCAGATAAAAGAATTGTTAAAGAAATGTTGCATTTGTTAGGAAGACAATTATAATAAAATTATCAAATAAAAACTTTAATTTTGTCATTAATTTTTAAATTTCAAATTAGCTTTCAGATATATAAATAAACAGCTGGGATTCTTCTTGAAATTATTTCCATGCAAGCATATTTAGTGTTGAATTTGTTTGTGAAATTAGGTGTCCAAAACCATGAATCTATTTTTTATTTAAGTGGGTAGGGGTGATGATTTGTATAATTTGATATAGTTTATCACTTTTCAACTTTAATTTTAATTTAATTTAATTTATTTTTTATTGATTTTAGACTTCATTATTATTATTTAAATTCTATTACAGATTTGAAGAAAATGAAAATCCAAAATTTTAGAAATATATCATTTAAGAAATCTCAAATTAAAATGAAGATTTATTTAAATCAAATTAAAATTAAAGTTTATATATATAGAAGATAAAACATAAAATAAAGGAAGGCCGACTGTTGCGAGAGAAAAGACAAAAATAAGAAAGAAAAAGAAGCAAGGAAACAGAAAAAGAAAGTTGGCAGCATAGATCAGAAAGAAAAAAAAAGACGTTGGGAAGAATGCATAAAGAAATCAAAACGGTAGAGAAGATGCAAAACCAAATTCTTTTTGCGATTAAATTTTCTTTCAATTCCTCGGAGAAAATTATGATGAATTCGTTTATGTTAAATTTAATTTTCAGTATGAATTAATTTTTCTTTATTATAGGAAAAAGATGTAATTTAATTCCAAACTATACTTGATTTTCTACGTTAATTTGAATTATTTATCTTCATGTTTTTTTTATTTATTATGAGTTTATTGCTTCTAATTAACTGTCCATTAATTAGATGAGTTTAATATTATGATTTACTAATGAAAGAGGAAATTATATGATAGATCTGAAATATTTCGACATAGGTAAATATAAAGATCGAAAGACTTATACGAACCTGTGTAGTATTAAAATAATTAGTTTTAATGTTTTCTTACTTTATTAAATTGTATACTCTTATGTAAATTAATTAACAAGAATGTTTACAATTGACTATCGAAAGAGGCTTTTGGATGTTTTTTGGAGATGGTTAACAAACAGAATAAATTAAATCAAATTAGCTAGATGAGTAAAGCATAGTGAAGGATTAGGTGAAATCGATTTTCTAAAAGTTTTCTTCCATTTATTTGATCGTTGAACAACATATTTATTTTATTTTATGCATTTTTTTAAATTGAGTTTATTTTAAATTCCAATACAACAACCTTAATGACTTTTCTAGATAAAATTGAGATCAGTATAATTTTCATATTTGTCAAAAGTAAGTTACCAATCATTGAGAACGATACTCTTCTTATCACTTTATTATAAAATTATGATGTTGTGTACTTACAGTTTTGTACCGATCAAATTTTTTGTCACCGTTGCGAGGGATTGAACCTAGGTCACCCTCTCCCTTCTTTGATCTAATATATATATATATATATAGAGAGAGAGAGAGAGATAAATTTTAATTTTAATTTGATTTAAATAAATCTTCATTTAAATTTGAGAGTCCTTAAATGATGTGCTTCTAAACTTTTGGATTTTCATTTTCTTTAAATCTGTAATAAATTTTAAATAATAATAATTAAGTTTAAAATCAATAAATAAAATAAATAAAATTAGACTAAAATTAAAGTTAAAAAATAATAAATTATATCAAATTATGCAAGGCATCATAGAGAGAGAAGACATAAGTCTTGTAAGAAAAGAGCACATATTAGCATCCCAAATTTGATTAACTAACTGAAAATTTCAACTAGTGTTGTGAGCATCGAGTAGACCGTGAACCATAGTAGGGCAATGATACAATTAATTGAAATAAATTAAATGAGTTGGGGGCTTAGAATCAATAGTCTAAGAAATCTATAAATCACACCATATATCAATCGATTTACCACCTTCAATATTTATATATGTTCCATTTTTTTAATAACTCTCAAGAAGAACAAATACCTTTTAAGATGAAAGAATAAGATGGTTTAACTTCATAGTCAAAGAAACTCTTTCGACTGTCTATATTTAGAATGAAACATTTGAACCCAATATTTGTTATCATTATTAAGCAACTCTTGTCCTAACTTAGAAATAAGACTTAAATTTATGTCTTCAAGTTTATTAAAGCCTAAACTACCAACATCCTTAAGATGACAAATTTGATCCTAACTTGTATAAGCTAAAAATCTTGAATTATCTTTCATAGATTTTTGAACACCACTAAAAATTTTATAAGATAGAATCACCCTTTTCACAAAGCATTTTACAAAGTTCTCATATAATAAGTTGGTAAAGATAAAAAACATATTTAATATAAATCACCTAACTTGCCTTTGAAAGTAATCGTGGTCTTTAATTATCAATTTTTGAAATGAGTATCAATAATTTTTTTAAAATTTTTTGCTTCTCTGTCTATGAAGAAAAAGATTAATGCAAGATATATAACTCATTTTGAGGCCTTTAGAATATCCAAATGATATTGAAACTATGATATCAAATGACTAGAAATATTTTTTGAATATAAAATACAAGATTTAGATAAATTACCCTTTTAACAGTAACCAAGAAAAATATTTGAGTAGTTATTGATGAATAGCATTAACCTCTGACATATATGCTTGGTAGAAGAGAATTAGATCATTTGCATATAATGAATGACTAATATCAAGAGCTTTTTAGACAATTTTAATTCCATAAAAACCCAAATCTGACTCTGCAGAAATAAGTATTCCATTGATTTACTTAGCTAATATCTGTATTCTAACCTCCCTTTAAACAACATCAAATCGAGTAAAATGAAATGGTTGAATAATTGAAAAATGAGATTATTTAGGAATACACATTAAATGCTAAGATTACATATTAAATTTCTATTAGTAGATCCATAAAAAAAAGTGTTTGTGATTGTACCAGAAGAAATGAAACAAAAGATATGGTAGAGCTAGGATAATTATTGTATGAGGTCTATCCAATGCTAGATGCACAGACACATAATAGATCGATATGAATATCATGAGTTGTCTTGTAATAAAACGGGTTGTTGTTGATACTGTCTTTTCTGCTCCTTCTTCCATAACATGAGCTTAGAGAAGGAAGAGATAAGAGGGCCCTATAGAGAATGGGTTAGAAATCCATAATAGAGTTTGATCATAATGAACAAATTGATTATCTTTATGCATAAGGATACTAGATTACCTAATATAAAGATTTAAAAATCATTATGAATCTCTATTTTTTTCTTTTCTATCAAAATTTTGATTTTCTATATACAATTTATTTCATTGAATGGAAAGATAAAACGAAATACATGTAGAATCATCATTATGGCCATCATACTAGTTAACCAACCAACGTTGGCTTCAGTCATTATATATTGAACATAAGCAAAAACCTCCATAACTTTCGAATGGTAATAAAAATTCATAGTAAACCATGTAGCCACTTGAACTAAAAAACTAGTAAGCATAATTCCTTCTAGATAATAAAATATATTAACATGAAGAGGAACATATTTATTAGTTATATCATCTACAATTACCTAAATTTCAAGATATTCTTCGAACCAATCATAGATTTTATTGAGATAGGTAAACCCCAAAAGACTCCCCTCGATTCTCTAGAAAATATGTTAGTCTAGCGAAAATAATTAGAGGTTTTAAATCGATCCTTTTGCAGGATTTTTTCCTATACATATGAATTTAATTGTACCTAAAAATGATATATTGGAATCTTTTGGGTCTTTCAATATCATTAGGTTCATTATTTTGCTCTTGTATCTTCCAAAAGGAAAAAATATATCTTAGATTGGATTTGTTATCTCATGTTTACTTTTTGTGATACATTTAGGTGATGTTGAATAGTGTATCATAATTTTGTGAAGCTATATGCTATTTTTTTTTCGACCAAGAAGCATGTATCTATTTTAAACCACAAGATAGTATTTTTTTTCAAAATTAAAAAAAATATCCTCAAATTTATAATAACAAAAATAACACCCTTATAGTATTGAATGTGGTTTAATCGAACAATATTCAACATTAAATATGTCTAAATTGTCATAGTTTGATTTAAACGGTATTAAACTGAACGATGTTTAAAATGAAAAGATATGCTAGATTTTTTTAATAGTAAAAATATATAAGATTGGCACAATACATGTTATTTATGTGATTATAAATTTTAAAAATATTATTTTTTGCTCCTTTCTAGTTTTGTTTGCTTGTTAAATGCTTTATGCATACTTAATTTTTTTAAATAATAAATAAATAATTTAATAAAAATAATTAAATTTTTAGTAGTTGAACTTAGTTGATTAATGGTATATTTGTTACAACTTATTGGATAGATTAAGTATAACTATATTAGATTAAACAGTATTAAATTATATTATATTTAGTATATATACTATTTCGTAACAAGTTGTATAATACAGTGGAACAAAATTATTAATTAATATTTTAACAAAATAATTTTTATATAAAACAAGTTTTTATTATAAAATTTATTTAAATCAATATTTAATTTATTTTTATATTATTATATTTTAAAATAAAAAATATTATTTTAAATTTGAGATGAAATAAAAAATAAAGATACATAATTTTATAATTGAAAATTCAGACAGATTGAGTTATGTGTCATGTACAATTTAAACCAATACCCTCTAATCATACTAAATTTCTACATAATTATACTATTTTTATGTTATAGGATACCATCTAATTTCACAACCAAATACATGATTGTATAAAACCTATACATGACCTTTAATATTATGTAATAAATATGTTGTTTTATTTGGAAAAGATTGGGAAAACTTGCGCTAGTACTAGATGGTGCATGTCTAGTGTAAAGATGTCAATTTATTTCTCAAAAGAATTAATCTATGGAAAAACCTTAGATTTAGGATCAATGGAGAATGATTGTATTCTTCTTTTAAAAATTCATATATTTAATTAAGGTTATAGTTAATTTAAACCAATTTTGATTAAAAATATCATGATTAATATATTTAAAAGAAATGAAAATGTTTTTTTATGAGAAATTTTTTATTTTTACTTTATATAAGAGGTTGAAAATGAAATCCATATATAAAAGAGATTATAACATACAAATAAACCTTAAAATACTATTTTTGATAATAAGTGAATAATTAAAGTATAATATTACATGGTATAAACCAATAATTTAATTATAGTTAAGATTTGCACTTTGAATTTCAATATTCAAGATTTTAGGTATATTTAGAATAATTTAACATATAATTAAGTCTTTAAGATTTCTATTAGGGAAAAATTCCCAATCCCACAAAAGATGGAGAATATCAATGGGATGCTAGATCATTTATATCTCTAGTTTAGTGGCTTGTACTTGATTTTTATACGAGGAGCTAATATGGTTCATTCGTGCTAACCATTTTTTCTTGGACATCATTTGGACAATTTGCACAAAGAAAAATGTAAAATAAGATGTGTTATCATCTTTATTAAGGAGAGGTTAAACAAGAATTGACACTTATTTGAAGAATTGTTAGTGTCTTAAGATTTCTAGAGTGATATTAGAGACATATAACTTTTAGATCATTTATTGATGTTATTAGTTATTAGTATATGCTATATAGGTGCACAAGTGGTAGGTGTCATTGTTACAATGGTGGGTGCTCTGCTTGAGATATATTTGAAAAAATCCATATGACAAGACTACAAACGAACATTGTATTGCTATATGTAGATATTCCTACCTTATCAAGGCCACTAAAGATGGACTATTGATAGTAAAGGAACAAGTCGTTACACATAGGTTGTACTCTTTAGATCGCAACTCATTGAGCTAACTCACTATCTTCTATAAGAACTAGATCAATTGTCACCTAAGGACCATGTTGTTACTCTTAGGCTGTTGACACATACATCTTCACATGACCATCAGACGATACAGGTCATACAAGTCACTTAGGTCTTTTCCTTGCCAGTTGAATGATACCAAACATTAACTCTCATATTCTCTTAACATTAAGAAGTTAAGAGAATATTCAAGAACTAGTTAGAACTTTTCACTTTCCTAACTATTCAACTCCCTTTATCTCCTCAAATCATAACTATTAGCACCCCTATAAATTGTAACTTTTCCCCATTTACCATATTCATCTAACTTAGTTTAATTTTTAATTAGAGAATCTAAACTTGTTTATAATAACTTTAAGTTGCATTTAGCATCTTCATCCTGCTTTCTTGTGACTTAGCGTGGAATTCAGTCCTATTTCTTATGACTTTGTTTATATTTTAATCTATGCAAAATGTTTTTAGGCCGCTTCACCTTCTTTACGTAGCTTGCTCTCAAAGTAGTTTAACCATTTCTAGGTAATTATTCATACTACACTTATTTTGGTTTTTAGCATGTCATTTAATAAGGATAAAAACATAGATTGCCAAATGACCTCCAAAGATCCTCCTTAAGGTCACACAAAAAATGCTCCCATTAGAATTAGGCATCCTGAAAGCCTTCCAAAAATCCCCTCAATGACCTTGCGACACTACAACAAGTCATGGAAAAGAAACTAGTACCTCTAAGAGATAGAGCATTCTAGCTCTTCTCGTTTCATCCAATTCATATCCAACCTCTACCTCATCGTCACAAGGTCCAGTATCTATAATAAGAATCCGTATAACGAAAAGGGTATAACCTAAAAAGAAAAAGCACGATTAAAAGGATAAGTATCAAATTGAAAATATGCCTAGCGAGTTGGACACTGATGACTTGGTCCAAATAAGAAAGATTAAAATATCCCACGCCGAGTTGAGATAATGTTTATTCCTCATCATCTCTAAGACATAGACTATCCCCCTATAGGGTGGTGGGTTATTTTCTCTATAGCTTTCGAATTGGGACTTAGATGTCCATACCTAAGAATAATAGCTCATCCATTGAATACTTTTGACATAAACCTGGCTCAAGTCAATCCCATTAGATGGAAAACTCTACTATACCTCTTTGTCATTATTGGTGAATATGGGATAGATCTGACTAATAAGGAAGTATGATGTATATATAGCTTAAAAAATAACAACCTTGACAAAGGAAGGGTATACATTTATGCTCTTTTTAACCACGGGTTGGTTTTAAAGCTCCCTGATAGTGTAAAGGGTTGAAAAACAAGTATTTATACATCACTATTAACATTTGGGGTGATGGTATAGAGTTCCCAATTCACACTACTTGAAATCATAATTTCAATATGACCCAACCTCGTGTCAACGAGCTCTTCAATAGTTTAAGACCTTATTGTAAAGAGAAAATTAAGAGGATCGAGATCTAAAATACCAACAACAAGATCTATAAGCACATTCTAATATTGGCACATCATTTTAGAAATTTTGGTGTATAGAAGGATTGCTCCAATGAATACACAATTTATTATTAATGATAGGGTACATAAATTTTTGCGATCTAAGTTATAGACTGATTGAGTTTGTTTAATTTTTTAGGCATGGATTATACAAAAGTAGACTTTGAGGACCTTATCGATATGTCTATGCTAGCGAACTTATGCCTACTACTTAAAGGACTGGTCAAACTTCTCTTCCATATATTGAGGATTCAGTTCATCTAGATGATGTACCTGTTGAGGTTCCTCCCTAAGCCACAATCGATCTGCCTTGTATTCCCAACTCGTCTACTTTACCAACTAATTCTTCAAGCTTTAAAAAGAGGAAAAACATTGAACCCTCGATTCCCCCCATCCATTCCATAGGCTTGGATGGCTTTGAATTTGATGAATTCATATAGAAGAATGCCATGATATTGAAAATCCCATTATCTACTTTTATGAGAGCATCTTCGGGTGGCTTGAATGGATGATGGACCTGTATAGTCACTTTGGGAGTGAATTAGGATGGACTAAGGTAAGAGAAGCCTGCAAAGAGGCCCAAGCCTCAAATGGTGAGATAATCGATGATTGTCTCTTGGAGGAAACCCTACTTGTTAACTCATGTACACCACTTTACTTTCACTTTTTAATACGTGTATTTATTTTCCTAGATTTTAGCACTGGTTAGAGAAGGTCACTTATTTTTAGTAAAGTGAAAAAAGGATATGGAGAATGGACACCCTATTTCTTAAGAACAAGGCCAAAATTATAAGACTTGAAGGAGATTTCTTAGACAAATATGAAATGTTTAAGAACGTTGACAGCTTTTCCTACGACCTAGGCTTGAAGGTATCCCACTATGAAGAGGAGGCCAAAGAAACCAAGGCTTTAGCAAGCTCCCTAAAAGACCATATGAGCTTATTGAAAGAGAAAATGAGCTTGCTTTTCGAATTGGTCAAAGCTCTCAAAGTGGAGTATATCAAGGCCTACCGAAGCAAGGTGAGCTTTGTGATTAGCAACCCGAAGATGCAGGTCGAGAAGCTTAACTTGATTGTTCCCTACTACAACTTGATGCGAACTTTTCAAAGTAGTAGGGACAAAGTATTTCCTGGTAACATCCTGGTTCCTTCACCTCATTCAGAAGAAACAACCCAAAGAGGCCATATTGAGGGATAGGTCGAGAATGCCACCCTGTGATAAATATTATTTGCATTACACCAAATTTAATTTTTTATGTAATTGGTTGTCATTTTTTAAATGTAGTTTGTACACCTATCACATGCTTTGAAGTGTGTACAAGTGGTATTTATTTCTATGTTTGAACAAACTATATATATTTATATCTACCTTTCAATTTATCTTATGGTTGTTGGAATGTTACCTAAATGCACTTGTGCTTTTTTTCTTATTTATATGCTGCATTCTATCATTTGGTTTTTTAGGTCTTGAATTTCTTCTTCCATCAAGTTTGATTTTGAGTCTACGATCTAGAAATTGAGCCCGTTAACCAGAAAACCAGTAGTTAAACTATGGAGTATTCAAAGGTCAATAGAGATGGTTTAATAGAAATGTGGTCTTGTTTTTTCTTGTACCCTAAACACCCTTTTTCCAAAAGTAAGAGACCCATAAGGCATCACTATCTATAAGTGACAAAGTAAACCAAATACTTGTATTGCCCTCTCTATTAGAAGGAGAAACTATGGACTACCATGTCCACGCCTTTATGGCACCAAGATAGTAGGACAAATTAAGGGTTGTCATGTACATGTCGTTGATGACAGCGAGGTAGTGGGACAAATTGAGGTCTCCTTTGATCAAAATGGTGAGAGATTGATGAGGCTTATAGCTAAGGAATAATTACACTTTTTAGGGGAATATGTAAGCCTATGGGTAGGTACGACCCCTCTTTCTACTAAGAGAGGTCAAGATAGAGGGCTGGTAGTTTATTTACAAAAGAGATGTTTCAAAATCCACCTACCCAGGACAACCTCTACCACTAATTTGGTGTTCCTACATATCACTTACCTATTTACGAAGCCTAAAAGAGAGAGAGATAGAAAGAGAGAACAAGAGACGAATTATTTGGCACTTGATGCTAAGCAATGTTCTTGATGTAAGTACACCTTTAAGCCTTCCATTAACTATACTTTATAACTTCTTCCTATAATTTTTCTTTCTATTGGCATGAAGTAGTCCTTATCCCTCACCATCGATTATGAAAGGGAAGTGGAGACTTTTTCTGAGAATTTAGGATTCATGGACCAAGAGCTCTATGGAGCCAAGGCATGCTATAAAGTTATGTAACATGATTTGAAAGATTTATGGCATGATTTGATCATAACACATTCCTAGTATGATAAATATAAAGAGTATAGGGATGATACCTACCAATTAGCCGAGTACTAGAAATAAAGAGTATTGAAAAAAAGTTCTTGCAAAGCACCCATTATCGAGAGTACTAGCTCGTATCCAGATCCTTGAAAATGATATGTAATGTTTGAGATTACTAAATTGAATTGTCGATGTTTCAGTAATTTAATATGACTCTTCTTCTTGTAATTCAATATTGTTTTTCCTTGATATGCTTTATTTTTTTTAAAAAGAAGTTCACTTTTATGAACACATAATTCTTTCTTAAGATGAGTATCACACTTCTTATATCTACATCCCAAGTAGGGGGGACCATTTGGCCTCCTCACTCTATACATGGAAGTTATCACATTATTTTATTCACAAAATGGGAGGCAAATAAGGTAGAAATTGAATCCATCCATTGTTACATGTGTCCTAAAGAGGGTTTCACTTTTATGAACTCAATAACATTTCTTAGGATGGGCATTGCGCCTCTTATACTTGCATCTCAAGTGGGGAGGACCATTTTCCCTCCTCTCTCCTACTTGGGGGTTAGCGTGTTATTTTATTTGTGAAACATGAGACATACAAGGTAAAAATTGAATCTGTCCCTTGTTTTGTAGGTCTCATAAAGGGGGCTCACTTTTGTGAACTGAAGAGCCTTTCTTAGATGGGCATCATGCCTCTTATATCTCATCCCAAGTGAGGAGGACCATTTTCCCTCCTCACTCTTACTTGGGGGTTATCGTGTTATTTTATTCATAAAATAGGAGACAAAAAAGGTAGAAATTGAATCTGTCCCTTGTTCTATGGGTCTCAAAGTGGAGCTCATTTTTATGAACTGAAGACCCTTTCTTAGGATAGATGTCATGGCTCTTATATCTCATCCTAAGTGGGGGGACCATTTGGCCTCCTCGGTCTTACTTGAGGTTATTCTGTTATTTTATTCATGAGACAAGAGACATACAAGGTAGAAATTGAATTCATCCCTTCTTTTGTGCGTCCCAAAAAAGGAGTTCACTTTTGTGAACTCAAGACCCTTTTTTAGAATGGGCGTTATGTCTCTTATACCCACATCCCAAATGGGGAGACCATTTGGCTTCATCACTTTTACTTAGGAGTTATCACATTGTTTTTTCATGAGATAAGCAAGTGTAGGTACTCAAAATATGGATTCAAGCTACTTTCATTCGTAATATAACATCGCTCATAAGTAATATTTCTTTAAATGTTCACCATTTTAGCTCAATTATTCCTTCCTTCCATGAATTTCTATTCAATATGAACCCCTCCCCCCGTCGTGTGATTTCATATATCTGGTAAGGACCTTTCCATGTTGCTATAAACTTTTTGCAGGTTATTTTACTTTGTTGCCAAACACTTTATGTAGGACCCTATCTTCCATAAGATGATTTTTTTGTATATTACGGATCTATTGTATGATTTTTAGACCATTCTCTTATGTGCTTCAATCCATATTAAAGTTTCTCCCTTTTTTCGGTGAGTACAATGTTTTCTTTTTGGAGATCATCATTTTCCTCTTGCATTATCTTCGACCAAAGGGTAGGTTCTTGTATTTCAGAAGGTATGATTGCTTTAGTATTATAGGCAAGAGAGAATAGACTCTCCTCAATAGGATTTTAGGGGTCGTTCTTATTTCCTACAAGATTGGGGGCAACACATCGACCCATTTACCCTTTTCTCCCTCTAGTCACTTTTGTAATATGTTTATAAGAGTCTTGCTTGAAGACTTTACTTGGCCATTGGCTTGTGGCCTATAAGGGGTGGAGTGCGAAAATTTTATTCCCACCTCTAAAACGAAACTAAGCCCTAACCTGTGAATTGTCATATGTTATTTACTTTTCATCTCATGAGATAAGCTAAATCTATATATTATGTTATGTTAAATAAACTTATGGACATCACTTTCTTCTATTCTAGCTAATGGCTCAACTTTTATCCATTTTAAGAAACAAGTTAATGCCACAATTAAAAACTTCTTTTGACCTAGAATGATAGATAATGGCCCCACAATGTCCAAACCCCACTTCTTAAATGACCAAAGGCTAACTATGGATTTTAAGTCATTAGTTGGCTAGTGTGGGATATTGATATATCTTTGAAAATTATCACACTTCTTGGCATGGCTCATACAATCCTTTTGAAGAATAAGTCAATAGTAACCCTGTGATATGATTCTTTGAAAAAAGGTTCATTCTTCCCAAATGGGCACCACATTGTCCTTTATATTACTCCCTCAAAACCATGTGTGCCTCTTGACTAGGTTGACATTTTAACCACAGTCTCCTATAATTTTTTCGATAGAAGACTCATTGAATAATGGTGTAGTTCTTTGATTTTGTCATTATTTTTTGTGTCTACTCCCTACTATATGGAAAAGTCCACTGGATAAGGTATTTTAAGTAACAAGTTTCCCATGAAGCACATGTTATGGCACTAGTAAGTTTTTGTTCATTCATGTTATCCTCCTTTCCGATGATACTAGGGTTGGATAAGTATGAAATAAGAATCACCATTTTGACTCTGTACTTACTGCTGATGTTAAAGTGGCTATGGAGTTAGTGTGTGCATTCCTCCTAAGTATTGGTTTGATCTCAAACTTTTCAAATGTCAAGATTACATTCTTTACCACTTCCAGGTATTTTTTTTCATTCATTTTATTTTGCTTTAAATGCATCATTTGCTTGATTCACTACTAGGAACGAGTTGATATGGACTAAAACTTTATTTGCTTCTAATAGTTGTAATTTCCATAGTGCCAATAGGAGTTATAGCTTAAAAAGCAAGACGAACACATTGTTCTATCAATCCCTCTATTAGAGTGAGTATAACGATTCCTATCCTAGACCCTTTTGAGTTACTAGATCCATCCACATATACTTTCCATAGGTCTAGGGTTGGTGCTTCCTCGATTAGAACCTCCATTTGATCCTATAATTTGTTTGTGGGCTCCTTAGTCCACTCAACAATGAAATCAACAAACTTCTATCCTTTAATGGCCAACTGATGTTTGTATTGTATTTAAAACTCACTCGATTGTATAGGTATTTAAGAAAGTTAGTTAGATAGGTCCGATTTATCCAAAATATTCTTCAGTGGGTGAGATGTTAGGACAATCACCTTATGCTCCCGGAATAATTTCTTTGTCTTCTTAAGGCCATGCTTACAATAAATGCTACCTTGTATAAAGGAGAATACCTATGTTATTCTCTTTTCAAGGAATGACTTATATAGTATAATGGACATTACTTCCTCTCTCTATCTACTGTGAGAACAACACTAGTTGCTTTGTTAGTGAAGGCCACATAAAGGTATAAAATATCATTAATGTGGGGTTTCTCAACAAGGGTACTTTTTCCTATATATTCTTTGATGAATTGAAAAGCACATTCACATTCCCCACTCTATAAGTAGTCATTGTTTTCCTTTAATAGTTGTAAAAATTGGTAGGCATTTTTTTGTACATTTGGAGATGAAATGACTTAATGCAGCTATCCTTCCATTCTATTGTTGGACTTCTTTAACACATCTTGGTGACCCTGATGAGTGCTTAAAAAGCACTAAAATTACCATGATTTAATGTACTTTAATTGATTAATTAGATTTATATTTGTATGATTTTATCATATTTTTATATAAATTTATCTTTTTGAAATCATAGGTATTTTTATTATTCTTCAGGTATTTTCGTTCAAAAATAACTTAAAGATTCGAAGAAAAATAATGGATGCAATACATCACAAATATGTGGAGAAAAAAATGAGGAAAAGTTTAAAATAATAGAAAAATTGGACAAAATGGGTCAAAATGATCAAAAATATAAAAAATGCCGAGTCTCGCACGCATCTTGTGCAAAGCCAACACACACGCATGCGCGTAGCTAGCACACGCCCGTGCCCACACCCATATGTGCAAATCTCAATCCCCATACGCGTGCCAACATGTCCAAACGCGACTAAGATCAATTTTCAAGATATTTTTCCACTTTTTTAACCTTTTCCTTACCTATAAAAGGACCATCTCTCTCATTGTAAAAGTCATCATTCAAATCCCTCACCCCTATCCCAAAAATCACACATTTCTCTCACTATTTCTTAGTTTTTTAAGTTTGCTTTAGTTTTAATGTTCTTCTCTTTTTTAGAAGAGCTAGTTATGCCTTTGTAGATTTTTAGTTTTTGATTTAATAAACGGAAATGCAAATCCATTTAAAGATTTTCCAGAAACAGAATCAATATCAAAGTTCTGTAAGGATTCTTTTGAAGTATAATTTTAAAATGAATTCTTTATAGTTATTTATATTTTTTATTCTTATATGCTATATTTAATTTTTTTGTGATTAAACTTAACAAGACTGGTTGTTTATAAATATGATATCTTAATAACGTAGTTATGCTTGCAAAATATCAAATAAGTAAAATATTTCTATAAAATAAATTAATTTTATTTTATATTAAGGATGTTAGAGAGAAATATATTATTTTTCATTACAAACTTAAATCTGAAAATTAGATTTTGAGGTTTAATTATCCGGTTTGATTTAGAGTAGTGCTATTTTATTTATTGGTATAATCACCCAGTAGTTAAAGTAAAGCTCTATTTCAAAAAAAATTATAAGAACTATTATTCGAAAATGTATTGACAACATATTTTCAGTAATGATTTTAAAACTTGAAAGTTAGTACTCGAATAATTAAATTCTTAGCTTTAAATTGTGAATCTTAAATAAAGTTTAAAATGTCTAACCCCACCAAAGGTGACATTTAAATGATTCATTTTCAATCTCTTAGAAAAAGGAATTAATTTAATTAACCAAATTAATTAACGATCCTACCCATAGGTGTTAATTGATTTTTTAATTAACAAAGAATATATAACACCACCAAAAATGGTATTTATATAAGAAAGAAAGAATCAATAAATATCAATTTATTTATTTAATAACCTAAATACTATGAGCAATCATAATTAACTTAATTACTATATCCATAAATACTTCACTATTATGAATAATAAAAATTTGCATTATTGTTTATTTGATCCATATTTATGTTTATTTTTTATTTTATTAGATTAGGAAACACAAAATCAAAATATCATGATAAGATGTTTAGAATTTAATTTCGTTTTTAAAAGTTTGAATAATAAATTAAAAACCACATATATTCCTTTCTTAGATCGACCTTAGGTGTATACTTGTCATTTCCTATAAAATAATTCGTGCACTTGCAAGAGTTTTACAAATATAAAACCAAAGTATCTACAAGATTGATATTACTAACCCGATGTTGATCTTGTCTCATCATACCTCATATTCACAAGGGTCGCAATCTTGTTGAGTTTGGCCTCGATCCCATGAGAAATACCAAATGCCTTAAGAATTTCCCTAATGTCACTCTGAAAACACACTTATTTAGATTAAGACGCATCTTATAGCATCTTATTATAGTAAAGAACTCATCAAGGTTGAAGACGTGATACTTAACTATTTTTTATCTTAACCATCACGTCATCAACATAAACTTGCATGTTTTGTCCAATTTGGTTTTCAAAAATTTTGTTTAACAACCTTTGATAAGTAGCTTCGATATTTTTCAAACCAAAAGGCATCCTGGTGTAATGATATGTTCCTTCATCTATGATGAATGTTGTTTTCTCCTCACCTCTTGGATATATTCATATCTAATGATATCCAAGTATGCATCCATAAAACTCATCGTTCTAAAAGTGGCAGCCATATCGACTAACTGATCGATATTAGGTAAGGGAAAATAATCCTTTGTAGTGGCGGTGTTAACATCGATGAAGTTAACACACATTTTATGGACTCCTCCCGTCTTGTTTGCTAAAACAACATTTGACATAATGTTTGACAATCTCTCGAACCCAACCCACATACTTTGTTTTTATAATTTTTGCTCTTTTATCATGCAAATCTCCTTTTTCCCTATCGAACTGGCTTCTTGGTGTGCTCGACATTCAACTCATGTGAAATGATGTTGGGATTAATACCTGGCATATCTTTTGGTTTTCATACAAAAAGATCACATTTTTCTTTAAAAACTTAATCAATGATTCCCTTATCTCAATTGAAAGTTTCGAACTGATTTTTAAATACTTGTCTTCTTATGGATTTTCCACTGGGATTGTTTCATAATCTTCGATTGCCACTGTCATTACTTGACTTTTCACCAAATGTGTAGTACTTGGACTTAAACGTATCCCATCCTTTTGTTGCTACTTTGGACCACAAGGTATTGCATTTTTCATGGAAAAATTGTAACAACTCTTCACCTTTTTTTGTTTTCCTCTTATTTCTTTTACCCCATCCATTGTAGGGTACTTAATAAGTTGATGGTACATTGAGGGAAAAATTTTCATTCTATAAATCCAAGTTCTACCCAAGATTTCATTATAAGAGGTAAGGATGTTCAATACCATAAAATTAGTAAGTTTGATGGCCCCTTCTTTGAGAATGGAGAGCTGTATTGTACCAACCAACATGGTTAAGCTACCATTGAAACCTGCCAACAATATTTGTTGTTACATAATCTCTTTGGGGTTTATCTCCATATCTATCCATATCCAGTAGTGTTGATAAGTATAACAAATCCGAAAAGCTACCATTGTCTATCAATATTCTACGCATCTTACAATGTGCGATTTTAACTATGATGATAGAAGAATCATCATGTGAGATGGCAAGACCTCTCATCCTTAAAAAAATGGGGAATATCGATCTTTCTCGTCTCAAAGTGTAAATAGTTTGGTGCGTATCTCTAGCCTCCCGAGTGTACCTTTTTCTCGAATTATGAGTATGTTCTAACATGGTATGAATTACACATACATCTCCTTATAGGGGATAATCGGGTCTATTTTCTTCTCTTCGAGAAGGATAATCATGTGGAAAAAATTCTCTTCGAGGATCTTCTTCCTTATTTTTTCTTTTTGGACCTCTATTTCCATCCACCAGGTCTCTTAGATGTCTATCAAATAAAAGTTACTCTATTTCTCACTTAAGGTGCCTATAGTCCTTTGTCCAATGACCCGTGTCTTTGTGAAAGTCACAATACTTATTGGGGTCTCTCAAAGGGGCTCTCATAGGTTGTAACCACCTTTCCTAATCCATTCTCTCCATCATTTGTACTACATAAACCAACGATAATGCAATGGTGGACCTCTAAAAGGTGATAAAGCTCCCCCTACATCCCCTGTCTTCCTTTGGGTGCAACTGCAAGCTTAAAATAGGGTGGGTTCGAGCGTCTATCAATAAAAAGATTCCTTTATTTCTCTTTCTTGCTGGTAGAGGGCTTATCCAAAGGTCTAGATAATGAGCTTCTTGATGACTTCAATTCCTTTTTCATGTTAACAAATTTCTAGGGCTCTTCATAAACCATATCTAGGGAGCGTGGAGTAGTCTTAGTCAACTATATGAATAGATCATTGTCCCTTTTCATTCCATTTCGAAAGGCTTCAACAGTAATGGAGTCTGGGCACTGGGAGATCTCCATTTTTTTAGTCTTGAATCTTTTCATGTAAATTTCCATTGTTTCACCATTCTTCTAGACGATGGAGAATAGATGGTACAATTCCTTCCTAATAGGCTTGTTAAATTCATAGTTGGTGATGAAAATCTTGACTAACCCATTGAAATCCTTTATGCTCTTTGGAGGTAATTTGATGAACCATTTATATGTCATTTCTTAGAAGTTGGCATTAAATAATTTGCAGAATATGGTATATCTTTTATTCTCTAGCATGTATACAAAAACCACAACCATTTTGAAATGTATAACATACGCTATGATATATTTTGTCCCCTTATAATAAGGACACTTAGGATCGGAAAACTTGAAAGGCGACACTACTAGTTTAATATCATCATAAAAGAGGGATACCGACAACTGATCACATACAATCTTGATATCACTTAGAGGGCGTACCTTTCCTTGACTTTTTAATCAATCGACCATTTTTTCTTCCATATTTTTAATCCTCTCATCCCAATCACCATTGAAAGGTTCATGTTGTATTTGGTGTCCCTTGGAAGCAAAGGTTTCTAAGCTACATGGTTCTGGCAAGTGTTGATGAGTGGTTGGGTTGAGATGATGGCATGTTGTATATGTAGATTCTTGAATTGGGGTTGTAGGTGTGGGTAGCTCATAGGTAGAATTGGTTCGATACAGGTTTGGATATCTAGTAGGTTCGCGAGTGGCTTGTTTTGATCTCCCTAGATGGTATGGTCTTATTGGAGGAGTTGTCGTCAGAAACAAACTCCCAATCCCCACTGAATAATTGTTTTTTACCAAACATGATTTGAGCTATTTGTTATCATTTTGTGATATGATAAAAATTCTAATTCCTCTTGTTGGAGTTTTTTTTTTATTTTGACATCTCTTTCAAGATATGTGCTTTCAAAGCTATAACTAATTGAATTGGTTACACGAGAGATCATTTTGGTCACTTCGAATCTATTCGAAGTACTACAAGTCTAGCAGGATCATACCATAACACGTGATGCGAGTCGATTGTAGGTGAAACATGTGGTATATGATCATTGAGTTCAAACTCAAGGATTGTGTGAATTGGACTGTTTCTTTATTTGGGTGGTGTGTGATGACTAGTCATGACGATATGAATGAATTTTCTTATAACAGGTGCTAATTATCCTTGGATATGAAACGAAAAGTCTCAAATTCTTACAAAGGATTAGAAAATTTTAAGGCCCATGATAGACACTAATTGATTGGAGAATTGTTAGTGTGTTAGATCTTCTACAAAGATGTTAAAGAAATACAACTTTTAGATCCTTTATTGATGTTATTAGTGAGGTATATATAGGCAAATAAGTAGTTACAGGTGTTATTATTACAATAGTGGGCACTCTATCCAAGGTGTGTTAGAGAAGATCCACATGAAAAGACTACAAACAAACATCAAGTTGCTATATACACTTTTGATAACAAAGGAACATATCGTTACACACAAACTGCACTTTTCAGATCGCAGCTTGCTAAGCTCATTCCCCGTCTTCTATAAGAACTAGATCAATTGTCCCCTAAGAACCAGGTCGTTACTCTCAAACTGCTAACTCATACATCATCACACGGCCATCAAACAAGCGGGGTGATGCAGGTCACTTAGGTTGCGTCCCTACTAGCTAGATGATATCAAACAACACCTATATACTGCGTAATCTTCCAATCCCTTTTTCTTTATGTGGTAAAGAGGATAAACTGCGTCACCTCTTTATAATGTATTAACAAAGTTCAACCAGCCCTGTGACTTATCTTTTCTTTTTTTGGTTCAAAAGCCGCTGACTTAAAAGTACACAACTTTTAAAGATATTCATTGATTAGCAAAAAGACATTCATTCATTATTCACAAGTTCACTAAAAGGAGAAACTTTTACTTGAGCTTGAAACCTCCATATAAGGATGTATTTATTTACATATGGAGTCTGATTTCATGCATGTACTAATAATACTTTCTTGATATTATCAACGAATATCATATGTTGATGCACCTAATTCATACAAAAATTTTCCCACTAAAAGATGAATGGAAAGGCATCACACCTACAAATTTGGGATTTAGACTTGTGGGAAAACACCATCAAGACGACGATCCATGATTAACGAAACTGTTTCAAGAAATGAATCTTCACATGATTCCGGGAGCCCAACTTCATTGGCTTCTTGAATGATCTGCTCAATAACAGATGCATGTTTTAAGGTTTCCCTGCACATGGTACTTCCAATTGCAAATGGAGTAAGCCCTCTCCCTGCACCTTTCTTGAGAAGCATAGTAGAAATGCGAAGAATGCGAGCACACTCAGGTGGTATGTCCCACCCGTGAAACTTCAAAAGCTCTATATCCTTTTCAGCATCCAATGATTTGATGTACTCAATAGTGTCGGGAGAGTAAGGTTGATGAGCTTGTGGCCAATAGAGCCAGTCGAAGGTGCAATCTTCAAACTGCAGTCAAGAAAAAAACAAAAAAAAAACAGAAGATAAGTTGGAAGATCAATGATATAGCTTAAATGTCTTTGATCAAATTTTAACCACATAAATTGTTTTACTGATTAAATCTCATTGCTGCGAAACAAGATTGAAAGTTAAAACAAATTCTAATAGAAGAAGTTAAACATCCTCTCTAATGGTTATGAAGACTTGAAAGCAGCGATGCAATTATAGTAGGAACATGCTGATAAAATGTTGCAAGATATTAATAAATGTGAGGGTAAACAAAACCCTGAACACTAAAGTATCATTAGTGAATCACTTTAGTAAACTAATTAACCAGTGATAAAAAAAGATTTGTTAGCATACTTACAGTCTTGGGTAAGCAATAGCCATGATCAATGGGAACAAGCATGATCTTATTTTCTTTGCCATCACTGCAAACCAGTATGTTCCCAGCATGCCTATCTGCATTTGCCAACCTAATGTCCAACACAGATATCTTGTGAACCTCTTCCACTGGGAAGGCACGAGGACCCATATCCTCACAAGTTCCATTGTTTTTCACAAACATTTGCAATGATCCAATCTTAACACACTTAGAAGTATATTCATAACCTTCTGGATGATAGAATCCTCCATGCAAGCACTTAACCATCAGAGTTGGTGGTACCCCAGCGAAACCCCTATCTTCATAATAAGACCAGTGAGTGCGAGGTCCACTCCTTGGATGATCCAAAATGTATGCAGCAACTTCCCTCAATGCCCCTTCTCCAACACATGCTCCTTTCTTCAAGCCTTCACCATCTAGTGACACCGGTAGTCCCCGTGGATTATTCACAGCCATTGGTTCTTCATCAATTGGCTTGAAAACAGACACATAGTTCACACCAGATGAATCTTGCATCAAATAAGTCCCTCCGGATCCATCTGAGGAGCGAATAGGGTGATTGCCTTTCTCTAACCCCTTAGCAGTAGAGTTAATTACCTCTTTAATAAGTAATGACAGCTTGATCTTGGAATTTACAATGAGAGGTTCCAAAAGGAAATCTCTTGGAAATAGCTTCTTCTCTATGACCTGAGGTTCAGTAGCCACTGACTTGTATTTTTTCACTAGGTTAGTCTCATTGTCAAAAAATTTTGATGCCTCAATTGATACTTCCAAGTCATTTTGAATGGGTCTGGCCCTGACTTTGGCAGATTTCCTAACCAGCAGGTGAATAACAGCATCATTGTTTTTGCAGATATCATTGATCAGTCTCTGATCTTCAAGTTCCTCACCATCACAGACAAGTTCCTGATCTTTGAGATCAGCAAAATCTTTCCCTTTCTTAGCAATCTGCTGCTTCACATATTCTACATTTCTAGTCCTTTCAATCTGGAACTCAAACCCCTTCCCACATACAGTCCTCACAACTATAGGTTGGAGATCTGAAAGCCTTAGCACCAGATGCAAAACATTCCCATCAGATACTCCATAATCTCGGACACAAGAATTATTTCGAGCCAGTTCTCTTCCATCAAAAACCAGTTTCTGTTTCTTCACAAAAAACCCTTTAGATGCTTGAATTCTCAGCTTCACAGAAGCAATAGAGTCAGACTCCATCACATGCATCGGAGTCAAAGAACCAGCAATACTTAGATATATCAAAATAGAGGAATTACTAAACAAACGGAAGGATTCTTCATGTCCTCTACTCCGAGCTACACTGACAACTGACATTGTGTCTCTTCTCAGTCTAAAACCCCTGTGCCTAAAATGTGCAGACAACTTATAAGAAAAATCCTGGATAAGCAAGTAGTCAGGTTAAAGCCAACACCATGATCCAAGAGTAACGAAAGCAAAGAATCTCTGTGGAAATGAAACTAAAAGCTTCTTATCACGTCTTATACCAAATTGAAGCTTTGAATGAATTCAGGCTTTTCAAGGAAACAAGAGTTGACTACCTGACTAAATGTTGTAGTAAAAAAAAAATAGATATATAGTCAAACTTTCTATTTCCTGTCTTTCCAATGCTTCGAGAAATTGAGTTAATGTCACGGTTTGGTTCAGGGAAAGAAAAACTTTTTTCCGGAAAACTAATAGGAAAACACCTACAAAGTGCAATATATCTCCGATCAAGTAAATGCAAGATCGAGATAGAAAGAAACAGAGAGAGAGCTCTAAGGTGACGATAAAGTCACTAAAGATATATAAATCTGTAATAGATACTAAAACCCTAAATACCTGCATGAACAAAGAGAAGAGAAAGAAATAAAATTATCAACAGAAACTTAAAGATTCATAGCTTTTTATTATATGAAAAATCTTCATAACAAAAAATCGAGGTCAGTTTTCATTGAAAAAGTAAAAAAGAAAGAATAACCAGAATGTAACAAAGATCCTGATACAGAGAACTCTCAAGAAGCTTAGTGATTTCATATATCTACATTTTTCAATAAGTAAATAATAATAAAGAAATAAAAATGTGAACATTTGAGAAAATCTTCTAGAATTAACAAGAAAAGTAGATTCTTATAAACTAATAATCAGGATAAAGCTCAATTCAAGTCTAACTAATAAGTAGATTTCATTTTCTCAGTATTTTCTTCCCATTTTCCCCGTAGCCAATCAGATCAAATCAGATAGAAACTGCAACAAAATTTCAAATATAAAAGAAGAAATTGATAATGGAGGAAAAACTAAAGAATAAGAAAATTAATATTAATACCTGAAGAATCTAAGTTGGACAAGAAAAGTAGGTTAATGAAGATAAAGTGAAACAGTTGAATTCTGAGACTCTGTTTGGAGAATCGGATTAGGATATATTCTGGGTCTTCTTCTCCAAAATCTCCACTATAACATGTTATTATCAGAAAGTGAGAGAGAAATGGTTATATATAGTCCAATGTATCAGCGACTCCTGACGGATATATCGGGCTGTTAATTACCGTCGTTAGTGCTCTAACGCGTGTTATGGATGATTCATGGAGTCGGATTTAGTGATTTACCCTAATATATTAAGTTATCAACTAATTTTATTAATATTTCCATAAAAAAATATTTCTATTTTATTTTATTTAAGTAGTTATACTTCATTTGTGTGTTAACTTATCTATCAATTTATAAAAAATATTACTCCTAAAACTTATAACAACACAAATAATATTAGATGATGTTAAATCTAATGAACTATAATTTAATTTAAAAAATATATAATTACACGATGTTTAAAATAAAATATTATAAATTATGAAAATATATAGAATTAATATAAATAATATTATTTTATAGTTATTTTTTTAACTTTTTTTTAAATAACTAAATTACTAATAAACAACTATACCAATAAAAAAATTTATTCAGATAATAGGTCTAAAATTAAATCCCACAGTGAGTTTTATCAACTCAACTCAACTCAACCCAAATTTTTTAAAAATAATTATTATTTCATTAAAAAATGTTTTAGTAAAATAATCATTTTTATTATGAATACACAATAATATAAATAAACATAATAAAAATTAATTTAATTTCAATTCTTCATATTTCTAATGTCTTTTATGTTTCATTCATTTTTTTTCTATAATGTCAGAAATAAATCAAAAATGTTGTATAAAAATAACTGAATGATTTGATCTTGCGATTTTTTTCTATTTATTAACTTTACAATATACAATAAAGCTACAAAATGCAATAAAATTGTTTATGAACAATTGTAGATAGCTATAGACAATTGTGAACAGTTGTTTATGGACAGTCATGAATTGCTATCTATGAAAAATTATTTACAGCTAAAATGATTATAAATAGCTGTGAACAACTGAATGAATATGGACAATAAATCATAATAATTTTTTTATATATAACTAAGCTGTCAATAAAGTACAACAAAACTATTTTGGAAGCTATGTTGTCCATTGACATTTGACTTATCTCAAATGTCACGATAGAATAATAAACTTACTCTTAATGTAAATTTTATTATTCTTAACTCTAAATATATGTTTAATTAAAAAAATTAACAATAATCTAATTTTGCTATTAATAAAATAAAAATATTTTATATCTCAATATATTGTGTGTCAATAAGCAAAAAATAATAAAAGACGTGAAGTGATATGGTGAAATACTTAGGAAAGTTTACAAATTTATCGTATCAAATTTATTCGTTTCTATTTATTGGTTGCTTAGTCTTAATATTTTTTCATTTATCTGTTTTACAATTTTCTTAATTCTTTATTTTTCCTATGGAGAAG
Source organism: Hippophae rhamnoides (assembly GCA_033030585.1). Taxonomy (NCBI): domain Eukaryota; kingdom Viridiplantae; phylum Streptophyta; class Magnoliopsida; order Rosales; family Elaeagnaceae; genus Hippophae; species Hippophae rhamnoides. Next base: position 59,432,749 of record CM065429.1, on the reverse strand, counting down.
AGCAAAGAATTTCGATCAATTTAATAAGCTTTATGATTCATTTAATGATTTGAAGGTAAAATTTATCTTTTTTTTCGTTTAAAGTGACAGATTCGAATCACACAAAAATATAATTGAATAAATAAAAAAGTTAAATAAACCTTTAATTTGTATTATAACGAGTAAAAAGAAAAGAAAAATAACTTTGGAATCCACCCTAATAAGACGCTACTAGGGACAGAAGATTTATTATGTAACCATATCTTGCAACAGCTACATGTTTCGGAAGCACTTCTTGGATCACCAACAATTCTTTATGGACATATACTCTATAGACTCCAGGTTAAAGATAATGAGATCGTATTTCAAACATTTTATTTTAGATAATGCCATACTTTTGGTATGATTTGATTTATTATTGGAAACGGAAGAAAAATAAGTCTTTATTACCAGACTATTAATTAAAGCACCATCTTTTGGACACTTAAATAAAATGAAAATTATCAAGACGACATTTTATCTAAAAAGACACTGAATGTCAACACAAGTTTGGAGGGCAATAGAGGAGAGCCTGACCACAAGCCACACTTGCATCTGAACCATTCTCGTTTATAATTGGTGACAAAAGACGGCCAAATGGTTACATAGTTCTACATTTTGATACATCATTGTATACAACTTACTACGAAATGTAAGTAAATTCTATTGAGAAACTAAGTACTGAACAAAAATTCAATAAGTTAGATTTAAAAGGGAAAAGAAAAGGAAAGAAAAAGAAGCATCTCCATCCCACTTACTACAAACAAGAACATAAAAGGCGACCAATTCAAAGATTTTTCTCCAAGAAGTCCCAAATTCTTTCCTCCATATATATCAGATCTCTATGCTGACGAGGCATGTGACGTTCATCTGGAAAAATTAGCAGTTCATAAGGCTTTCTAGCTGCCACAAGTGCATTAACGAGTCTAGCAGTGTGCCTAAAGTGCACGTTTTCATCTATCATGCCATGTACGAGTAATAATTTCCCTTTCATCGTAGGCACATGGTGCATTACAGATGCATATTCATAATCCTCTAAATTCATAGAAGGCAGTCCCATATATTTTTCTGTATAAAAGGTGTCGTATCCATCCCATGATGTGACCGGAGCACCAGCAACAGCACACCTAAACACATCAGGAAACCTAGCCAAAGTCATAGCGGAAAGATATCCACCATAACTCCATCCATACAGGCCAATTCTGCTTGCTTCTGCTAGCCCTTGTTTGATTAGCCACTCAGCTCCACTAAGTTGGTCATCTGCATCAATGCGTCCACATTTGTACTTTAAGGATCCTTCAAACTTCAGTCCACGTCTAGCAGTTCCTCTATTGTCAAGCTGTCATAAGCAAATCATAGTCAAACAACCATTATTCTTAATAGCCGAGCTGTCATTATTAACCATGTCTTCATGACACTAGTAAAAACAATTTCAGAACCACTCAATGGTCAAGATATATATTTAGAGAGAGAGAGAGAGAGTACGCCACGGTTTCACATGAAAGGAACCTCATGCCAACAAGAAGAAATGTGAATACTAACCTTCCACACAAGTATGCCTTTGCTTCGTAAATACTGTGCTCTCATGTCAACTGTATTAATCCAAGAATTAAACACTCTCTGCACACTTGGTCCTCCATATACGCAGATCAATGTTCTATAAGGTGGTTGTCCGAAACTTTCTTCATCTGGCTTATATAATGCCCCATACAACACAGTTCCATCATTAGCCTGTACTTGAACTATCTCTGGAGGTTCAAGTTGAAGATTTGTAAATTTTGGAATTTCAAAAGGTGGCTCATACAGAGGCCTTATCAAGCTTCCATCTTGCAAGGAACAAAGCATGACCTTAGGAGGAGAGTCAAGGGAGTCATGGATATCAACAAAATTCTTCATATGATGATCAAGAACAACAACATGTTTCCCACTGCTACGAGTCAACCTCACTGGTGTCTGCAATGGCCGGTTAACATCGATGAAAAGTTTAGAATTGTAAAGATTAGATTCTAATGGTCCATCTAAGGTTCCAGTAAAATATACAAGCCCGGCAGCTTCATCTACACCAGCAATTTTTTCAACCATCCAGTCCCCTTCAGTTAAAGGTCCTAAACAATTTCCATTTGCATCATGCACGTAAAGGTGTCTATACCCTGTCTTTTCACTAGCCCAGATAAATCCCCCAGAATATTTGCTTACAACTCTATCTAATGGCATGAAACAATCATGTAAGTTAACCCACGTGTCTTGCTCTTCAACAAGTAAAACTTTTCGTTGGCCAGTTCTAATGTCAAATTTAATGACCTTCAAATTAGTGTGAGACCTGTTCAAGACCTGGGCGATTAATATATTCCCATGCATCCAATTTACTCTGGCCAAATATTCCTCCTCATTGTCTGGTTGATCTGAACCCCCACAGAGAAGATCCATCCAAGTGATAGGACCTCCTGTGGCAGAAACTACCCCAAGACGAACCTTAACATTTGAAGCTCCTGCAAAGGGGTAAGCATGATCTTCCTGTGCATTCGAGCCAACAAAACTTTTACCTTGGTGAATAATTCTGAAAAGAGGTATCTCGGAAGAATCAACTTCTATAAATGCAATAAATTTACTGTCTAATGACCACCAATACCCATTCTTCCGATCCATTTCCTCCTGCAATCAGCAGCACAATGAAATTTCAGGAACAGTTTAATTGAATCACCTAAATAATGTACGTTATTATGGAAAATAATGTCACTCTACATAACAAGAAAGGATAATCTTAAATTGATATCCTCACCTGAGCTATATATTCAGCAAGGCCATGAGTCTGCAATACACAAAAACTGGGAGTCATAAAGACAAAAACTTAACATGTTCGAAATTATTTTTAAATCATAACCAACAATAGAACACTCATGTGCTTCTTAAATTCAATATAAGTGCAGCAAAGATTCACAAAATTCAAACTAACCAAAGTATCTCCTCTTACACCGTTTGTTAACTGCTTTGATTCATTTTGAAACAAATTTAGAACATGCAGCTCACAGTCTCTAACATAAGCAAGCATTGTACCATCAGGGGATATGTGTGGATCAATAATTGGTGAACACGAAGTGCTTGGAAGCTTGAGCTCTGGTGTTGAACATGATAAATCCTGGAAATATATCTGCAGATAAAAGATTAACCAAATCATCATAAGAATTCAAACATTTCTTGTATATGGTATATTCTTTAATTTCAGAAAATAGAGACTAAAAGATAATGTAAAAATTACTAGTATAATATCAAAAGCAAAATAGCATTTCAAGATACAATATAACAATCCAAAATGGACGGCATCCATTAATGAATTATGAAAAGAGAACAGAGGATATAACAGTAATTATGTGGGGAGTAAGAAACAAACCCCTGCCGGCAATGGCACCATTATTACTTTTTTTCTTGTGCCTGTCTTCACCCACTCATACCATGTCACTCCCAACCCACGCTCCCTTAACCTCTCTCTTCTTAATTCCTCTTCTGGTGATATATTGTTCTCGTCAAACCCCCCATTTGGGGGACAAAACAATAGTTCTTGCTTGAAAGTTTTCAGATCAAAAGCAAAAACCTGCCTATTCAAAGTGTGGTCAGGACTAAATAAATAAGTTACAAGATTGTCATCCAAACTGAAGCTGATTGCAGTTGGAGCAATATATCCAGGCAATGGGTACTGCACGATTTCTTTAAGAGGGAAAAGAATAGAGTCATCAACACTTTGTGCAACACTGGAGTCGGTCACGGGCATGTCGCACGGAAATAATCGAGAACGCTTCAGATTCTTCCTACTTTTGTTGTCATCAAAAGAATGCATTACAAGAGAGCTAAGGAGCACAGCTTGGATAAACAAGCGTCACCAATCTAAACAAAAGCAAAATAGGTGTTAGATTACTGGGGAAAAATATATTCTGAATGTACACCTGTTGCTGCACAAGCTTTATGTTGGAGAAACCAAGATCATCATGTGTTATCGAATACAAGTAGTCCCTATGAAATCAATAAACCAATGCCAGAGAGAAGAACAGAGAGAGATGAGAGGGCTAAAAAAAAAAAGAATTCAGCTCAGTGAGGCACCGAGGCCTAAAAAGCTCTATTCCCACACACCAAATGACAAAGAAAAAGTTCAGACATTCGAGAAAGCATGGTATAGTGATTCCACAAGGTCAGGATCAAGGAAGAGTCTCTCATTTATTATGAATTAAAGTGAAGTAAAAAGATTAAAAAGTTGAATTTATAAGAACCTATCACAAAAATGGTTAGTTAATTCATAAGCTCTCTTTTTTTCCTTTTAAAAGTTTATGATAAAAGTAAAATTCGTATCAGTGATGTAAGTTTAAGGTCCATTTGATACCGTTTATCCTTTTGATTAAAAGTAATTTCAAATGAATCAAAGCAATTTAAAGAGTATTTGGAAATCTTGATTAGAAGTAGTTCAAAAATTTGAGAAACATTATTTGTGCTTTTAAGAGTAATGCATACTCTCATCCTAAGATAATTACTAAATTGTCATTCAAAATCAATTCCAATAATTTTATGCCAATGCTTCTCTTTAAACCACTTTTGACTAAAATACCATTGAAACCATTTTCAAAAAAGCACACCCAAATTGGCCTAAGTTTCTTGAGCTTTTATATGAGCATATTAGCAACCATACGAGCAAACAAGAAATCCAACAAGAAATAAGGAAAACCAAATAATGCCCATATTTTTTAAAGTGTGATAATTGAATTGGAAACACATTACAGACAGAGAACAGCCAATACCTGATTACAAGCTAAGAAACCCCTTGAAGATAAATTATCCACAGGGTCCGATCACAAGCGTGAAGACTCTTCGGGACGACAAATAGAAATTCATAAACAAAAGCAAAAGCAAAAAAGTGAACTTTTTGATTTAATTGGAATTCAGAAGTAGCCGCACCGCAATATTTGAAACATAAAAGGCAAACAATACTTAACGATTTTTATTGAACCTTGCGAAAATGGTCGGCCATGAAACTGAAGAAGAATTAGAAGAACATAGCAGACTTTAGATTCCTCAGCAGAGTCAAATCGTTATTGAATCCGATATCATAATCTAAAAGGAAAATGATCATTTAATTTTTTTATTTATTTATTAAATTTAAATCATATATTTTTTATATAAAAATTAAAATATATTTTTTATATAAAAATTAAAATATATTTTTTATATAAAAATTAAAATATATTTTTTAATAATAATTTCAAATATACAATACATAATAATATAAAATAAAAATCCTCCTCCAATCCAAAAACGATTTCTTTGAGTGTATTACTATTGTAAATCTCTTCGATTGCTAATAATACACAAGTAAACTTTTAACACGTTTGAAACATTGTTTTTCTTTAAAAATAAATAATATTATTTTAATAAATTTTTTATTTTTAAATAATTAAAATATAATTAAACTTAATTTTTTAATAATAATAAAATGATAATAAATATAAAAAATTACAAAATATTAATTTAATATTTTATAATTATAAATTTTTTTTTTCAATATTTTCTTAATTTTTTTTAAATTTATTATAATATTACTATTGATTTTTTATTTAATAATTTTATATAAATTTTATATTTTTCCATATTTTAATCATTTCATAAAAAAATATATTATTATCTGAAGACTTTGTCTAGTAACTTTAATATTTGAAAACTTCTACCGCCTCTTTCAATTTTTTTTTTTTTTAATATTAAGATCTTGAATTTAGTTGAGCACCAAATATACATAGAGTGAATTCTCTCTCTCTCTCTCTTAATAATTGAAATTTCTTGTTTCGAAGTAGGAGTGTTTATTGTTTTTGAAAAATAATGTATTTAACACCTTAAAACCTTAACAATAAAAATAAAAATATAGGTCCCTTTGAATTAGGAAGCTTTTGAAGTTGTAATAAAGCTACGAGGTTATCTTAGTAATTATTTTCTAAAACAATTTGTTGACAAATAGGAAAAAAAAGTATTTCATTCAATAACAAAGTAGGTTTTTAATTATTAAATTCATTAAAATTTATATTTAAAAACATTACTTTTAATTAATATCGGAGTTCATGTAATATTTAAAAAAAATAAAAAGTTTAAATCATATAAAAATGATAAAAGTATAGGTACCCCTTGTAGTGATAAATTATGATGAAAGAAATTTGTATTTTTATTGAATCAACAATAGCCTTTTAATAGGTAATTTATAGAATTGAAAAATGGAAATCAACGTCCTAATACTTGCACGTCGAAGTGCTTGTGATAACAATACAAAAAAAATCAACAATTAACTTAATATCTCTGAAAATCAGGGATTTTATTCCGACTCAATCAGAGAGAGAGAATCTCAACAAACCCTCCCTTAAACTAAGTGCTATTTAGCAGTTTAGTATAACATAGGTATTTCACAGACACCAAGTTGTTTACGAAGACGTTGAAAAACTTCCACTTTTAAGACTTGATTAACACATCTGTAACTTGATTATGTGTTCCACAAAACATCATTTTAACAGTACCTTCATTGGTCAGATCTCGTAAGAAATGAAACCTCACATCAATATGTTTACTATGACTATACATCACTGGATTCTTGGCAAGCTTTATGGCTGAGCTATTATCACACATGATAGTTGTTCCTCCTTCTTGTGCATACCCTATTTCTTTTAAAATTCTTCTCATCCAAATTGCTTGACAAGCACAACTAGCTGTTGCAATAAATTCAGCTTCAGTAGTGGATAGGGTTACAATTGGCTGTTTCTTTGAGGACAAAGCAACATCAGCATTATTCGTCTGAAAAACATATCCAGAAGTGCTTCTTCTTCCTTCCAATTCTCCAGTATAATCACTATCTATGAAGCCTACAAGTTTCTCAACTCCTCCCTTTCTATACAAAATTCCATAGTTGATGGTTCCTTTCAAATACCTAAGATCCCTCTTTGCAACCTCATAGTGTGATTCAATTGGACTTGACATGAAACGAGCAATTAAGCTCACCATATACATTAAATCAAGGCGAGTAGCTGTAATATACATCAAACTACCAACTATTTGTTTGAATTGTGTTTCGTTTACCTTGACTCCTTCTTCATCTTTATTTAACTTGTGGCTTGGTACAATAGGGTTGCAAACTGAGTTACTATCTTCCATGCCAAACCGTTTCAAAATTTCCATGGCATACTTCCTTTGACCAATAAAAATCCCGATAAGGCTTTGCAACACTTCAATTCCTAAGAAAAACCTCATCTTCTCCAAATCTGTCATGTCAAACTCCTTTTGCATTGACCTCTTGAAGTTGCTCATCATTAAATCATCATTTTCCAGTGTAAATAAGATCATCAACATAAATACTGATGATGAGTGTTTTTCCTACATCATTCCTTTTGAAGAAAAGTGTTTGTTTACTTTAGCTTTTCTCGAACCCTTCTTTCACAAAATAGGACTCAATACGTCTAAACCAGGCTCGTGGTGCCTGTTTTAAACTGTACAAGGCTTTGTAAAGTTTATAGACCATTTGCTCACATCCTTTTTTTTCGAAACCCTTTGGTTGATCGACATACACATCTTCATTCAAGATCCTGTGCAAAAATGTAGATTTAACATCTAGTTGGAATATTTTCTAACCTCGTTGAGCAACAAGAGCTAGTATCATTCTTATTGTGTCCATTCTCGCCACTAGTGCAAATACTTTTGTATAGTATATCCCATACTCCTGTGAATATCCCCTTGCCACTAGTCGTGCCTTGACTTTGTCAACTTTACCAGACTCATTCAACTTCGTCTTGTAAATCTATTTGACACTGATTCTCTTTGCATCTATTGGCAATTCAGTCAGTTCCCAAGTTTGATTTTTTTTAATTGCAGTCATATCGGCCTCAATTGCTTGCCTCCATTTGGCATTCTTTACTGCCTCTTCAAAAGTAGTAGGGTCATTAGAATCCACACATGCCATATTCACAGCTTCTTCATCTTCAGAAAGACCTTCACCTGAAACATAATGCTCCATCCATATTGGTAGAGCTCTAACTCTGTCTGCTTTTGTTTCTCTATTGACAGTATGAGCTGTGCCATTGTCATCTTCTTGATCTGTGTCAATGTCAACTTCTTCTTCAGCAACCTTTGTTTCTTCACTTTCTTGTTCTTCCTCATTAGTACTAGTAGTACCAGTTGCTTCATTTTCTAAATCTAAGTTCATAATCACTTCTTCTTGGTGATTTGCATCCCAATTCCACAAACAATTCTCTTCGAACACAACATCCCTACTTATTATGATTTTTTGTGCATTCAGATCATATATTTTGTAACCCTTGGACTCCTCACTGAATCCAAGTAATACACAACTTACACTCTTATTTTCAAGCTTTGTTCTCCTTGCATCTGGAACATGAACATGCCCCACACACCCAAACACTTTGAAGTGTTTGACAGAAGGTTTCTCACCACTCCATGCTTCTTCTGGTGTCATTTCTTTGACGGCTAATGTAGGAGATCTATTTAGCACATGTATCGTCCATTTCATAGTTTCAGGCCAAAAGATTTTAGGAACCCTTTTTTCAGATAATATTGATCTCACCAGATTCATCACAGTTCTATTCTTGCACTCGGCTACCCCATTTTGTTGTGGGGTATAAGTCGTAGTCAATTGTCTTTTTATTCCACTCATTCTAGAGAATTCATCAAATTCTATAGAATTAACTCCCCTCCTCTATCTGTGCGGAGTCACATAATAGGTAGGCTACTCTCCTTCTCAACTAACATTTTAAAGCACTTGAAGTAATAAAATGCTTCTGATTTTTCTAATAGGAAATATACCCATGCTTTTCTCGAATAATCATCTATAAAACATAAAATGTACCTCTTTTGGATGTTTGATACTGAGTAATTGGGCCACATATGTTTGCGTGTATCAGTTGCAATTTTTGAGAAGTCCTCCACTAACTTTTCTTGGGAATTGGGTCACGCTGCTACTTGCCTTTTACACAGTTCTCACATACAGCTATTGTTGTTGGTAATTGAGGTAGGTCTCGAACCATTCCCTTCGACTGAAGTATTCTAAGACCTTATTGACTGAGATGAGCATATCTATAATGCCAAAGATGTGCTAAATTGGATGCAGTGACCTGGAAACAAGTTTCCTTCTTTTCCTGAGCTCGAGCAAGCAGAACAAACATTCTGTTTGTTGTCATTTTTGTTTGAATGATCAGTCCCTTAAATGGATGGTAGATTCTGCACATTCTTGATTGAATTAGAACATCCAAACCCTTTTCTTGTAGTTGACCTATACTCAAGAGATTGTTCTCGAGTTCAGGCACATAAAACACATCTTGTATTAAATGATGTACTCCATTTACATTTAACCTTATACTGCCCTTTCTAAGCACATTTATTCTCATATTATTGTCGAGTTTCACCATCTGTCAAAATGTTTCATCCAGTTCTTTGAATGCTGATTTGTCTCCAGTCATGTGGTTGGAGCAACCAGAATCTAGAAACCAAGTTTCTTCGTTATGTGCAGTTGTCATTTCAACATAGGACATGAGCAGTAAGTCTTCTTCTTCATCAAATTGTGCAAAGTTTACTTCTCTGCTCATTGATGGACATTCATATTGATAATGACCGAGCTTATGGCATTTGAAGCATTCAATTGTGGCATGGTGATAATTTTGTCTTCCTCTATAATTGCTCCTACCACGTCCTATGTCTTCTCTATTGTTTCCAGTTTCAATTGTAGCTTTTAGAGCATGTTCATCACCTCCAGAATGCTTTCGAAATTTTTGTTCATGTACCAGTAGAGAACTCTGAAGCTCATCCATAGAAAGACAATTGATGTCTTTCGATTCTTCTATGGAACATACGATGTAGTTGAATTTTTCAGTGAGTATGCACAAGATCTTCTCCATGATCTTGACATCTTGCATATCTTCTCCAAGGTTTCGCATGCCATTTGCAACTAACATGACTTTGGAGAGATAATTAGTGACTGACTCACCGATCTTCACTTCCAGCACCTCAAATTCCCTTCGAAGAACTTGTAGTTGAGCACTCTGAATTCTTTCATTACCCTGATACTTTCTCTTCATCGAATCCCACAATTGTTTGGCAATTTCCTTTTGAAGAACATTCTTTAGAATTGATTTGTCGATCGCTTAGAAAAGGTAATTTTTAACCTTTAAATCTTTCAATTTCAGATCGGTTAGGGATGTCTTTTGCGCAGTCGTCAACACCTCCCCTTTTGCAGGTTTTGTGTAGCCGCTTTCAATAAGGTGCCACCATTCTTTGGATCGGAGCAGATTCTCCATCAACATACTCTAGTGACTGTAATTGCCATCGAATTTGGGAATACTCAACAGGTTTTTTCCTTCATGGGACATTTTCAAAGAACAAACATTGTTCCTCGTTTTCTCAAAGCTTTTCCCTCACTTCGCGAAACCTGCGATTGAGCTGCGCAGTATCAAAAAAACTCTAAATCAGATTTCTTTGTTGTGGCTCTGATACCACGTGTAGTGATAAATTATGATGAAGGAAATCTGTAATTTTATTGAATCAACAATAGCTTTTTAATAGGCAATTTACAGAACATAAAAATAGAAATCAACAGCCCACTACTAGAACGTCTAAGTGCTTGTGGTAACAATACAAAAAAATTCAACAACTAACTTTAACATCCTTGAAAATCAGGGATTCTATTATGACTCAATCAGAGAAAGGGAGTCTCAACACCCTTCACATAGAAAAGGAGAAAAATAAAAATATTAGGTATAATCATATTTGAAAATAAAAATGTTTAGTACAACCATAAAATGTTAAATATAATCACATTGGACAAATGTATCTTATATTTTATAGCTACAATTTGGTTAGCCATGTAAAGGATAAGAAATTTTTCATATAAATATGCAATGTTTTTGCCTTAAAAATACATCGACGCATTAAAAGAAGAGAAACAAAGCAAAGTAAAAAAAAATTCCTTTTAAAGAAAATAGTATTTTGTGTGTAAGAAAATGAGAGAATATATTAGAAAAATATTGAGATATTTTTCTAAAACGTGAGTGACAAAATAGTGAATTTGGAAAATAATTGTGTGATACTATTTTAAGTTTATTTCAATTTGTGGTATTATTTCTCACTTTGTACCCATTAATTTTATTAGTGGAAGAAATATTTTTGAAAGTTTATCCCGTGAATTAGGCTAAATTAAAATGTAAATCACGTTAAATTGTTAATATCATTATTTTATTCTGTTAAATTTATTTTATTTTTAATCGTTGTACACGACCATATTCAATCTGCATCGAAGAACCAGTTGAGACTTTCTGAATATCAGAACATAGTACAGTCTAAATTCACTTATTTTGAGTTTGTCCCACCAATCTTCACGGGCATGAGGAGGCATCTTTGAGACAATATCTTTTTTGAATAACATTACACAATCACACATATACATTGGCAGGGAAGGAACATCTTTCAGACAAAATCTTTCATGGTCTGATTTTTGTATGGAAAATACATCATCTCCCTCAAGCATAATGTTGTAGATCCCTTTTTGATAATATCATCATCATAAGAGTCTTACACTTGATCATCATCAACCTCACTAGTCACCACAAAACTAGGAAATGCTAGAGTTATGTCCCTGTAAAACGGGAGATTGTTGAGACTCCATCTATGAGTTAAAGAGTTGTACCAAACTTGATAATAATCAAAAAGTTTTCTACCGCATTATCAAATTGTTACTCACTTCAAATATGGCAGGGTCATATTTTTTAACAAAGATGGATGTTTTGATACAAATGCTTTCCACTCTTCGGTGTCAATTTTTCCATCTCCTTCAGTATCTGCTTCACTAAATGTCTGTACAAGACAAAAACTTCCAAATCTTCACATAAAAATGGGACAAAAATGAGAATCTCAAAATAGGCTGATACCGTGGTACGTACCTGACCCACAATCGCCTCCACAACATCATCAGAAAGTACCAGTTCTGATTCGTGCAAAAGTGCCAACACCATCTCTTTCAGCTGCAATCAAATTTTTTTTTAAATGTAACATTATAAGAAAAACATAACATATAACATAAGAAAAAACTAAATTTAAGGGAAGGAATGTATTTGATAAACTTGCTTCCTCTCTTTCAATATAGCCCGTATGTCTCAGGTCATACAATCTAAAAGCAACTGCAAAGGGATCACTAAGAATTAGTTCACTCAGAATAAACAATAGGTGGGTTTGGTCAAAACGCTAACAGGAAAGAAAGAAAAACCTTACATGTTATTTTGTCTTCTATAGGTGCATCTGGATGAAAAACACCCAAGGATCGAACGAATTCTCCAAACTCAATGACACCGTTGTGCTTCACATCAAATAAATCAAATAACTGTATCAACAACCAAAGAAAAATCATCTTAGAAAATGAAATACTACTGGTTATCTTGGAATACAGAAGCTGCCAGTATTGTTTTGAGTTGCGAGCCAAAAATCACACACCCTATCTGCAAAAAGATTCCTCCTGTTGCTGTTCCTAAATAATGCAAACTGGAATTCTTCCTGTTACAAGTAAAAAGTTAAACAAACTGTTAAGTAGAATTGTCAAAACCAAATATTTCAGATAGCACATTGTGTTTACATAGGATCTGATGAAGTAATATAATCAGATTATTGAGACATACCTTATGGATAAGCCCATCATCAATTATTGAGCTGCTCAATTTCTTAAAAAGCTCATACAAGGCTTCTACTTCACTCACGGTAACTGCAAATATATAAGATGAAAACAGTTTAAGCTGTAATACATTTTTCTTAACAATGAGGCGTTTAGCAGTATGCATGCTTGACTCAAACTTGAAGAGCCTATATCTAGCAAAACTCGAGTCAAAATATACACCATCTCGACTAATTACACTGACCATAACATCTATGCTCCTTATTAAGGTCACAAGTTTCAAGTTTCTACTCTAGTTTTATATAGCTAATGCTAATTTCATTCTAATCAAGCAAATACGAGCAAATGAAAAGGTGTGCTGAACTGAGCTATTTAATTTTTTCTGTTCACTTTGATGGTTTTTAAGTTATAGTCAGAACAACAATTTGCTAAGACGCGTCAAGGATTTCTCGAAACCTGTGCTGAGATATACAGGAGAACACTACCCCCACGATCCATACTCACAAGGTGTTTCAGCAGCAAGAATAGCAGGCTTCTCATAACCAGGTGCTTTAGCTTTCTTCGAGACACAAGAGCCCATTTATGTAAGCATAGTTCACACTCATAAAATTTCTTGGAAATCAGTAGATATTGAAAGGCCTGATCACCTGTCAACATTTAAGACAGTCAATTCCAATGAATCTTAGATCCACCAACAACAAAGCTAGATATATACTGTGCCATGAGAACAAATATAGCAAGTTAGTAACTAATAAGGGTTCTGACAATAAAAAAAATGCTTGTGAAATTTTTATCAGAGCTACTTTAAAGCTCGTGCTTCATGACAAAAGTATAGATTATGTGCTTCTTCACGAAACCGTTTTGTCTTAAATCAGTTTTAACATAAGCAAAAACATATAAACCCCAAGTTGAACCTTTTGCATATTTCTTATCACAGACACTGCATTGATATAGAATATGGATGAGTAGATAGTTTTCTATAAACATAAACACGCAGTTAGTTCTTAAACGCGCAATGGATGTATGCATGTGGACATAAAGCAGCAAAACAATAGCCCATGACGTGGACTTACTTATAACATAGCAAAAATCAGATCAAGAATTGATAAAACCTTCAAGCAACACTAGGGTTTTTCTAAAACTATAGTAGACATGTGTAAAGAGTTTTTTTTTTTTTTCTTTCCTCTCACTCTCTCTCTCTCTCTTCCCAAATATAACTGAGCATGGTTGTCGTTCATAGTTGTTCCCACCTTTTTTTTCTTCTTAACACTTTACTCAAACAATTTGGTAGTAAGACTCTAAATCTTGAATAATGCTGTGGAACACAACTTTTGAATCCTGTTTTCACCAATATCATGTGTTATCTATTGAAATTAAAAGGGAGAAAATCAAAAGTAGATAAATAATGAAATATAAAGGTCTGCACAGAAGTACAAAACAGGACTCTCAGTTAGCATTATTCCTAAATCTTTGTTGGCATGACCATTAAAACTTATATCATAACCCAAAGTCAGAAATAATGAACTCTGAGCAGCTTAACTAATTACAATAGTAAAATCGGCGAAGCAATTAAGTTAGAATACGAATACAAAGCCAAAGAAGCAGAAAAATGAAAGTGAGATATAAAGATCTTTTCTTTATGCGTTTATTCTCAAACCCAATTTCAATTTTCCAATGAAAACATAAAATGTCTTTAGAATTTAAACAAAAATCGAATAGAAAAAAAAAGAAAAAGAAAAAAACAGAATCACCATTCACGCAAGAGAAATCAGATGAAGAAATAAAAGGTTCACCGATTAGAATTGTGGCAGATAGGTGAGGATGTTAATGCGTAAGACTAATAAATTTCGTGTTGTTTGTGAAATCTTCTTGTTCTAAAGAGAGAAACCTTAAATGGGGACGGCTGAGTAACGGGTTGAACGTGTCAATCTGTATTGAAATTATTCATTATGAGTGATATTTTAGATAAATAAAATTTAAAATTAATATAAATTGTGTTTAAAAATATATATAATAAGATATATATATATATATATATATATAATAATCTAATTAATAAAAAATATATTTTAAAAATAATAAATAATATATCTTATCTGTATACTCATTTATTTATATATTTTTAATTTTTTTAAAAATATTTTGTTTTCAACTTAAAATATATAAAAAAAAAATATAAAGTTTTATACAAAAAGATAGTTGTTTTACATTAAGAAAAAAACGACGTATTACAAATAATTAAAAATAAAATTATATTTATATATATATAAATCAAATTAAATAATGCAATTTAAAGTGGTTTATTTGGATGTATATGTGTTTTCAACGTTCTATCTCAACCTTTCCTGCAAATGCCATATCCCTGCACTTTAAATATGACTTGATTACGACATAAAAAATATAAAATAAAAGACATAGGATGAATATAAATTTGCCAACCGGTGATTATAAAAGACGAAGTCTGCGTCTCTATAAAAAAACGGTTATAAAGGTATCTTAATGTTTTTATACTAAATTTAGTATAAAATTGCTTTAATCTTATTTAATATTATAAATACTAGTGTACTAAATTTTAGGCGATATTGTTTATCTTAATATTTGTTTATGAATAAAAATTTTAATTTTTTTTATATATAATAAATTAAAATTAATAAAATAATAACTAAATATAACTTTTGGTATAATATATATTACATTTTTAATAAAATATTTTATTTTATGAAAAAAAATATATTTTTTAATGTGTGTTAAGAAAAATAAAAATTTGATGGAATTTTTGATACAAAATTACCCAAATTTTGGTGTAAAATGATGCTAAGAATTTCTTAGAGATAGTCTAAGATTTTTTTTTTGTGAAACGTGTGAACTTAGTTTTATAATTAGTGAATGAGTTACTTTAATCATGTTATTTATGAAAATAAAATATTTTAAAATAAAAAGTATATTTTAGTCGTGAGAGTAAAATACATGATTTTAAGAAATTATATGAAAATAAATCGACTTATTTTTAATAATTATAAAATTAACATAATAACAAAATTTATAATATTTAATTCAAAAATAAAAAAATTAAATTTAACCATTTCATAAATAATTATGAAATTAACATGCAAACAATTACATTAACTCTATAAATTTTCTCTTGTAATAAAATATAAAACTTTGTCATCATACACGGTGATGTAGAGTATAAAAAACCCATAAAAATAATAATAATATAAATGATACAAATTTATAACTCTTTAAAAATATATAAGAATTTTAAATTATCTATCTATATATTTTTTTTATTTCGTTTTTTTTTTTGTGAAACGTGAAGTGACTTGTTTTTATTAAATAAATAAACAGATAAAAATTAAAAACAAAGAAATAGATAGTAAGCACTCTACTCTCTCGCTACTTATAAATAAATTTTATGATACCACTATACTAGTTAATTACACTTAGGTAATTATATGTCACATATTAAAAATTTAATGAATCTTAATTAAAAGAGATAAATCGGGTGGTGATTAAAAGTGTATCCATCATAAATTATAAAAAAACTACTAATCAAAAAAACTATATATAGAATTACTTTTAAATTTATGGTATAATGATTTTTTTTAAATTATTGTGCTTTTATTTTAAAACATAAATATGTATTTTAATTAGAAATGTATAAGAAAATTCATTATCTCTGCTTATCCAAGCTATTTATAAAGCAATAATATGATGATTTAAGGGGGGAAAAATGATATTTTTCCTAACAAAAAGGACAAATGTTCTTATTTCTTTTATAATAAATCACAAGCCATGGACGTTTTTAGCAAAATTAAATAGTTAAAGGAATATATATATATATATATATATATATAGTGGATGGTGAGAACGGAAGATGAACTGTGGAAGCTGAAAAGAGATGATTACTACTACTTTTATTATTTACTTTATATTATCCATGTTACTATCAGCCACCGTAAGACAGCGAACACGAAACATGTAGATTATTCCTTTAAAATAATATTTATAACTGTTAAATAGATAAAAGATTTTATCACGGTTTATACAAGGATATAATAATTAGATATATATATATATATATATATATATATATATATATATATATCATTATAATTGAAAAATAATATAATAAAGATTATAATTGAAAAATAAAATAATATCAATGAAGCAAAAACATATTAGTAAAAATTATAAAATTTATAATAATTAAAAAATAATATCTTTATTTTAAATTTAAAGATATATGAATTAATATTAAAAATATTATTTACATTGTTATTTTAAAGAATTTTTAAAAATGTTATTATATGAATAATGAAGACGAATGCATGAAAAAACTATGAGAAATTTTTTTTTTTTTAAATAAACCTTCTTTTTTTCTCTCCATGTTACATAAACAATACAAATTGCAACATTTTTGGTACACGAAGCGAGTTAATTGATAATATATGAAACCTATAAAAACACACATGTTAAAAAATAGCTTTAAAATCTCCGTACAAATAAATAAATAAATAAATAAATAACTACTTTTAAAAGCTAAAAAACATATATTGTATTTTCCCGGCATAATTAAACAATAATTGTCTTTATGAAAACACTTTATTCTAAAATAATTACTACATTAAATCACTTTTAAATAAATAAGTAACGACTCCAATTATTAAATAAAAATATATTTATACGAAAATCGAATAATAATATATCTTAATATTTTTAAAACAATATTATTAATATTTTAATTAAAATTAACCCTTTTTATATAAATAAATTAAATCTTTAAAGAAAGAGTTACGCGTCCTCATAAAACATCCTCAAATACCAAAAATACGTCGACCATATATATTATTAATATATTATTATTAAAAGCCGCTTTCTGTTGCCTTTCTATTTTATATATTAGTTTATTAATTAATCATGTCATGCGTAAAAACGACAAGATTACTCACAAAAGGATGCATTGGAGTATATCAGACGTTAATTAGGCATATTCAAGACTTATTTTATTTTATTTTTTTAATCAAAATATTCAAGGAATTTTGTTAGTCAGAAAATTAAACATAAAATAGATTTTGTATTATTAATATATATAATTATTAATTAATATAAAATTAATTAAGAATACACAAGTTTTTATTTTAAAAAAATTGCACATAAATCATCTTTTTTTATTAAATAAAAAAATATTATATAAATAAAATATAAACTTAAATTAATAATGATACATAAAGATACAAATTCATACCACCGAAAACAATCCAATATTAAGTATATACAAATTTACCATACAAGTTAAAAATATTTGCTTGGATATGTTGTTATATCTTTTATAATTTATTACAAGGATGCGAGTCTTGACCTGTATAACTGATAATTAATGCATGTTTGAACAGTATCGTTAATAAATATATATGTTTAAATTAATAAGAGATGTTAATAAAATTTATTAGACGATTTATTAATTTTTAAAATCTATTTCATTTTATCTTATTTAATTTTTAATGAGATAAGATATTAATAAAACAATATTAATTAAGATATTTTATTTGTCCGTAATTCATCTAAATGAGATAAATAATAAATAATTATTTATAATTTAAATTTAATAAAAAAATTATATAACGTATATTTAAAATTATTTTTATCTATTAAATAAGATGAAATAAGATAATATAATATTTAAATGAAAATGTTAATGTTACTCCAAGAATTCATTAAAAACAATTAGTAAAATACAAAATGAGATAAGATAAAATAATTTACTTTTTATCTTTAAATAAATATCTTAAAAATACTTCAAATACAATTAATATAATATAATATTATTTAATATAGTTTTATATATTATAGTATACTATCTAATCATATTTTACTATATTATTTTAAAAAATATCATAAATTTACAATATTAAAAAGTTTTCTTTAAAAAAAACGTTTTGGGTCTTTATATCTCTTAATACCACCAATATTCTTTCTGCCACTTTGGGAGACCGAGACCCCATAATTGTTATTTAAAAGGCTATGATGTGTTGGATTAGAGTAATATATTATATTATATGAGATAATATTATCTTATAATATTAAAGTTTCAATTTATTTAATAAAAAAATTTAAAATTTTCATAAAAATATAAAATTTATCTTGTATAAGAAAAAAAAGTGATTTAAATAAATAAAATTGATTAAAAATATAAAATAATTGATATTATAAGAGATAAAAACCTACAATTTGAATGGATATTAGAGGTAATATATTACATTGATTAAAAATAATATTATAGTAGAGTTTACAAAGATTATATATATTTTCAGTTAATATTTTGAAGTTAAAATTACTATACTTATTATAAATTTTTTTTTTCTAAATGAAAAGTGTGAGCTATTATGTTATCGACCTAAATTTTAAGCAGACTTATTTAAGGTCAAAGACCCTTTTTATTTTGAGTAATTCAATTTCTAAAGCTTCAATATAAGAATTAAAAAAAAATTGCTAAAGCAAAAATTGCTTTTTCTAGAGCAACTTACCGTAAAAGTGATTTTCAGTTATTCGGAATCAAGTTAATATTTCTCCAACAATAATAATATGTTTCATCAGATTTAGGCAAGATACAGACAATTGGTCCTTTTTGATCGGAAATGTTTTGATCATATGTTAAAGTATTGAACTAGTAAATTATTTAGTGGTACATCTAGTAATATAATAGTAAAATTTACAATTATTTAAGTCAAAAATCCAAATCACAAGTGATGTGAAACTGATGGAGCAAAAGTAATGGCAGAAAGCTGAATTAAAGGCTAAGGAAGTTGAGCAGCAGAATCTGCAAAGAGAGGTGCAAGAGCTGTTGTTGCGTCAATACTTCCATCGAAGTTGTTTAATAAGCAAGTTGTCGGAGAAATTATCCATTATTGTTTTTAGAGTAAGTGATAACGTGATATTCAAAATCAGATTAATACAACCTTCTTTTTTTTTAAATAAATATCTAACAAAAAATAGAGAAATAAAATAATCTAATTGATAAGAAATATACTCCAAGAATAATAAATAACACAATGACACCTCCAAACTGATACATAATCTGCACAATCTATTGAAATTGCTGAAGCTACCTCGTCAAATATAGAAACAGAGGACTCAACAGAAAGCAACCATTGTGGAAAATTCACCAAATGCTGAAGCAAAAAACGAATTTAGTCATTTATGATATTCTAAACTAACAATTCTCTTTTAATATTGGTGAGAATTTTGGCTTTGAGGCTTAAGAAATTTGGTGAATTTTCACTTGTTAATATGGTGTACAGAAGCACGTTTTCCACTTGTATAATTATTTGTTTTTTCTTCCTGTTTTGTGTCTTAGTTGTTCTAGATTTAAGACTAGCAATTTCAAATCATAACACAAACCATCAAATCTACAATCTCAAAATAACAGACACCATGTTTACCACCAAACTAATTGATATTGCTCGATGGGTGGCTTAGGGGTTACTTCAATTCTGTCTTCTTACACCTAACCCTACCAATGCGGCCCAGGCATGAACCATAGAACACATTTTCTCTTTAGCAAAAATAAAGAAACCACCTTTTTCATTCTATATAAAGAGACCACTTATTTTTTACATTGGAGTTCCCCCTCATTTACATTGAAGGTTTACTTTAGCAAAAATCACATTTGTAAATGTTTTCCACCAGCTCATATCAAAGCATAAAGACAAGGATTTCAATATTTGCATAATGTATTAAAGTCTATAAAATGTAAGTTTTTGAGGTGATAAGCAAAAAGATATGGGGAAAGCCTGCCTATTATACAATTATTAAAGCTGAACAATGCCAAGCCTCAATGGTATTCATCCGTTGCTACACACACCAGAACAAGCTGGTAAGGGTACACAGCACACAAGTGTCCCAAAACACAAACAGAAAATGATTCAAAAAAATCATCGTCCTCAGCTACATAGATTTGGTATGCAGACCTCAGGCATCGGAATTCTGTTCCTTTCATATCCTTCCTGTAATTCTAAGCTTTAGTTCTTTCCTATCACCACCAGAGAAGAAAAGTGCCATATCTCGTTGAATAATGAGACCATCATGGCTATCCCTGACCTTTCTGTGGTGCTATTGTGGATGCTTTGTGAGGTACCCTCCCATATGAGCTTCCTGCCACTTGCCCCAACCTCGAGGCTGTATCTATACGTCCGTGCATCATTCTCGTCACCTATGAAATGAAGAAATCCCATATAAACCAGGGCCATACCTAGCTGGAAGGCCTCAAAATGCAGGCAGAAGTATTGACCAAAACAATGGAAGATCTAACATTAAAAACCAGGAAAGTCACTAGATTTATAGTCACTGAAAAAAATTTGTTACCCTAGAATACATATGAATGTTGCATGGTATAAGATCCTATTCCTTGTGCATATATAAATGATGTAATATAAGAAAGTTCAGAATTCATGCAACTTTTTCAAGCAAAAAACGGCGAAATAAGTAAATGAAAATATAACCAATGATATAATTATCAGCAATGGAAACTATGAGAAAACACATATATTGAGAACTTGAGTGGCAGCCAGAAAGGCTCCGAGCCATCCAGGAGAAAATTCACAGCACCAGCTATGAATATAATGTGATGGAGCCATGATATGGAAAATGAAAGGGTTAAAAGAGTATTTTCTGTTCCAAAAAAACCAATCGATATAGGAAAATAAATCATTGGAACCTATATGTACAATTGTGTTCTATTATAAATTATTCTTTGGTTAAAATAAAATATGCTGCATGTACAAACTAGACAAGTCACATGTTGAATGGAATTGAAAGTTAAGTTACATCCAAAGACAATCATTCTTACTGTAAGCATCCATGTAGCATTCTCTACTTCCGGGGGATTAGATTTCACATAGCGATGGTTGAATGTACATCTTGTATGCATGTCTACTTTGTTATCGTCCCTCAGATGAGCAACCAGAAAAGGAACTATCCCCAACAACAGAACACTCTGATCCAGCATAAGGGCAATTCTATGGTCTGAAATTGCACAGTGATTCATGCTTAGGTTTTCTATAGTATGGAAATATCTCGGGGCATCCAAGATTATAAAATTTGCATGGCAATTCAAGTGATTCAGCCACTTTCTCCAATACTAAACACCTAATGTCTCTAAGTTCTTGCCTACGAACGGTTGTGTGCCCTTGTTTAACAAGTAGAACATAATGTGTGTCCATTGTGGCACTGTGAAGGAGTTATATCGTCAACAATAATATAAAATGATTTTGATTTTATAATGACAGCTACAGTACAGACCTCATATAAAATTAAAACTTGAAGGAAAAATATTTCATCAAACATTCTTACCAATCATATAACGGTTATCTAACGCAATAACCAGGCTCCCAATCAAATCAGCAATACAATTCCAAAACGAAATCTAGTGAGGTTTAAATAAAGAAAACTAAGAAACAGGTTGAACACTTTCATAAATTATTCCACTCTTCAACAAAAGTGTGATCGACCGAGTGATTGCAGTCTATAGCGCTTTTAAGATAGCTTGCTTTTTCTAAGAGGCCTAAAGTACACAAACAGGGATATTACAAAAAAAAACTCAACTTAAGAAGGTAAAATCAAGCAGGGTGATAGAGACACAAGATTTCCCAGCACACAAACACTCTCATATTTGATCATTTCACTGAGGCTTAAGATAAAAAGTAAACTTATTTGCAATAGTAACATTTCTGGAATACAAATATTCACATGTAAATATTCAAAAAGAGGAAGTAATATTTACCAAGAATCTTCATTCCCCTAATAACAAGTCAATATAAGTATATAACCTAAGTTCCACAAAAATCCACTGAAGCCTTGCAGATTTCCAACAAGCAAATTCTTTATGCATCAAAATTCATCAAACCCTTCTAAACCCAGATTTGTTATTCCACTCAAACCCAAATCATAATTTCTGTCCAATAACAATGTTAGTACCGTTCACATTAAAACAAAATTCTAAGATAAACATGAATGAATAAAAAAAATCGAAAAGAATCAGAGAGAATCAAAGACAAGGAACATGGTGGATTGGTGGATACATAGAATTGGGGCAAACAAGGCATTCTAGCAACTCACGGATGCTTGTGGCTGGAGAAATGACTGTTGGACCCACCATAGAGCCATTGGTGATACCAATGTTTCGAGGCTTAGAAGAAAACTTTATTGATGAGGATGTGCATGGGGATGAGTATGTGAATGAAGACTAGTATGGTGTTGGTAGATCTCATCTTCATCAAGACCATCTAAGAACCATACACACCCAATGCTATCAAGGTCTATGTTTTAGACCCTAGAAACCAAGCCAGCCTCCCAAAAGTATAAAAGAATCGAATTTTTGAAATACCCACTAATAAAAAAAAATCCACCAAATTTTCCTTGTCCATCCTTCATGGGAAATTTATGGGGAAGAAGATGAAGGGAGAGGAAAAAAGGGGAGGGAAAGATGGGATGATTGAGATTCTAAGTTACCAAACAACCCCTCTATCGGAAAGGAGGTTCCCTTCTTCGTTCTCTCTCTCTCTCTCTTTCTCTCCCCTCCAGTGGTGTTTGAACTGTGAAGAGATATGAGGGTGACCGTTGATTCAAAGCTTGGTAGAGTAGGATTGAAATCGGACGGTTGCAACAATTCGTGATTTGTTTAATTCGGATTTTGGTTAGGATAAACAATTGTAGATTAAAGAAAAGAAACCTATAACAGCTATAATATCATTCAAAGTGAGAAGCGTGGTTAACATACCTTTTTGGTGAAAATTTCGTTTTTGTGTAACTATTTATTAAAAATCATAGGAAAAAAAATTAATTTAATTACATAAAATTTTATTTTTAAATTCTTAAAAATATATATTTATTTGTCTTTGTAAGACAAATAAATATATATTTTTTAATGAAAAAAATTTAAAAAAATTTATATTAAATAATTGTGAAAAAAATCTAATAGTAAATAAGGTAAAATATTTGGTTCTAATTTTGTTTTCTTTTTGGTTTTCATATACTGTTGGTTTTGTATCTTATATCTATACTATCTATATCCATTTTATACATTATAAATCTAAATTACAAATATTACCAAAAATAATTACTATATTGTCCTTAATCCCTTAAATATTTATTATTTAGAAGTCATATATATATTGTCGATGAAGAAAAGGGAGAAGCAACTATGAATAATATATAATGAACATTTCACTAATTATTATAAAATGCAAAAAATATTATGTACAAATAAATGACTAATAATGTTACATGCTTGCAACAACAGAAGGAATTTCTGATTCCACTTCATGCTCTGCTTCCGTCCACTCTGTAGTTGCGGACTGTAAAATAAGAACCAAAATGAGTATCAGAGTTTTTTTTTTTGGGGGGTCAGATTAAAAATTGGGGATCAGAGTTCCGTTATCATGGGTAATATTAGTATGCAGCGGAAACATACCAAAAAAACTAATAATTGTAAACACACCTGTGAATCCTTTACTTTCTGTTGAGAAAGATAACAATCCAATGTTCCTTTACCATAGAGGATTTTAGCACCACAAGTACTGCCCTGGTACTCTACAACCTCTTCATCCACTACAACTGCATCGATGATGTCGTCCCCTGTTCTACCATCGGGGATCTGCAAAGGGTTTAAACGAATTTAACTATTAGGAAAATTGATAGCACAACTTAAGTTATAAGAAAGTGGAGGTAATGCCTAATCCTCTTATGTATGCACCAGGAATGCTAATTATATACGATTTTCTACTCATATCAATTATAATGTACCATACGTCATGTAATCTAAAATATGATTAACTTCTCACTTTTCCTAGATTATGGTAGCCATGACTGGTGTGATGTATATCTTCGTGCAAGATTGCGTGCAGTTGCATTCTTAATGTATGTATTTCTTTTAAGAGACATTAACATTAACAAACCGGTAATTGCATCATTCTAGGTCATTCTAAGCTGTAATTTTTTCTGGTGTTTGTTGTGTAATGCTTAGCTTAGCCAACGAAAGAAGATTACAGATACCTCATACATAGCATCCATCAATATATTCTCAAGTATTGCTCGTAATCCACGGGCCCCAGTGTTTTTAGATATTGCTTTTCTAGCAATTAGTCTCAACGCACCTTCTGTAAGATGCAGCTTTACCTGAACGAGAGGGAAAAAAAATAAATGAATAATATTACAGACAAGAACACTACTCAAACAGGCGGCAAGAGAAACACATTGCGATAAAAATCAGCAAACAAATGCTCATGAATCAATCTTGAATACATGACAGGGTCAACCTGGAGGCACAAAGGCAATGAATCTGAAGAGAATAACTCACATCGTTCATCTGAAACATTTTCTTGTATTGCTTCCCGAGGGCATTTTTGGGCTCTGTTAGCACCTATAAAAAATTTCAGCAATTTAGAAACTTATAGGAACCCAGAACAACTGGCAAGACTAAAAGTTCTGAAGAATTAATGGCACTTTTCAGAATTGTTCCTAAAAGTTCCAATTGTAGAAAGAAGGGGGAAATTTCAATAAAACATCCTAAGAAATGTTCTTGGAGAAATGGGGGAAGGGGGAAGGTGCAGATTCAACTTCGTATCAGTACAGCAGAATCTATATAATATTAACCTGGACAAGCTGATCTTCACTAAGTGCTGACAAACTGACAAGGACAGGAAATCGCCCAACAAACTCGGGAATCAAACCATAAGCAATAAGGTCACTGCTTTCAACCTGCCAGAAACAAAAATTAAGCAATCCGAATCAAGATTCAACAATGTATCATTTATTGAATTTTTTGAATAAGAAAATCTGACAAAGAAGAGAAGAATTAATAATTAAATTATTAAAAACTGATGTTCACTTACAGTCTCCAATAAAGATGATGTAACAGCACCATCTGTGACTCGATCAGTCCTCATGTTTGCACGAACTGGGGAACCAAACCCAATGGAAGAATCTTGACGCCTAAAAACCCACACAACAGTCTACTTATTATTTTCTTTATGGAATAATTGAAATTTAATTGAAGACAGCAATAGGACGACTCCAATGAATTTATGTTGGGCAAACCTTTCTGAAATTGTTTTTTCTAAGTCAATAAAAGCGCCTCCACAAATAAAGAGAATATCCTTAGTGTCAATCTGTAAAAAAATAAATAAATAAACAACTAAGCCCAAGCATCTTGCACAAATAAGCAAAGGGACTTCAAAGGTCAGCAAACAGTGGTAATATAAACTTAATTTGCAAACCAAATACAAAAACACTTACTTTCTTCTATCATAAGCAAAAATGAAAAATTTAACGCATTGTCTAGTAGCAAATCAGAGAGTTAAAACATAATGGTATAATTCATTAAACATCAAAATAGCTATGTACCATAACGTTGCAAGTTATTACAATGTAAGTATACCTGAATATTTTCACCTCTGGGATGCTTTCTTGCTCCCTTCTCAGGAACATGGACAACCTAGACCAGAAAAAACGTTATATCATGTTCCCAACTGCATCAGATTCAATTGATTGAGAACAGAATAGATAGAACACTTCACCAATATTTAACTCTAGCCAGCACAAGGAAAATGCAACTTACAGTTCCTTCGAGCATCTTCAATAGTGCCTGTTGAACGCCCTCACCAGACACATCTCTACTAATATTGAGGCTTTCGGCCTACAAATCAAGACCAGAAGATGTAAAAAATCAAGTAGTGAAGAAAATATTGAGAGATGGTGGAGAGAAACTGAATTCTTATTTTATTTTCTCTTGTTCATTCACATGTATATACAACACTATAAATAGGACTAAAAGGTAGACAAATTCCCACTAACTTAGGAATAATACAGCTGGTATCAACAACCAAAATACAGCTTGTTCTACACTAAATTCACAACCTGTACAACACTATTTCAGCCTAATATTCTCAGAAAATCTACACTCCCCCTCAAGTTGGGTAATAGATATTAATCATTCCCAACTTGCAACTCAGTTATTCGAAATTTGTTCGAGGTAATGCTTTGGTAAGGATATCTGCAATTTGATGATGGGTAGAGGTATATAGTAGATCCACAATTTTTCCATCTAACTTCTCTTTAATGAAATGACGATCAATTTCTACATGTTTGGTTCGGTCATGATGAACTGGATTTTTTGCAATTCTTATTGCAGCTTGATTATCACAATGCATGCTGATAGGTTCAGGAGTTGTGAAGTCTATTTCATTGAGTAGTCTTCTTAACCACATTCCTTCACAAATCCCATGGATCATAGCTCTAAATTCAGCTTCTGCACTGCTTCGAGCGACTACTGACTGTTTCTTACTTCGCCAAGTTACAAGATTTCCCCATACGAAGGTACAATACCCAGTGGTAGATCTGCGATCCATTATAGAGCCTGCCCAGTCAACATCTGCAAAGACTTCAATTTTTCTGGTGGGATTCTTACTGAAGTATAATCCTTTTCCTGGTGTCATCTTGAGATACTTGAGTATACGATAGACCGCCTCCATGTGTTCTTCAGTAGGACTGTTCATAAATTGACTTACAACACTTACTGAAAAACCAATATCTAGTCTAGTGTGGGATAGGTAAATGAGTTTTCCCACTAATCGTTGGTAACGGCCTTTGTCCACAGGTGTACTATTTTCTTTGATTCCGAGTTTTACTGTAGAGTCCATCGGTATTTCTGCCGGTTTACACCCACTCATTCCAGTTTCCTTGAGAAGATCAAGTACATATTTCCTTTGAGATATAGATATGCCCCTTTTTGTTCGTGCTACTTCCATTCCTAGGAAATATTTGAGATTGCCTAGGTCTTTGATCTCAAATTCCTTGGCAAGGATTCTTTGAGTTTATTAATCTCAATTGTAGAATTACCTGTTAGAACAATATCATCTACGTACACAATTAGGATAACTATTTTGTCATTGGAGAAGTGTTTGACGAATAGTGTGTGATCTGATTGGCATTGATTGTACCCATATCTCTTCAGAACTTTAGAGAACCTATCGAACCAGGCACGTGGAGACTGTTTCAATCCATATAAGGATTTCTTAAGTTTGCAAACTATATTAGTTGGAACAGGAGATTCAATTCCAATACGAATGTCCATGTAGACTTCTTCTTCGAGATCACCATTGAGGAATGCATTCTTGACATCTAATTGGTAGAGAGGCCAATCCAAGTTAGATGATAAGGAGAGAAGAGCCCGAATAGTGTTGAGCTTAGCTACAGGTGCAAAAGTCTCCTGATAGTCAATCACATATGTCTGAGTGAATCCCTTAGCCACAAGGCGAGCTTTGAATCTTTCTACACTGCCGTCTGCTTTGTGTTTGATTGTAAAGATCCATTTACACCCAACAGCTTGTTTTCCTAGTGGTAGTTCTGTGATCTCCCAAGTCTTGTTTGTCTCTAAGGTACTGAGTTCTTCAAAAATCGTTTTCTTCCATTCAGGTACCTGAAAGGCTTTATGAACGGAATTTGGAACCTGTATCTGCTCAAGGTTGTTGATAAATGCTTTATAACTTGGTGAGAGATTTTTATATGAAACAAAGTTGTAGATGGGGTGGTTTGTGCAAGATCTTACACCTTTCCTTATAGCAATTGGCAAATTCAAATCATTAAGAGGTAACTCAATAATAGGAGATTTAGTGATGTTACCTTGTGAATTGTCGAAGTGATTTGTACTTGGGTTGGACTCTTGGACTGGCTCAAGATATGCTTGGTTCTCCGTTCCCTCTTGAGTTCTTCTCCTCCTAGAGTAGACAAAAAAAATCATTGTTTGGGACATGGAAGTTTGGATCTGTTGGTAGAGGAGTTGAGGGTTCATTGGGATTATTAGGAGCATTTATTTGAGATACTGATTCACTTTCTGGAATTTGCGGGATATGATTTGAGACAGAATTTATAGGAGGCTGAGTGGTAATGCTATTCCAAAGTTGGTATTCATTGCCTATGTTCTCCCCCTGAATAACAGGTTTGGAATAGTATGGATTTTGTTCAAAGAATGTGACATCCATTGTATTGTAAAATCGCCTTGTGATAGGAGAGAAGCATTTGTAACCTTTTTGGTTTGATGAATACCCTAGGAATATGCATTTGATAGCTCTGGGATCAAGTTTATCTCTATGATGTACATGGACATAAGCAGAACATCCAAATATTTTAAAAGGAATGTTGGACACGATTCTCGTGTATGGGTATGACTCAAGAAGAGTAATAATTGGTGTTTTGAAAGCTAGGACACGAGAGGGCATCCTATTGATAAGATAGGTAGCCGTAAGGACAGCTTTCCCCCAGAAATTTTTAGGGACATGAGTTGTGAACATGAGAGATCTAGCTACCTCGAGAAGATGCCTATTTTTCCTTTCAACCACCCCATTTTGTTGAGATGTGTCAACACAGGAGCTTAGATGGACAATCCCATGACTTGACAGATAATCACTAAGAATTGATGCGAAGTATTCCCTAGCATTGTCAGTTTTCAATAATTGGATCTTTGTTTGAAATTGAGTTTGAATCATGATATTAAAATTTTTAAATATCTGACATGCTTCAGATTTTTCTTTCATAAGAAATAACCAAGTGGTTCGAGTATGATCATCTACAAATGAAATAAACCATCGTGTCCCTGTTATGTTTTTGATTTGAGACGGTCCCCAAATATCAGAGTGAATTAGAGAGAAAGGATGTGATTTTTTATGTAGGAGAGTAGGATATGAATTTCTAACATGTTTTGAGAATTCACATACTTCACATTTAAGATCCTTTGAATTTTTATTTTTGAATAATGAAGGGAAAAGTTTTTCCAAATATAGGAAATTAGGATGACCGAGACGATAGTGTTTCAACATGATTTCACCATTGTTATTGGAATTAAAATTTAATAAAGACTTGATACTGAACCTCGGACACAGCTTGAAAGACTTGTCTTTCTGGAAGGTCTTCACTGTTGAGAAGATAGAGTCCCAAGCACTCTTTAGCACTGCCAATCGTTTTCCCCGAATCCAAGTCCTGAAATTCACATAAATTATGAACAAATTTTGCCACATATTTTTTATCACGTGTGAGTTTAGTAATTGAAAAGAGATTACAATCAAGGGTTGGAACAAGAAGGACAGAATCAAGAATAAAAGAATTTGAAATTTTCGCTGAACCAATCCCTGTTACTTTAGATATTGATCCATCGGCAATTCTGACAGTGTATCCTTTTTGGGAAGTTTTAAGATTTACAAGAAGAGATGCATCACCCGTCATGTGATCTGAAGCACCTGAATCTATAATCCATTGTCTCTTAACCTGTTTCACACTAAAAGCGTTGGTGGTGTTACCTGATTGAGCGACATTGGCAGATTGGGACCATTGAAGATAATTATGCCCATTTAATTTGTGACTGGTGACGGGTAAAATATTATTTTCGGTGGAACTTCCATTGTCACCGGTCATGACGGGTTTTCCTGTGGCCATTGATGCTCGGATTGTCATAAAACTGATGTTATTCAATCTGGGCAGATTGGGCCAATTATTTACTGAACAGATTGGGTCAATTATTTTCTGAACAGATTGGGTCTATTGGGTTGAAACTGGACAGATTGGGTCTATTGTGTTGAAACTGGGCAGATTGGGTCTATTGGGTAAAACTGGGCAGATTGGGTCTAGATATATTACAAGAGGTAGCTTACGGATGGGTAAAGAAAAAACAGAATGCAACTGAGGTGCTGAGAACTTGGTAGTCCAGCGTTTTTCAAGAGTCATGTTACAAACAAAGTATAAAGCGGTGAGCTTCTTTGCTGAGTCTCCTCAGGGAATACTTCGTACACCTGACACTGTTGCCAAGTTCCAGAGTGTTCCTGTCCAAGCTGGGCAAACACCACCACTGATCTGAGATGGCTGAGATGATACCAGAATGATTGCTGGTCTGAGATGGCCACTGGCGATGATGACTGGACACCAGAAATGGCTGAGATGATGGCTGAAAAACAGACGTATTCAGCAATGGAAAAATAAAAATTTCTTCCTTGGACAGAATTGGATTTCAGAGAAGCTCTGATACCATGAAGAAAATATTGAGAGATGGTGGAGAGAAACTGAATTCTTATTTTATTTTCTCTTGTTCATTCACATGTATATACAGCACTATAAATAGGACTAAAAGGTAGACAAATTCCCACTAACTTAGGAATTTATAGACTAAAAGGTAGACAAATTCCCACTAACTTAGGAATAATACAGCTGGTATCAACAACCAAAATCCAGCTTGTTCTACACTAAATTCACAGCCTGTACAACACTATTCCAGCCTAATATTCTCAGAAAATCTACAAGTAGTCTGCAACCTTTTTCCTCAGAGAAACAGGATTCATTTTGAAAAGGTAGACACTATATACCCTTTTAGTAATCTTGTCAACTTCATCGATGTAAACAATGCCTCGTTGTGCTGCAGCAACATTGTAATCAGCGACCTGTGATATACAGGAAAATGGACAAATTAAGAACATGAAGAGGCATAACAGCACCTATTTATGAATAAGATAAACCATAGAAGTAAGAAAACTGTACAGATGCTCTAAGGGTATTGGTTCATGTATTTTTTGTCATTTGTTTTCATAGACTGCAAAAGCACATATATAAACATGAGGGAATTACCGCAAGGAGTTTGTATAATATAGATTCCACGTCTTCTCCCACATATCCTGCCTGCAAAAACCAAGAATAAGTCACAGGCAAGTCAAGTAAAATATCGTACAAGAATGTTTTCTTGCAATGGAAGCCGATACTTAGAAGGCCAAGTGAAAATAAAACAGACAACACACACACACACACATCAGTTCTACAGACTGCAGCATACAAAAGTAACTATTAAAACAACTACATATTAAATCTCACAAGAGAGAGAGAGAGAGAGAGAGAATAAAAAGGATTCCCTTGACACAAGGAAAGCCATCCTTCTCATTCACAGAAGAATACATTCTAAATAAGAATTAAGCCATAAATAGATCAGGAGTTGAACAGAGAAATTTAAATTTTAAGTTTCTCAATAAGAAAACAATCATGAATAAACAACTTGCCTGGGTCAATGTTGTTGCATCTGCAATAACAAAGGGTACATTCACAAATCGTGCCAAGGTTTTGGCAAGTAATGTCTTCCCTGTCCTTGATGCAGAGAGACAAAACGAGTGAGGTAATTGAAACTATCAAAATACACATCGTCAGAAGGACAAGGGAAAATAAAAAAAATACTCACATTACATAACTTTTTTTCCTTTTAATTTTGGATGAGAAGTTTAAGAACAAGACATAGGAAACCTAACTGACGACATTCACAACATCGAAAAGCGGAATGATCAAATAGAAATATCAATCTATCCAAATAACTTTTTTTCCTTTTAATTTTGGATAAGTCTTCTAAGAACAAGACATAAGAAACCTAATTGACGACATCCACAACATCGAAAAGCGGAATGATCAAATAGAAATATCAATCTATCCAAAATCTCACTCCACTAAATCTTTTGCAAATGTAGAAAGCATATCAAAAGCTTTTTATCATCTTTAATATCAACAATATAATGACAGTTGACATAAAGTCAACACATGAAAAGCAATTGAGAATGAGTACTACCTGAGCCTGTTGGTCCCATCATAAGAATGTTACTTTTTTCAAGTTCCACCCTGTCATCATTTATTGCATCAGCTATTTGGTTGTCCAAATCTCCGACAGGCCTAACATCCACAAAAAGAGAAAGCAAGTTAGAGGTCATATCCATGCAGAATAATTACTACAAAATAACCACCAAAAGCTACATCTGATCTAATCCTCAGGCCAACTAATTCCTTCCTGATGATAAACCCTTTTCAGAAATCAATAACCTAAAACTTGTGCCTCTTTCCAATCTAATTTTTTTAAGAACTATTGAAACCAGCAAGCACCTGTTTTGTAGGGACTCGTGATAAATCCTCATGTAATGATTGTAAACAGCCACAGAAAGCACCTGTACACAAGATATAGAATAAGAAACCTCCAGAAGCACTTTCGAAAGACTCACATCCAAATTCAGGAAAAATAAGCAAATAATGGAAGTAATTGGAGTTACCTTCTTGGCCCTCTCTTGCCCAATAACAAACTTGTCAAGCCCTTTACAGATTTCCTTCGGCGTTGGAAAATCACCACCCATATTCGATCCACCCCAACCATCATCCTTAGAATTTGACTCTGAACCACCACCACCATCGCCACCGCCTCCACGAACTACATCCACGCTCGGGCCCAATCTAACTATAACCCCATCACCTGACCAAACCTCAGGTGGATCTCCATACGAGCTCGAGCTCAAAATAGTGTTATTACGCCAAATTCTACTCGATACCTCCACATAATTGCCATATTTTTTTTTGCTAGCCTCTCGGTAGTTGAAACTTTTGGTACCCTTTTCAACAAAATCACCACGGAGAGAGACTGGTTTGAACGAAGTGAAGTGGTAAGGAGTGTTCATGAAAAGGTCTTCACCTTTGGTACAATATGTACAGCGAGAATTGACCATACGACTTGCGTGCATATAGTTGAGGACAAAGTACCTGAATTGAGAGACTGTCAACGACGCCATTTCCTTGTAGGGCTTCGATCGGAGAGCGGCAGCCATCGGATAGTGAACGTATCTGGAGGATTATTGAAATATAATAAAGACTAGGCAGCGAAAGCTGACTTTTTTGGGGGGAAAAATATGGTAAATTTAAGTGGGTTTATCGAGGATTTGTGAGAATGTTCATGTATGGCTGGAGACTTTTGAGAAGGAAATGGATTATAGAAAATAGAGGACGAAGATATTTGAGCATACAGCAAGAAACTGTCTACTTAACGAGAAAAAGTTTAATTTATTAATTTTAAGAATATATTATTAGTTTTTATATAAAAATAATTTTTTTATAAAATATATATATATATAAATTAATAATGATAATATTTTTAACTCAATTATAAACATGATGCATGTAAAACTTCCTAACTACCCCTCAAATTTTGCTTTTGCTTTTTGACTCTTTTCGCCGCTTGAGGGTTGTCTATTATGTTTCAATGCCGCTGAATGCTTTCATAGAAAATGGGAGAATGCAATTGAATGTCAATTTTACTATATTTTCATAAAGCATACTCAAATATATATCAACATCCTCCATAAAAGGGGAGAATGCAAACCTTTGCTTACATACCCAAATTTTGAGTTAAATAAAGCAAAGCTAAAAGAAACCGGTAATTTTAGTATATTTTCATTAAATACCACAAACTTAACATATCAACACCCTCCATAATAAATGTTTTTCAGTATTAAGCTTTTTAAAAAAAATATAACTATAATATATAAAAATAATGTCTTATATTCATTTAAAAAAATATTATTATAATTATTGGAGATAAAATTAAGGAGTGTCAATACCTTAATTTAAGGAGTAAATCAAGGAATTGTGATCCTTAATTTAAGGAGTAAAATAAGGAATACTTAATTCAAGGAGTAAATCTATAGCTATAGAATTGTAATGAAAATATAAAAGAAACAATACAACTTTAAGAGAGCTTGTTTTATTTAAAAAGACCTTTAGGCCTTAGCCTTTGACCTTGACGTTTTCAACACTAATTTTTCAACATGGTATCAGAGCAAGTCGATCTTCTTAAAAAATTGTTATTTTTTTGCTCAAAGTGCGTTTGACACTCTATCAGAGCGATTTCTTATTCTTTTTGTTTTTTCAAACCAAATTTATTGGCGATGATGGATTAAATCTCTCTTATAGCTCCTACCTGCCCGATTTGGAGGGAAAGCATTATGGTAAAAGGAAAGGTCCCACATTGAAACCAAGTTCTTGGCGATGATGGATTAAATCTCTCCTGCAGCTTCTACCGACTTGATGTGGAGGAGGAGTATTGTGGTAAAAGGAAAGGTCCCACATTGAAACTAAGCTCTTGGCGATGATGGATTAAATCTCTCCTACAGCTTCTACCGACTTGATGTGGAGGAGGAGTATTGTGGTAAAAGGAAAGGTCCCACATTGAAACCAAACTCTTAGCGATGATGGATTAAATCTCTCCTGCAGCTTCTACCTACCTGATGTAGAGAAGTATTATGGTAAAAGGAAAGGTCCCACATTAAAACCAAGCTCTTGGCGATGATGGATTAAATTACTCCTACAGCTCCTACCTGCCCGATCTGGAAGGGAAGTATTGTGGTAAAAGGAAAGGTCCCACATCGACAACAATATTTTTTTTTTTGCTATCGTAATCAGCATTTTTGTTAGTTTTACCTTTGATGCCTTGGCTTCTCATCAGTTTCAACGACTTCTGGGCAAGCTTAGATCCATAAACCTTATGGATCCAGCTTGAGAGGGAGTATTGGAGATAAAATTAAGGAGTAAATTAAGGAGTGTCAACACCTTAATTTAAGGAGTAAATAAAGAACCTTAATTTAAGGAGTAAATCAAGAACCTTAATTCAAGGAGTAAATCAAGGAGTTGTGATCCTTAATTTAAGGATTAATTCAAGGAGTAAAACAAGGAATTCTTAATTCAAGGAGTAAAACAAGGAATCCTTAATTCAAGGAGTAAAACAAAGAATCATTAATTCAATGAGTAAAACAATGAATGTTTAATTCAAAGAGTAATTCAAGGAGTAAATCTCCTTATATATAGCTATAGAATTGTAATGAAAATATAAAAGAAACAATACTCCTTGAATTAAAGATTCCTTATTTTACTCCTTGAATTAAGGATTCCTTGTTTTATTCCTTGAATTAATCCTTAAATTAAGGATCACAATTCCTTGATTTACTCCTTAAATTAAGATTCTTGATTTACTACTTAAATTAAGGTTCTTGATTTACTCCTTAAATTAAGGTGTTGACACTCCTTAATTTACTCCTTAATTTTATCTTCAATAATAATATTTATAAATAATATAAAAACTATATTCTTTAATGACATTTTTTTAAGATTAAATATCTCATGTTGTTTTTACATTATATAAAATTTACTATACTCACACATTTATAAGCTTAAATCGAATTCCAAACTTTATTTATGTCTAAATTAACTATACCTATATATAGTGTATAGCTTAAGATGTCACTCAATATTAAGTTAAAAACACTTACAATACTCCCTCAACTCTTAGACTTCATATTGATGCTTACGTGGTTTTTATTGGTTTAATTAGTGGGAATGAGAGAAGGTCAAATACTTCTGTTTCGCCCTCGGCCCTCCCTTCAACTCATTAGTTAAGCATAAAAAGATAAAGTAGACATTACAGAAAAGCTGTTGAGAAAAGCCTATGGAGTATAAACATTTATCAGAAGAAGAAAAAAAATTGAAGATTATACGCAAACCTTAGTAACACAAAAGCTTAAGAGAAAATAAGTGACAAATGACAACCTCTAATAACCTCTAAAGCCAACAGAAATATATATTTAAGAAGGAATATTGTTAATGCACAATGTTGTTCTTCCAAATGGAGATTTGGTTTCCAAAATGATAAACATGTGACATATTTTCTGAATGCATGAAGGTGATGCATCTACGTTTACAAGATCTAAACAACAAGAAACAAAGCCATAGAGAACATATATAGCTTCATTTCCCTCCTGCTTTCACAACAGAGAAGGCAGATCTCAGCCAAAAGCAACCTGTGGACGATTTGGTCTTGATGCATTTTAGTCTTCTACCACAGTCTATTGGAAGCCAGTTAATAGTTTCTTTGATGTACATTTCATCTTGGGCTAAATATACTTGGAGCAGGAGGAATTTGCTGCCATCAAATCAAAGACTAATTTCAAATCTTATGCAAATACAGTTTTATAAATAACTTCCTGAGACGCGATCATGTGATTATGAAAGATGTATGTAAGAGGAGACAATGACAATCATTCCAAATTGAAGTCTGAACCCACACTAAAGCACAAGCAAGTTCTACATGAGTCATGTTCATGAATGATGTGGATGATCCCACCTCTATATTCATCACTTTACATACATGCATTTACTTACATATGTGGTTCCATTTTAGTTGAACTAGTGATACCTTCTTGAAGCTATCAAGACACACAACATACCCATGCACCTACCCTACAAAAAAACTTTTTCCGGCTATTAACTTGGATGAATTTATTGCTAAAAAGTAATTTTTAATTATAATAGAAAGAGTCAAAGTTTCTGTTATCTAGTTCTAGTAATTATTACTTAGGATACTTTGTAAATAGGTGTGCAATTTATTTTTAGGATAATCATGTCCTCCTGTAATAGACAATCATTTAATTTCACATGTAACTAGGGGCCTTTTTATAGACATTCATGTACCTCCAGTGTAAGTAGATGTCTAAAACTATAAGTACATCTAATGAAGGCAGTAGTTCAGATTTTTAGTCCAAATTATTCTCAATTCTATTCTCAACATTTATAAATGCCAAATAGACACACCAAAAAAAATGAGGAAAAATAAACCAAAATTAAATCCATTGCATGATGAATGTCTGAAAATTGAACTGGTACAACACATTAGTCCGGACTCATCAGAAATACTAGCATTTACTGTTAAGACAAACCGGGCTGTTACCCGAGATACAGAAGGAGAACTTTCAGCCAGGAACTTGAGAAACTCGTCCTTTTTTCTCATAAAATTGAACTTTGCACTGTCCAATAACATCTGCTCTCTCTTAACATCTTCCAACAATTTCTCTCTTTTCAATTTCAACTCCTCAATTTGTTTCTCAGCTTCAAAATAGCTTTTGGGTGATTTCGATGCCACATCGGGCTTAGGAAATATCACATCTACTTCGTCCCTGCATGAAATTGTTTTCAAAACTAAGGTGCAATGATAAAGGCAATTGTAAATTTGTAGCAAGACAACACGAAGTAGCACATCCCTAGGCAATTATCATTGCTCACCATTCAGTCAAGCAATAAGAGTTTTGAAGAGAGTGTAAGACAGATAAAGTTATACATTGTTAATAGTGATTTTATTTGCCACACAAACAGTGTTGAAAGAATTTTTTACCAGTTTCCCAGAGAAAACAAGCCAGGACTCTTAATTATTCCTCCATCTAAAGAAAGGGCTCCATTGCTTATGCAAGGGAGAGCTTGTAGCATGTCAGCCCTCGTTTTGTATACTTGCAAGCAAGAGAAAAGATTATAAAATAGGGTCTCTCTTAGGCCATGCCCACTGACTGTGACACACAGTAAGTTTGTGCTGTCCACATCGATCATATTAACAGCAAAGCCAAGAAAGCCAGGTGGACACTCTCCATTAGGTAATCTTGGCTTTAGAAGACCAAGCCTTCTTTGACTGTCTTTGGCTACAAACTCACCAGCATACGGGCTGTGGAAGAAATAAAAGTCGATGCTTTGAATTTGCAGCCAAAAAAGTATAGGTTAAAATATTAATGCCACTCTATTGGCTACAAAACTGTATATAAAACACTGGAGGTCTTTTATGCAAAGAAAGTGTATAAGACTCATACCTTAACTTTTCAAGACAAATGACTAGAAACCTGCCTTCCAAAGGCTTCCCTATGGAAGCACCAAGCCCATGAAGGCCAGAACTTTTACTTATGCAGCTTTCTTTGTCATAAATTTCAAGAGCTTTGACACCTTCATGGGTCTTACAAACAACTGCCAACATAGTCTCCACTCCTAAGTACTCAGAGAAAAGCCTTCATTTTGAGAGAAGTGAAAAGAATGTAAGGTAGAGTTGCAAGTTATTGATGCTCCTCTAGAAAAAGCATCACTCTTGATATGGTAAGCAAACAGGCATTTGCTCATGTAAAATTCATTGATATTTAGTAATTAGTCCAGTTGCATAAAATAATCTGACAGACCCAGTTTATGGACGATCATTAACTCAAAAAACCATAAATGACTCCATTGGAACTAACAGTGGGTACTGTGGCATGAACACTTCAACAAAAGGAAGAGAACCAAGAAACAAAAAGAAGGCAAACTCAAACTTACCTACTTAGATTGTCATCGTCTACTTTTCCAAGTGTAGCAACAATACCTACCACATCCTTGATCAGTGGAAGATGAGCAGCCTGAGTTTCTTGATTAGTTTTTAGTTGGCATAAAATCGCTGCAGCGGATTTTTCATGTCGAAGAATCTGCTGATTGGCTTGCTCCTCAGTCTGAACGTTTTCTTCAGTCCTAGGGGTGGAATGATACTTGCCTAAAGTAACTAGAGGAGCAGAGAAAATTATGAAAAGAATGAAAATGCTCATCAGAATGATTGCAGTACATTAAGATACTTAATGCACTGTACTTATGATAACTTTTGACCTCACGCAATTTATCAAGGTTTAACCAACCAAGCTCAGAGTGAAAGGCTAAACATGCACATCAATTTATTTGTGAATTCCTAAAGCATTATGCACATCATGGCTAACTTCTTGTCACATGTACGTAGCAGTATGTAGTACTTACAAAGTCAACTAAATACCCTTTTCCTTTTTTGCTAGGAACATTCATTTCAAAATTAGCAGTCCTAAAAACTAATCATCTACTGATTGCATCCAGTATTTTGTTTCAACATTATTCTGCAAAGACAAGCTTAATTACACTGTATATGTACAAGTACCAAGAAGCAACAAAAACACATTGTACCTTGCAAATCCCTGATAGAATCCTCTAATTGATATTTCTGAGACTTCATCATTTTTATGTTTTCCTCGTGCTGTCTGAGTTTTGTTCCTATTACATGTAGACCATCTTGAAATTTCTGCAAGCATTAGATCATTGGAAAGTTAGTTTGTTCAACTTCATCTCGAAATTTACTCATTAAAAAAATATTCAAAAGGAAAAGGCCCGCTAGAAATAGCATACACCTTTGAAAACTTGTACACAAAAAGTTATAAAATTTAGCATGCATCTTCAAGAAAATTGTTATCACGACCTTGGAGGAGTAGATGATGGATTGTGCCTGTCCAGACCCTCCATTTTGCATATTACCATCCCATAAAATCAAGCTGGTTTCGTTTTTACCCACTTGCATTAGTGATGGTGAATTTTGCATTGGTCGTGAATTTGTATGAACAGAGAACTGAAGGGAAAAAAAAACAAAAACAAGGTTGTTAGAATTTCTCAAGATCCTTGGACAACAACCACAATAAACAAAGCCAGGAAATAGCTTTAATATTCCTCACGGTAAAAAAACACACACACACACACATTACCAGATAAAATCTCCAAGTAAAACAATCAAAGAACGCATGCATATTGATATTTTATAATAATTCAAACCAAGCGCTATATATAGAATTACATATGAAATTTGAGTGACGACACAAGAAAATTGAACTAAACCCCATCTTAAAAAGGCCAAAAAAATATATCAGGAGTTTTTTTTCAAAAAAAATGCAGGGTTTAAGAAAGCTTTAAGTGAATTTATTATCGATTAAAAGTTAAAACCCTGCAAATCAACGGTACGGTAGAAAGACGTGCATTTTAATCACCAAAATCCCACACGTCCATGGTGTCGAGAGGTCCGAAACGGCGCACAGGAGAAGTAAGAAATGAAAAGGCAAGCATATTTCGAACTCGAATGAAGATCAAAATATTCCAACATATTCTAGGAAAGCAAACAGACGGAACGAGGGAAAATTGAGAGAACGACTCACCAGATGATAGTGAGGTTGAGACGTTGCTGGGTTGACTAGTAAATTTCCGAGCGGTAAGGGGCACCAGATATACGGAACAACGGCTGTGTAAATATTATTGTTTGTTTGTAGGCGAAATAATAATAAATAAAGGCTTAATTACGTTACATAACACATTCCTTTCGTTTTTAATTATTTTATTTTAAATATAAATAATACATGTTTATACTATAAAACAATAAACCTATATTAATTTTACTAAAAGAATTAAAAATAACATCAATAAAACATCTGGACCTACTCATTTCTGCTAAAGCAAAGTTTTGGATTACATAGCACACAAATTTTTCAAATGAAATTAATTTTAAATACATTTCACATTTTAAACCTTGTTATCAATAATATCTCAAATACCCTTGATATTTGACATATTTTAAATTATGTCCTCAAAATTTATAAAATATCAAAAATGTTCTTAGATTTTTAAGGGTGTTAATTTTTCATTCATTACTATTTATACTATTATTCTTAGGCTTTGATATCAATTTTTATGGATCAATACAATTTTTAATCGGGAGTTAATATTGATCTAGTTGATAATTTTTGTCAATTTACTAAAGACAATAATTTGTCTAAAAAACTTATTATTTTTTGGTATAAATCTAATTTTCTTCTATATTCATTACAATTGCATAATATATTATGTTATTCATTATATTGACTACTAAATTCTAATCCCGAATCCATTAATTGTCTTTTAAAATTAAAAATTATTCTTTTATTTGTTAAATCTAATAATTCTAATTTATGTACTAATAATTTGATGTTCATAGAGTATTACCTTGATAAATCATATGTTGAATGCATATTATTTTTCATATTCGTAGTATTCAAATAGGTTTTTCTTGTGTAGATACAGTGTATTTATAATATTTAAAGAAGTATTATCCAAACATTAATTTGTTGAATTCATCTTCCTCTATTATTACATATTTTTGACTAAAATAGTCTTTTAATGTCCTTGAAATAAAATGGTCTATAATGCTTGTGATAGCTTTAATATAATCTGTATAGATATTTAATAAGGTGCTAAAGTGTTTAAAAATTTCAAGACAAGTTTCACAATTGTTATCTTTAAAATACTTATTTAAATGATAGAGATTACCTTCATCAAATGTTTCTAATAGAATTAGATTTTTATCTTTGATCTTATTTGGAATTATTAGTTGTTTATTTCTAAAAACAGTTTCCATTTTTCTGTTTTAGCAGTATTATGTCTTATTGTAAGCAAATATTTAAACATTCAAGATTTTTAACTGGCTTAAATTTATAATTATTATACCTAAATTTGATGGGTCCACCACGATCTTTCCTTATGTTCATCTTTTTTTGTTACACCTGTTATGTCTCAATTTTGCTCAAACCTCAACACCCTCCTAGCAATGGTGAGCCTTCTGCATCTGTACACAAATGGTGTCCAATAGTTGACTTACTGGAGAAGAGTAACTAAACATCATTTTATTCATAGGATAATAATTATTACAACTTAAGGCTAACTAAGAATCTTGAAAGGGTGCTTAGCTGCTCATAATTACTGGGTATAACATTATTGGTTTTGAGATTTCTAGATAGATGGGTTTTCTATGCTAGAGTGTTTCAGAGTAGAGAGTTCTGGATTTCTGTGTATTCATGTGTGTTTTGAAATGATAATAAGGGTTTTTTTTATAAAACAAGGAATTCCTGTTTACAAGACTAAAATTATTATTTTACCCTTGTTTTAGTAATTCGTCTACTTTTCTACTTTAAAGGATAGCCACTACTTTTTTTCCTTGGCACATAATGCCGACTAAGAAGTGGGGTCTACATCTTTATTTATTTTGTCATCTTTTGCAAACAATTTCTTTTCTTATTTTTCTTTGTCATTTTCTACCGACAGTTCCCTTGATGACGTTGATGATGACGCATCTTCATCTTCTCGATCTTTGATGTAGAGAATACATTTATGGTCTTTGGTAGCTTTTCTAGCATAGAAGCACTTCCTTGTTTCTTGACCAATTTATAGATTATTGCAATTAAAATTGGTTTTATATTTGGTAATTTTTTCACCATCTTGTTCTGACAAAGTCATGCTACTGTGGAAAATGACGATGACTTTACTAGTTAAATAATTTACTTTAATCTCAAAAGAATTGTTAATCTTTCTGAGTTCATATTAAATTTGGCCTAGCATTTGACCTCTTAGTACACAAAATTCTTATGTGTTGAATTCTTTTTATGGAAGTGCCTTTAGTTTGGAAACTTCTCTGTTTGTGTTAGAAATTCCTATCTTGATGAAGTTGTAGAGACTAATACTTCCTTCCTCATTCCAGTTCATTAATGAACTGAAAAATCTAAGATAAACAGGTTTATCATCTACTTTAATCTTCCTTCTGAAGTTCTTGATTGCTCTTTTAAAATTCTCTTGAAAATAATTTAATTTACTTAAATTAATTCTTGGATATGTATTTTCTATTAGTCCTACATGAAATACTTTATACACAAATATTGGATCAGCTCCTTCCAATATATTGAATTTACTTCATACAGGAAATTCCTTGTTTGTAGTATAAAACTTCAAATCTTCAATATATTCTTAAGTAGATTTTCTAGCTAAGTTATAGAGACCCAATCATTATAGTTTACTGAGGTTTCTATATTTGGTCCTTTTCATCTTCAATGATCGGAGTAGTTCTAGAAGATGTCTCCTTGAATAGTATTGAATGCTTTACTATTTTTGGTGTCTCTAAAGGAGATGTTTCTATAAATAACACTCGAGGCCTTGCTATCTTTCCAA
This sequence comes from Hippophae rhamnoides, assembly GCA_033030585.1. Classification (NCBI taxonomy): domain Eukaryota; kingdom Viridiplantae; phylum Streptophyta; class Magnoliopsida; order Rosales; family Elaeagnaceae; genus Hippophae; species Hippophae rhamnoides. Next base: position 59,389,587 of record CM065429.1, on the reverse strand, counting down.
GATTTGTCAACCTGCTTGGAGCTTGGTTGTTATTGTAATACTGTAGAATAATTTCTTATTATTTTCTCTAGAGTTATCAGTTTTGGTGTTTTATAGTTGGCATAACTACCTTTTGCTTCTATTCTGTTAGTAAAGGCTTTATGAGTTACTCCATTAATTCCTAGAATAGATTAGCTAGCTTCTGCCTAATTGAGCTTTGTGGTTTCAGAAGTTTTTTCCTAAACTGTTAGGTTCTTCCCTTTTTAATAGAGATTCCTCATTTGAGCTTCTAGTCTTTACAGGTTGTTTTGAACAATTAAGTTCTTCATGTTTCTTTCTTGTCTCCATAAAAGATTTCTCGAGATATAACAGCTCGAGTTGTTCCTGTAGGATTTTTATCTCCTTTTCCTTTATCTTGATTTTGATACCAAGATGTTCCATTCCTAAAAGCATAAAAATAGTTAGAGGTGCTAATTCTCTGGTAAGGGCATTGACTAAACTATTTTTATGGCCTGAAAGATGTTCAACATCAAAATTATAATGGTTGAACCATTGTTTCCATCTAACTAGTCTTCCTTGTTTGTAATCACCTGCAATATTAATTCTTAAGAAATAACCAAAGTTCTTGTTATTTGTTCTAACAATGAATCTGAAGCTTATATATATTGCAAATTTCTTAATAGCTTTTTTAACAGCTAAATATTCTTTTTCATTACTATGGTAATTTAATTCTAAATCTTGGAAAGATCCTCATGTATATCTACAAAGATATTCATCTTTGTCATCTACTCTTACTTTAATAATTGTTTCCCAATATTCTTGTGAAGGATCTGTTTCAATTATCATCTTATCATCTGGTCATGTATGGTATAAAGTTGATAGATATTTTACCTTTGCTTTTACTCTATCCATATATAGAGTATCTTCTTCTGTCCATTTCTAGATATGATCTTTTTTCAATTTTTCTTGTAATGGTTTTCTCATTTCTGCAAGTTTCTTGATGTATGCTTATGCATATGTTAAACATTCTAAAAATCTCTATAATTAGTTTTTATCTTTTAATTCGCTAGGAAAACCTTGAATATTATTTAGTATATTATTTAGTATATGAGGTTATAGATTATGTTTTTCATCTTCAATTTTCAACCATAAGTATTTAATCTTTTGTTGAGCAAGTGCTACTTTCTTTTCAAATGGTACAATGTCTTCTCTTCTACATTCTTGTAGAATATTGATAATATCCAAATAATTTTTATTTAATTCATTACTAAAAACTAAAATATCATCTATGTAAACACATCAAATATCTTGTAATTTCTTGAAAATGTTATCCATATATTTTTCAAAAATACCTAGAACTTGTTTTAATCCAAATAGTATAACTATCCATTGGAATTGTCCTTGGGGGTAACTAAATGCCGTTAAATTTTGGGATTCTTTATCCATTCTTATCTGCCAAAATCCACTTTTGTAATCAAAACTCGAGAAGTATTTTTTTCCTTTTATTAATTATAGTAGTACTTCCTTTTTTGGAATGAAGTATTTATCGTCAATATTTTCTTTATTCAATACTTTAAAATTTATTATCACTCTCTTTTTTCCTCTTCTTTTTCAACTAAGAATGATGGATTAGAGTGAGGTGAATTACATGATATTATGACTTTTAATTCCAAAAGTTCTTGAATTTGTTTTCCAAATTCAATCATATCTTCTAGAGTATAAATCATTAGTTTTACTCTTATGATCTTGTTAGGATCTCTTAATTTTATATCGACTATTGTTTTAGATTTATTTATTTTTGGATCCAAAGGATTTTATGAACTAACTATTTTTAATAGTTTTCTAATGCCTGTTAGGATTTGTCTTCTTGTATTTCATTAAGAAAAGAGTTTTGTTTCTCTTTTATATCTAATGAAATATTTTCTAAATAAGGTTTTTTTGGTCTTTTATCTCACCACATTTTCTCTTTTTATGGTGTTGCATAAAAGTTGAGTTTGAGACAGTTAAAGTTTTTCTTATTTTAGAGACATAGATGGTATCTCCTTCTAAGGTTGTGAAACTTATTTTGTCAAAATATTATGTGAAAGGTTGATATAAGTTTAGGAATTATTTCCTATTAACAAATCTACTCATGTTTCCTATTGATATATAGTAGGAATGTGAATTTTCTCCTTCTATCATTATATCAGTATCTTTTAATACCTTATTAAGTTTTATTGTAGTATTATTAGCAATTCTTACAATTAAATCTTTTGGTGCTTGTTTCTAGTGTCTTCTAGAAATACATATCTACTGCCTACACACATACTAGCTCATGTATTTATATATGCATGCAAATGATAAGTGTTATAGCCTCTAAATTTTAGTCCTATTTTAATGTAAGTACTATTTGGATTTATAATACTATACAAATCATTCATCTTCTAATGAAGAATATCCATAATTTGAGTGTTAATATTCTGAGTTAGTTATTTCTTCTTCAGTTTCTTTCAATAGATAGATACTATAAGTATCATCTATATAAGATTTCTCGATTATTTCTAATTCCATTTTGAAAGCTTCTTCTAAGATTTTTGCTTTTTGTGGAAATTCTTTTTTATGTTGAAGCATGCTTGGACATTCATTAGCATATTGTCCTTCTTCATTATAGATCCAACATCTACATTTTTTCTTTCTTGAAGGGCAACAATTCCTTTTTCAGAAGGTTTATAATTCTTTCTTCTAAAATATTTTTTCTTGTAGGTTTTTCTATTAAATCTCTTTTTTATATTTTTGGAAATTTTGTTTTCTAAATTTATATTTTTTATATTTATATTTTTGTTATAAGATTTTATATTACATCCATATTTCTCTAGTATTCTAAAATCTATTGTATCAAAGTAGATTTTATCATTTCCTCTTATCCGTTTATATTGTTTTATTTCTTGGCATTTAATAATTATCAAATCTTTAAGGTTTCTTATTCTTCCTCCTAGAGTATTTGGTATAGTTTCTCTATTTATTTGTTTCCAATTTTCTGTTAAGGTTTTATATAGTGTTCCAGGTAATTTTTGAAAAAATATTTCCTTATAAGTTATTGGAATATAGTGTAGTAATTTATTGTAATACATTTCATATTCACAAATAAAAGAATCTATGTAACACATGTTACAAATTTTCATATTTGTTAGATGCCATTTAGTTTCATTGATTTCATTTTCATTGCATTCAGTGATAATCATCCATTTATCTTCTCCAATAAATTTTTGGTATATTTCATTTATTATTGTATCCAAGTATTCCCTTCCTATGGAAGCATTTCCTCGTATTAACAAATGTTGTTGATCTGTTAAGTTTGAAAACCAAACTTTAACACTTCTCGTCATTTTATATGTTATAAGCACTTTACATATTAAATGATTTGTTTGGATATTTTGAGAAGTTTGTATGAGCACACTCATTCTACTAGCCCATTCATCTAAGGATTTCTTCATATCTCTTATACAGTCTAAATCTAGAAGTTAAGACTTATAATTATCATGGAGTTTGAACTCTGGTGGAATACTACCTCTAATTCCCCAATGCAACATTTCCTCCATTTTAGGTGGTTGTCTTCTTCTATCTGTGGTATCAAGTTATTCTGTTCTTTGCCTATTTATTTCTCCCCTATATGGGTCAAATATTCCTTCTTGGTAAGGGACTAGTAATGAAATTGGTTTCATATAACCTTTTGAGGTCATATTTTCTAGTTCAGAATCAATTTCACTGATTATTATCATATCATCCTCTTCTTTGTTAGTAAATTTTTTTTTGTTATATTGTTTTTCTATTTCTTCATTGGTTAATGTCAATAAACTGACCAATGTTTCTATATCTCTATTTTCAAGGTTTATGGATTTTCTTTCTAATTCTTTTCTATATTCCATTAATATCTCTTTGTTCTTAGATTTTTCTTCATTTTTTCTTTTCTTATTTTTAGGAATCAAGTAATCTAATCTTCAAAGTGGTTTTTCTTTTAGTCATTCTAAGGGGTCATATTTATAAACTATTATTTCATTATTCATATGTGTGTTATATACATCTTTTTTAAATTCTGAAAATTCCTTATGCATATCTTGTTGTAATTTATTATAACCACGTTCCTTTATTTCCTTTAGTAATTCTTTTTGTATATCTATTATTTCCTGTAAATATTTTGTGTTTGATTCTTGGACTAAATTCATTTCCTCTATTAATAATTGTACAGTTTCAAATAATGTTGCTTGATTTTTTAATACACCTACTAGGTTTCCATTTACTTGTAAATGTATATATTTTTTATTTTATCTCTAAACATTATTTTTTCCTAATATGCAATCATGAACTAATGTCTTCATTATTTTGACTTCATTTTCTAGTTTTTTAACTTCTCCTTGGTTATAAGTTTCTCCTTCATAATCTATAAAAGTAAACCTTAGCATGCTATTAGTTTTAACATAATTACTTTTTATTCCTATTATTAAGGATTTTTTATATCTAATTTCTATTATTCTGGCATTTCAAAAATTGTTAGTATTTTTGGTTTTATTATTTGTCCAAGTTCCTTAAATTTTTTGTTTATTTATATAAATTCATTTTGTCCGTATATTGAACTATTATGACTATTTGTTAAAAAATATGCTATTAGATAATGTATTGAAAATTGATGATTTTCTTCTTTCATTAATTCTCTTCTTTCAAATTCATAAGTTAGACTTAATACTTTATTTAGATTTTTATCATGTATATTGATAACAAATTTAGGATGTGTTGTAAATTTTAATTTTTATTATCCTAAATTACTATAGATCATTCCTAATAAGGCATCTTACCTATTTATTATTTTGTTATCTGATAATGTTATTTTTATTGGTGTATCTATTCTTTCTCTAAAATGAGCTTTTATTAATATTTGAATTCCTCATAAATGAATGTATCCAGTTTTTTCTTTGTCTTTATAAGTAATTTTTGATAGCTTATTTAATATAGTTTTTTTTATTAATTAACGGTATATTATACATTCCTTTTTGCAACTGTAGTCTTAATACTAATTTTTTTATTACTTATGCCAGAATAAATTATATTTTTCTTAGGGAATAATTTTTTTAATAAAAATGATAGATCTTTAAATCCATCTCTTTCTTTAAAATTTAGCTTTATTTTTTTGAATTTTTTCAAATTTCTTTTTACTTATTCCCATTTCTTATGAAAAAAATCCTGACATTTCTTCTATTTTTATATCTATTATTTCTTGGTTTATTTCTTCTTCTTCCATTTTAAGAATATCACTTCTGTCAAATTTAACTTTTGTTATGTGTAAGAGGTATTTCTGAATTTTTTGAAACCTTATGGGTATTTCTGATATTAAATGTTACTATTTACTTCTGTTACATTTAACTTTCGTTGTGTTTAAGGGATATTTTTGAATTTTTTTGAAATCTTAGTAGTATTTTTGAAAATTTCTTAAAGTTTGGGAGTATTTCTGATATTAATCTCATTTGTTATTTAAACACCTTTTTAAAAAGAAAAAGTAATAGATAATTTTATTTTTATAAATTTAATACATTAATTTAAATGAATACATTTTAGTTATTTTATTATTATATTTGTAGATATTTTAATCATTTTAATTAATTTGATATTTGAATTACTTTATTTTTTATTTTCTTTTGAAACAATTTTGTGTGTAAAAATATATTAATCCATGTTTTTAAGATTTAATTCAATTCGTAAAAAAATATTTTTTTATCTAAATGATCAAACTATTTAACATGATTTTATTTTAGATCACTCAATAAGAAATATATATTTATTTCCTTACAATGTTAAAAAATATATGTTTATTTACCTTGTAAGAAAAATAAACATATATTTTTTTCCAAGGATGATTAAAATAAAACTTATGTATAAAGGAATTAGTTATGCAATTAAATCAAAAAAATTAAAATTGGTAAAAATAATTAAAGTATTAAAAATATGACAATAAAATAATTAAAATATATTAATTTTAATAAAAATAATTAATATATTTAATTTATAAAAACAAAGTAAAAAATATCATACCATTATTCTGAAAAAAATTATTTTCGTTCGCATTTTAAAAGCACATATATCCATGGAGGTCTTACCAATTCAAGAATAGACATCTGGGAAAAATATGCTACATATCTAAGTAAAGTTTTGGGGCATTGACATTATTATTGAATATGTTTTTCAAATAACTTTATCATGGAACATACATTTAGTTTTAAGTATAAATTACATATAAATAATTATCTATTAATGAATTGAGTACCCTACACAACTCATTAATTTATAGTTATATAGATAGATTCATTTTATCACTCTTAATATTTTAATTGAATTTGATGTGTAAGTATATATAAATAGTTAATTTATTAGTGTTTTATAATTATTGTGTCATAAATCTTATAATTATAGATCGAAGGGTTTGATAATGCCTCGGTTAAGTTTTTCTAGTCACTATACACGTGTTAGATAACCGAGCACCTAAAACTTAATGCAATGAAGTTGGAGAAAATTATATTACAAACTTGCCGGTCCTTTAATTTGTGGTAATGTAATGATAAGTTGTAACAAAATAATATTTAGTAAAACCTATTATTTGAAAAGAAATAACATATGAATATTTACGTTGATTCACTAAAAATTAAAAATAAATATATAAAAATATATTTAAATTTATAACAATTAATTAATTATATAATTGAATGGTTAATCTTCTAAATCTATACGTTTTTTTAGATAATCCTTTAATTTTCTCTTTACTCTTTCTAACAATTAGATATCAAATAAGATTAGAATAATATGTATGATACGAAAATCATAATCAATATATGTATAATAACTTTATCTTAATATTAGTTCATCATTAAAATAGACTTAAGTCTTAACTCTATACACATTAAAGGTACACACCATATTAAATATATTAAAATTTAAATTATTTAAATCTTAGCATATTATTTTTAAATATGATTAACCTTATATGAAAGTACAACATATAGTTATTTATGTATAACCTCAATATTGGATTAAGGAAATAAGAATCTCCCACTTAATTATACATTGCAAAAGTAACCGTACAAGCTCAACTTTTTTTCATTATCAAATTGTATCTGTTACTAATCTGGTCTATCAATTATACCAACATAGGATTACAGAGGTCTTCGTTACATTTATCGTAACTTGACCTATCAATGATCATGTATGTTGATACAATTAAATGACATGGAGCATGAAATTATTATACAATGTGATCTTAACATATCTATTTCAAATTGGTCTAAGCTTAAACTTTAGTGAGATCAAACCATACTAAAATCAAAATGTAAATAAACTAAAAAATTTATTTCTACAGAATATAACATCAAAATATCCATAAACTGAAATAACTGAAAGTCTATTTATATCAAAGAAACATTTAAAATTACAAGTTTCTATTAAAACTGGACATCCTCAAATGACATAACACCCATACGAGTAGTGTGCTTATGGACACTTTGTGTGACAATTCCTTAATAAGTAGATCCACAATCATATAGTTTGTTCCAATTTATTAATAAACATCTATATACTTTGAATTATTTTCTTAATAACTAGGAGCTTGATATGTATATGCTTCGACTTCATCTTGCTCCTATTGTTAGTAGAATATAACACGTTAACTTATTATCACAAAATAAACTGAGTGGTCTTTAAATACCATCTACACATCCTTATGATAAAATTATACAATCATATTTCGTGATTGTGTGCTTTATAACATGTAATGAACTCTACCACCATGGTAGAAGAAGCTATAATAAGAGACTATTTAGCACTCTTTTAGAAGATAGCATCTCTAACTAGTACGTAAGCATTAACCGACATAATTTTCATACTATCTTGGCATCCAAAAAAACTGTAATCAGTATACCAATGATCTCAAGCTAATTCGACCTCTGATACGTAAGCATGTAGTCTTTTGTTCTCTATAAGTAATGTAAGAATCTTTTGGCTATCGTCCAATAGTCTATTCTAGATTGCTTAAATATCTTCCCAACATCCCAACAATGCAAGCAATATCTAGACGTATACATACCTTATTATACATTAGACTCTCCAATGCTGACACATAAAGAATCCTGTGCATTTTCTTTTCCTCAAAATCATTCTTAGATCACTGATTAAGACTAAATTTATCTCCCTTAGAAATTAGGGTATCATTTGGTTTATAATTCTACATGCCATATCTCTTGAGAATCTTTTCAATATAGCTCTTTTATGATAATCTTATAATACTCCGGGAGCAATCTCAAAATATCTATATGCCTAATAAAAAGAGGTGTCACTAAGATCTTTTATTTTAAAATTCTTAGCTAGAAATCTCTTAGTTTCATGCAATAAACCTATATCGTTGTTGGCAAGCAAAATGTCATCAACGTATAAAATAAAAAAATATACTTGCTTGCACAAAACTTACGGTAGATGCAATCATTGAACAAATTCATCTAAAAACTAAATACGATGATCACTCGATGAAACTTGAAAAATCATTGTTGAGATGCTTTCTTGAGCCCATAAATGGATTTCTTAAGTTTACAAACCATATTATTTGGGTCTCTCAACACAAAGTTTTCTGATTCCATCATATAGATTATCTCATCAATGTCACTATTGAGAAATATAGTCTTTACATCCATATGATGTAACACAAGATTGAAATGCACTACCAATGTCATTATGATCCTAAAAGAGCCTTTCAAAGAAACCAAAGAGAAAGTTTCTTTATAATCAATGCATTTTTTCTGTGTAAAGGCTTGTGCGACAAGATAAGTCATATACATCTTCACGTCATCTTTTGAATCCCTCTTGGTCTTAAATATTCATTTACAACTAATGTGTTTCGCACTATTTAGAAATGGAATAAGATCACATATATCATTTTATTTCATGGCATCAATCCACATCTGAGAGTTAGAACTTTCCATGGCTTGACAGAAGTTGATTGGATCTTCTTCTTTCACTCCAATGTCAAAATCATGTTCTTAGATAAATATAGTATAGTCATCTGACACTGCACTTCTCCTTTCTCTAGTGGATTTCCTCTCATTGCCATAAGTTCTTAAGGTTGTAGTGTTTGTTCTTATATAATAGTTTCTTAAATGATAGGTTCTCCGAGATTGTCTTGATCAAAACTAGGAATGAGATCCTGATCAATGCCAATAGCACCTGTTGGAATATCAAAAATTTCTCTTCTAAGACAAATCCCTAATTGTATCTTTCCCCACAAACTTGATATCTTCAAAGAACCATGCATTGTCTGACTTGAAAATCAACTTAGATGTAGGTTTATAAAACTTGTATACTATGGATCTTTTAAAATATTCAATAAAATAGCAACTCACCGCTCTTGAGTCTAATTTCTTTTTATTGGGTCTATAAGGTTTTTCATCAACTGGACATCCATAGATGTGCAAGTGCTTTAAACTAGGCTTATATATGTTCAAAGTTTATAAGGGGTTTTGGCTATTACTTTAGTTAGAACAATATTAAGGATATATGTTGTAGTTTTAGCCGCTTCTCCCTAGAGTGATTCTGGTAAGGTATGATAAAAAATTATACTCCTCACTATATCCCTAAGCATTATGTTTCATCTTTCAACAATAAAATTTATAGTGGGTGAGCCCAACATAGTGTACTGTAGGACAATATTGCATTCCTTTAGGAACTTAACAAACAGTCCTAGATGTTGTTCATTTGAACTATCATATCTACCATAGTACTTACCACCATGATCAGATTTGGCGCATTTGATCATTTACTGAGTTGGTTCTCAACTTAAGCTTTATAACTTTTAAACACATTCAATAACTTTGACTTTTCATAAATGAGAAATAAATAGCATATCTAGAAAAATTGTCTATGAATTATTGACCATTCCAAGCGACTATAGGGAATGGCCTACAAATATCTATGTGTGTAAGTTCTAAGACTTTTAAAGTCTTGTCAACTTAAAATCTCATTTTATAAGTTTGTTTTCCCTTTATATAATTAACACAAATATCAAAGTCTGAAATCTAAGGGGTCTAAAATTTCGTCAAACACAAGTCATTTTATTCTCCTTCTAGAGATATAAGCTAATTTTTTATGCCATAATATAGCCAAATTTTCACTTTATAATTTTATTTTTATATCTTGTCTACTTAATTGAAGCTTTCTTATCATTCTTCATTTTCTTTCCCTTATAAAGACTTGGAGGATGGGGCATTTTCTCTTCACAAAGACTGTGTAGAATGAGCTCATTTAGAGACCAAGTCTCTTTCTAACAATTATAGCTCACTTTAAACTGGCTAAATTATGTCAAAAGGGATATGATGTAGTTACTAGGATTTGAATGCATATTTCCTTTATGTCTTGCACATTATTGTCATTTTCTATTTTACAACCAAATAATAAATTTGGCGTGTAGTGTCATATGCACATGATCGGCCGTTAGGCCCATAAGGTGTGCTCGTGTTGCCTATAAGGCTCACATAGAGTCATACATAGACACGGCATATTTCTTGTTATTTTTCATCATTTTTTTAGTCTTTCTATGTAAATATACTAAATTCTAATCATTGAATTGTGCTTCTTCAATACTACAAAATCGATTTTGTTTTTGAGTTTATTGTCCTACATCAGCATTGGTATCAAAGCTAGAGTTATAACTTCAACACAGATGAAAATGTCAGGCACTAATAATCAAGTTTTTAGTAATGCATGAAGAGTCTGTGGAATGCAATGGCTGGTCTTGAAAGCATATTCAAACAACGACTTAAGGAGGTGTCGCAAGACTTTCAACAATCATTCAAACATACCATAAACCAAATTCAAACCCAGTTGAGTGAAATTCAAAAACATCTAAATCCTAGAAGAAAAGAAGTGTTTCATGATGTTTCACTCACGCCAATTGAGTAATCGTTGCACTTACCACTCAGTTTGCAACTTATGTCTTGGTTACATTCATCCAAACTCTGATGAAGATTTTACAACACCCCATAGACCAAAGTCTAAAAGCTTTGGGTTTGATGGTGGAACTTCAGAATTGATAAGTAAAAGGTTGGTTAATGAGAAAGCCAATTCTACTTCCAGACACTATGAGAAATAAGGCTATAAGCTCAACATTGATATTCCTGCCTTCGCTGGTCACTCTCACATGGAGGAATTCCTAGATTGGATGGTTGTAGTCGAAAATTTATTTAACTACAAAGAAATACCATAATAGAATAAATTTAAGTTGGTTGCTTACAAGCTCAAATGGGGTGCATCTTCCTGGTGGGAGCATATGAAGAATGAAATGAGACTAAGGGAAAATCAATAATCAACTCTTGAGAGAGGATGAAGAAATTGATGGTGCAACAATTTCTACCTACTAACTATGAGTAGCTTCTCTATCAAAAATATCACCAATATTAGCAAGGAAAGAATTATGTCAACGATTACACTAAAGATATCATTAGGCTTAGCCTTCAAACTAATATGTGGAAGCGTGAACCATATAAAGTTTTTAGGTATTTTAAGGTCTGAATTCCATTATTAGAGAGAGGCTAGAATTGAGCCAAACCCTTTGGACTATGAACTAAGCCAACAATATGGCTCTGAAGGTGGAAAGTCAGTTGGCTAGACCCAAGAAACCAACACCATTTGGGTTTCTCTTATGTGACTCCCCCACCAATAAAGACTAAGGTAGCTTCACACCAAAACCCATTTCACCATCTATAGCCAAAACAACATCAATTCCAAAAACTTTCATTCTGAAGAAACCTGCCAACAAACCAAATAACCTATAAAAAATCATAACCCTTATTTTAAGCCACTATCTCTTTAAGTGTTTTAGATGTTACCAATAATGTCACAGGTCCAACGAATTCCCTCAGAGGCATGCAACAAATTTGGTGAATAAGTTTGAGTACTGTGACGATGAATCTGACCCACTATCTCTAGAGGACTTGGATGGAGCACAACCAAATGAGGGAGATGAATGTGTCATGGCTATTAATTGCATTGTGTAGAAAGTGATGCTCTCCCTAAAACAATCAGTGTTGTTCCAAAGGCACTCCATTTTTGAAACCAGGTGCATAGTCTAGCAAAAGATATGTGATGTAATTGTTTATAGTGGTAGTACTTCAAATATAATCTCAAAAGCTCTAGTTAAGTCCTTGGGAGTGATAATTAGCTCCCACGCTCACCCCTTACAAAATAGGATGGATCAAAAAGGGAAATGAGGTTAAAGTTCAAGAGGTTTTCATGGTTCAATTTTCCATTGGCAATTTTTATAAAGATAAGGTATATTGTGATATGCTTGAAATGGATGGTTGTCAAATCCTTTCAAAGAGGTCATGGATATGATATGGATGATATCCACAAAGGCAGGCTAAATATTGTTATTTTCACTTGGAAAGGTACCAAACTTTCATTGCTACCTGCAAAGAAAAATCCCACAGAATCTATCAAACCCATCTCCAAACAGAAAATGCTTCGTAGCTACAACCTTAACACCTTCAATAATGAGCTTAAGAAGGAAAGAATAGTACTAACATTGGTCACTAAAGAACAAGACCCTACTTCTCATACCATACCTAATGTTGTAAAAGAATCGTTGGCCACTTAAAGTGACCTCACACCTACTGAATTGCCTGATACCTTACCTTCATTAAGAGACTTCCATCACCAAATAGACTTCATATCGATGAGAAACTTTCCTAACTTACCACACTACATAATGAACCCTAAAGATCATGAAATCTTGCAAGAAATAATGGAAGATCTCCCGAACAAATACTTAATACAGGAAAGAAAAAGCCCTTATACTGTGCCTACAGTTCTTATGCCCAAAAAATGATGGAATAATGAGGATGTGTGTTGATAGCAGGGATATTAACAAAATAACTACAAAGTACAGATTCCCTATTCCCATGATGGAATACATACTTGACAAACTACAAGGGTCAAATGTATTTTCCAAGCTTGACCTTCATAATAGGTAGCATTATATACGAATTAGACAAAAAAAGATGAATGGAAGATAGCTTTTAAGACTAAGGAAGGGTTATATGAGTGGCTTGTCATGCCTTTTGGGTTATGTAATGCTCCTACCACCTTCATGAGGCTAATGCACCAAGTCTTGAAACCTTTCAATGGCACTTGTGTGACTATTTATTTCTATGACATACTCGTTTATAGCAAAAACCATATCGTGAATTTATAGCATCTTCAGGCTGTCTTAGAGACATTAAGAGAGCCCAAACTTTTCATCAACCTTATGAAATGTGAGTTTATGACTACCACCCTCATTTTCTTAGGCTATGTTATCATCTCGGAAGGTATTTCAATGGATAACAAGAATTTTATTTCATTCAATCTTAGCCCACTCCTAAGTCAATTTAAGAAGTTAGGAGTTTCCATGGCTTAACGACATTCTACAAGAGGTTTGTGAAGGAGTTTAACTCTATTGTGGCACCTATAACAAATTGTCTCAAGAAAGGACAATTCAATTAGAGTAAGGAACATGAAAATAGTTTTAAACTAATTAAATAGAAATTGTGCACAACCCTACTCTTGTCTTTACCTGATTTTGACAAGGTGTTTAAAGTTGAGACATATGCATCAATGGTAGGCATTGGGGCTGTGTTGTCTCAGGCTGGTAAACCTATCAAATTCTTCAATGGAAAGCTAAATGAAGTAAGACAAAATTGGTCTACTTATGATCAAAAGTTTTATGCTATGGTCTAAGCTTTCAAATACTGGGAAATTTATCTCATTTTGAAAGAACTCATCCTTTATAATGACTATCCAACACTTAGGTGGGTTATTTCCCAAAAGGACATATCTAGGGTGCATACACTATGAATTATCTATCTATAAAGGTTTACTTGTGTGTTCAAACATAGGGAATGACAAATGAACAAAGTAGCGGATGAACTTAGTTGGAGACATACACTCACTACCTTTCAAGCTGAAATTACCAATTTTGACACTCTTCTTGAATTGTATGCCACAAATGAATATTTTGAAATTGTATGGACTCAGTGCATTAATCACAAACCCATAAATGACTTCCACTTGCAAGAGGTATATTTTTCAAAGATAACAGTTTATACATCCTTAAAATAAGCCTAGGAGATTACCTGATACATGAAATTCATGCTAGTGGACTCAGTGGCCATGCTAGAAAAGATAAGACCATACATTTGGTTGAAGAAAGATACTACTGACCTCATTTATAGAGGGATGTGACTAGATTTGTGCAAAAGTGCTCTATTTGTCAAAGAGCCAAGGGAGGCAACCAAAATACTGGTATCTATTTACCCCTACTAGTTCCTACTACAACTTGAAAGAACCTTAGCATGAAATCCATCCTTGGGCTACCAATTAACAAGAAAAGAGTAGACTACATTCTTGTTTTGGTGGATAGATTCTCTAAGATGTCTCATTTGATACCCTGTAAAAATCGATAATGCCAACAATATAGCCACTATTTTCTTTTTTAACATTGTCAAATTTCATTGTGTCCCTAAAACCATTACCTCTAATCAAGATGTGAAGTTTATAAGTCATGTCTGGAAGGAACTATGGAAAAGGTTTGATACTTCTTTAAATTTTAGCAATGCATATCACCCATAAATAGATAGGTAAACTAAGGTTATCAAATACACCATAAGCAATATATTGAGGTGCCTAACTCATGAAAGGCCTTTAGAATGGGATGCATATCTCCCACAAGTTGAATTCGCTCTAAATAGTATCATAAATTGAACCACCAACCATTCATCATTCTCTATTGTTTACACTAAAGTGTCAAACTTTAGTGTTGACTTATAAGCCATACCTAGTCCAAAAAGTAAAGCTATTGATGTATGGGCTACTGATTATGCACAATTTCATCAAGAAATTAAGGAATACATTGAAAAAATGAATGCGCAATACGAAATGCAAGTTGATCAACATCGTAGACTCACACAATTTTAGGTTGGGGAAATGGTTATAATACATCTCAATAAGCACTGACTATCACTAGGAACTTGCTCCAAACTTCACCTCAAGAACTATGGCCCTTTTCGAATTACTAAAAAAATCAATGACAATTCTTATGTTATTGATCTTCCTGAAGATTGGTCTATCTCAAACATATTCAACGTGGTAGATCTTTACAAATATTATCCTACCAATGCGGCTAAAGTTATCTAGTTGAATTCGAGATTGGCTTCTATTGAAAGGGAAGATTATGATGCAATTATTGGGAATTGAATGCATATTTCCTTTTTATCTTGCACATTACTGTCATTTTCTATTTTGCAACCAAATAACTAATTTTGGCATGTAGTGCCACACATATGATTGGTCGTTAGACCCATAGGGTGTGCTCGTATTGCCTATAAGGCTCATGTAGAGAGACTACAATTTTCTTGTTGTTTCTTGTCATTTTTAGAGTTTCTCTTTGTAAATCTACTAAAGTCTAATCATTGAATTGTGCTCATTCATTACTACAAAATCGATTTTGTTTTTGAGTTGATTGTCCTACATTAAGATATCAAAACCAGATATACCAATACATCCTTAGAGAGTTATAACTTATGTGTTTTCAAATTGGAAGGAAGGTGGGACATCTCCATGATCCTTGATATTGTCTTTGCCCTATACCTCATTGAAATTGGACTTGTAAAGAATATACCTATTTTAACCTTTTCATTCTTGACAAAACTCTTTTGAATGTCCATAAGAAACTCCTTAGCACTACTTATCTTTTCAAACATTATACCCTTGAATGCTTTTGGAATAATCTTCTTCACGATCATCATACAGATGTTATTTGATCTCTCTCTCTTTTCCTTTTCCTTTTTTCTTCAGAAGTATTGTTATTCGTAAGAGTTGTAGAAGAATCAACCTCTATCACAAGGTTCATATCCTTTTTTATCTTGCCATTTAGTATAGGAATAGAGTTGATGTTGGCAGTAATACCATTTAGTATAAAAATAGAGTTGATGTTGACAGCAATATTAGTAGGATTATTCATAGCTGAATCCAAAAAACAATAAACAAACAAAATAAGCTCACATAATTATTTAATCCAAAATAATAAATTCAAACAAAGTTAAATTCCATTTAAAGATACATGACACTCCATTAATATTTTATCTTTGGACAATAATATAACTTGTAAATGATATCTTGGTATAGTAATCAAACATTGACAATAAAAATATGTCAAATAATAAATCTTCCTTTGGATGTTCATATGCAAAAATCAAATAATCATCACACGTTTATTACTATATGTATATATACAATTATGTTAAAAATTAATTTTCCTTTGGACCAATCAATATTTACATAAATTACATACACACAACTATTTTTATTCTAAAATGAATTAATTTCCATGAGAGATGTCACCTTATAACATATTACTTCAATTAATTCATCTTAATATATATAAACGTACTAATATTTATATTTAAAGTTACGCCAAAAAATATTTTTGAGTTAAAGTCAATGGTCAATATCAATCAACATAGGTGAAACTTGATCAAATTCGATCAATGTTGGTCAAAAGTCAATCAATACTGCTAAATTCTTATTGAATAAAAGCTTATTAGGTCATAAAATTATATCCATATTTTGACTTATTAACCTAAATTCTTATATTTAAGTCATAAAAATATCTTTATGTCTTATGCTTTTTGAATTTTAATAAATTAATTATTTGGGTTAAATCCAATACATTATGTAAGAATTATAAAAAAAAATCTTAGTTATAATTATTGGTTGATCAAATTATTTACGAACTTAAAAAAATTATAGCCATTTTTTTAATTATATAGTAATTAAAATTTAGTCCAATATAAAGTAACCCTTAATTGTAATACCAAAAGAAAACTTTAGTGACAATGATAAAAAAAACCAATAGTTGTAAACAAAAATATTTATATTAACAATTTTGCTATTATTTCTTTTAAAGAAAATTAAGTAATAATCAAAATCTTTATTACAATAAAAAAACACTAAATACAAAACCAAAAAAAAAAAAAAATCCTAACCGATAAAAACTGCCACCGTAAGAATATTACTACCAACTAGGGGTGTCCAAAAACCGGGCCGGACCGATTTAAACCGAAAACCGGTCCAAACTGGATCGAACCGAGTAGTTTTGTAAATGAAACAGTCCGGTCCGGTCCGTATTAAATAAAACCGATTTTAAAATGGTTCGGTCCGGTTATAAAATATTATAAACCGGTCGGACCGGACTGGACCGGTTTTATTAAATAAATAATTTTTATTATTTAAAATATTATAAAACCCTAGTATATATATAGTTTGTTTTCGAGTTTAGGGTTAAGCGATCACTCGTTAACGCTTTAACCCTAACCGCAAAAAAAATTCTCTCGTTTCTCTCTCTTTGCTACGCTCTTGCTTTGCCGATTCTTCCGTCTACGCTTTCTTGGTTTGGCCATCGCCGCTTCCACCGGTAATAGCCATCGTTCCTCGTGTTGATTCCACTACGGTAATCCTTTGTTCCTCTAGATTGATTCCACCAACAAATAGCCATTGTTCACGTTACTTCAACCGAGAAGCGGCCACCTCTCTCGCGTCGCGTCGTGTCATAACAACAATGGGCCGAAAATCATGAAATAGGTATGTCGTCTAATACTTCTTAGTCTTGATGCGGTAGTGATGCGGTAGTAGTTTTTTCCTGAATAAACTGAACGGTAAGTCTAAAGTCTGAACTCAAAAGTCTGAATGGTATGTCGTTTTTTTGTTAGTGTGAAGTTTGAACTGTGAAATCTGAATGGTATATCATTTTTTTGTTAGTCTAATATCTGAATGGTAAGTCATTTTTTTGTTAGTCTGAACTCTAAACTCTGAAATCTGAATAGTATGTCATTTTTTTGTTAGTCTGGAGTCTTAATTTTAAAATCTGAATGGTATGTCAGTTTTTTGTTAGTCTGAATACTTTGAACTGTGAACTCGAAGTTTGAACAATTTTTCTCACAGAGTTCATTTTTTTAAATGGTGGAAAGTGGAAACTAATTATCTTGTTATAACTTATAACTTGAGTTAAATTGTTGTATGTTGTCCCTCTTTTAAAGCTTAATTATTTTGATTAAGTTCTCTTTATAGATTAAATATATATAGTTTATTTTATTAATGTTTGATCATTATGAATTTCAAGAGGTATAGAGTCTACCCAGAGAATGAAAATCTATGTCATCAAGAATATGTACATGTACATAACTCATTTTTCAATTTAAGCTAATTATAATCATCAGGGATGCATTCCACCTTTCTTATACCCATCATGATCTTCGTTAGAAGGTAGAGTTATTTTTTACCCGTTGGATCTGATTCCAATTCACGTAAAATTCTTATGAGTATTTGTTTGATCTAGAAAGTTAATTAAACTTGAGCTCAAATTCATTGTATTGGTAGTACGGTAGTAGTTTTTTCTGATTAAAATGAATGGTAAGTCTGGAGTCACAATTCTAAAATCTGAATGGTATGTCATTTTTTTTGTTAGTCTGAATACTTTGAGCTATGTGAACTTCGGAAGTTTGAACAATTTTTTCTCACAGAGTTCATTTTTTTTTAAATAGTGGAAAGTGGAAACTAATTAATATTGTTATAACTTATAACTTCAGTTGAATTGTTCGTATGTTATCCCTGTTTTAAAGCTTAATTATTTTAATTAAGTTATCTTTATAGATTAAATATATATAGTTTATTTTATTAATGTTTGATCATTATGAATTTCAAGAATGCAGGTCTACCCCGAGAATAAAAATCTATGTCATCGAGAATATGTACAGTATGCATAACTCATTTTTCAATTTAAGCTAATTATAATCATCGGGATGCATTCCACCTTTCTTATACCACATCATGATCGTTAGAAGGTATAGTTATTTTTACCCTGTTGGATCGATTCCAATTCCCATCAAATTATTACAGTATTTGTTTGATCTAGAAAGTTAATTAAACTTGAAAATGTTGAATGGTATGTCATTTTTTTGTTAGTTTGATATTTGAAATCCAGATCGTATGTTAGTTTTTTTAGTCTAGAAATCTGATCTTTACAAATTGCCTTAGTATAATCTGATTCCACGAGAATACATTGATCTTTACAATTAAATGTGTTTTTTATTAACATGATTTATTAATATAAATTTTTATATATGATTTATATATAAAATTTGTATTTTGTCATAAAATGTACATAAATTGTGGTGTTTTTGTTTTATAGGTTCTTATTAAATCATATTACTTCTTAATTTTTAAAATGTACATAAACAATGTTTAAATTAATATTGTTATAGATTGGATAAAGTTTCTGAATACTAAACTGTATTATTAATTCATTAACACCTAATATCATATATTCGTATCATACTATCATATATGCAGGTAATGCAACTATAAACTAAATATTTATGCAGATAATTATATTTTAAATGTAATTAATCCACAAAGTTAATAAATAATAAAAAACAGTTTTTATTAGCATTCAATTGTACAAAATTACTATCTTTTTAATGTAGTGGCACCAAACATTTTGTGAAGCCCTCAAATTCAAGGTAATGGACTAGATTGTTGTCTATCTTTAGAATGTTACACTTTGGTGACTAATATTATGTTAGTTTTGAAATGATTTTTGATTAATTACAAAAAGTAATATTTTAATATATTAAGAATATGTACTAATCTATATTTTATATATAGGTGATGATGTAAATGAGTTTATTGGACCAAGTCAATTTACAGACTTTGCTATATACATGATTGAAGACATTGAACACTGAAATTCATCCGAATGAAATGGAAAATCCATACGTAATTTAAATGACTCATCTTGAGAAAGGGGAATAGAAGTAAGTAATGTTCACCACGATAATGAATCGATATGAAGAAACCAAAAATTTTTAGGTCGAAATATGGAATCATTTTTCATATATTTTACTACATGATGTGGAAAATCCTAGAGCTATATGTCATTATTGTAAAAAGTTATCTGCTTCGTCCATGAGGAATGGAACTACTTCATGATGATACATCACTTCAAAATTTATGTAAGAAGATTCCTAAAGAAGTAGATAAAGGACAAAAAGATGTTAAGTTTTCAAACACAAAAAGAGAGGATGATAGGACAACTGATAAATTAGTTCTTTGTTTCATTTGATGTAACGTCTTAGAGTTGCTTTGGCAAAAATGATTATTATTGATGAATTGTCTTTTAGGTTTGTTGAGGGTGAAGGATTTAAAGACTTTATATCTAAAATGTGTCCTAAGTTTCATGTGCCATCTCGACAAACAATTTCTAGAGTTGTGTTTCAACTTTATTTAGATGAGAAAAAAAGTTTGAAGAACTTTTTCATAAGTGAAAAGCAAAGAGTTTGTCTTACTAGTGATTGTTGGACTTCAATTCAAAATATTAATTATATTTGTCTAACTACTCATTATATTGACAAAGATTGGAAATTACAAAAGAGAATTATAAAATTTTGTCAAGTTGAGAATCATAAAGGTGATACAATTTGGGAGAGTGATAGAACGAGTTTGCGTGATTGGGGTATATGTAAGGTATTCACCACCAACAACTTGATAATGCTTCCTCCAAATGATATTCTTTGTGTCATACTTGAAAAGGAAGCTAAAAAATTGGAATGATGGACTTGTTATGAGTGGAGGGTTCTTTCAATGCGATGTATGTGCTCGCATTTTGAATTTGATTGTAAGGGAGGGACTTAAAGATCTTATAGTACTATTATGAGTATTCGTTATTTGTGAGATATGTTAGATCATCTCCTTTGAGATTACAAAAAGTTTAAAATGTGTTCTATTAAAGAAAATATTGAGTCGAAGGAAGTGTGGTGCTAGATGTGCCTCTGAGATGGAACTCCACGTATCTAATGTTAAAATCTTCTTTAGATTTTCAAAGAGCATTTGATCGTCTTGAAGAGAAGAGGAAGGAACAAACTTTATTTCTTATTTTCATGAGGAGCGATCGAATGTTGGCCGCCAACATTAGATGATTGGAAGAATCTTTGGTGTTTTTGTCAAGTTTTTGAAAACATTTATGACTACTACTTTATCATTCAGTTGCATCTTTATGCAAACTTCAAATTTATATTTTACAGAATTACATAACATTCAATCTCAAATACTTACATGGTGTGTTTCTCGATGACTTGTTGTTAAAAAATATGGTTATTAGCATGAAAACAAAATTTGAGAAGTATTGGGAAATGTAGACAAGACTAATAAGATGTTGTATGTTGCATTTGTACTTGATCTAAGGTACAAATTAGAGTATTTGGAATTCTTATTTGAAGAGATTTATGATTTAAAAATTGTTAAAAAATTGAGAGATAATGTCAAAAATACTTTTATGGATCTGTTTAAAGCTTACTATATGTTAGTGCATGGAAAGGATTTTCAATCTAATGTGACTCAATCACAAGATGTAATAGGAAGGATTCCTTCATACGAGGAAGCAAGAAAGTTGAAGTTTCTTAAACGGCTAGAGGAGAAAAATAGTTTGGAATTGAAAGCAGGGTTGAGAAATATTTGAACACCCATGTGAAAATGTCATGTTGGATAAGTTTGATATATTAAAATGGTGGAAGGCAAATTCTTTTAGGTTTCCTATCACCTCTCTCATTGCACGTGATGTGTTAGCAATTCAAGTTTCATTGTTGCATCGAGAATCGATTTTTAGCCTGAAGGGCGTTCTTGATCCATTTAGGAGTTCTTTGAATCCTAAAATGGTAGAGACATTAGTATGTAGTCAAAATTGGTTTCGTTCTTCCATTAATAATGACAATGTTCTCTTACCAGAATACAATGATGACCTAGACATTTATGAAGATGTTGATTTTGTTTGATTGTAAAGTTCATTAAAGACACTACAATGATCGTTGATGATTAATAATGGGTAAGTTTTAAATATTATTATCTAATGATGTATTGTTGTTGATTTTGAGTTTTGATGTTTGTATATGTTTAAGAATTCTTTGCAAATGAGATATGTGGAATTCATTTCTTCATGTCTAATCTTTTTTTTATTT
Organism: Hippophae rhamnoides; assembly: GCA_033030585.1. Classification (NCBI taxonomy): domain Eukaryota; kingdom Viridiplantae; phylum Streptophyta; class Magnoliopsida; order Rosales; family Elaeagnaceae; genus Hippophae; species Hippophae rhamnoides. The sequence goes on along the minus strand of CM065429.1, from coordinate 59,367,505 downwards.
TAGATTTTGATAACATCTTATTTTTGTATTTAACAATAATATCTATCTATGTATGATTATAAATGAGCATTATATTTGATTGCATCTTATTAAATTATATCATATTAAATTGAATCATATTTATTTATTATTAATTGTTAAAAACCGTTCAAAGCATTAACCAAACCGGATCCATGGAGGACCATTGTGAGTTTATAACATTTTAGATAGCTGAATGGTCCGGTCCGATCCAGTTTCAACTATATGAACGGTCTGGTTTGGTTACATTTTTTTTAGGCAAAACCGGACCGGACCGGACCATGGACACCCCTACTACCAACTATTACTTTAGCCTGCCCGCTTACAATAGTTGCCATTTATGAATAACATTCATATTCAAAGATGAATAATTACTCCTCTCTTTTTTTTAATTCATAATGAATGAAAAAAAACACTTTTATCAAATATGTATCTATTTTTAAACATGAATAATATTAAAAAAAACTTTGCTAATAACAGTAAAATTTATATACAAAATTCAAGATAAAAGAAATCACAATTATAAATTATTTTTGAATTTAAAATCATAATTTTAAACGACAATAATAATTATTCTCGTATCTAATAAAACAAAAATTAAAATCGTAATATTTAAAAATAAAAAAATTATTATAATTTAAAAATAATTTCAATTCTTAATGATTCAATACGAAGAATCTCTGGTATCACTTTATAGAATAAAATAACATTTAATAAAAACCATCACCTAAAAAAAATAACTTAGTAATATTCATGTTGTATTATCAAGAATTAAAAACAAATATACAAAAATGTGACTAAATTTATATTTATTAATTAATTATATAGTTGAATGGTTAATTTTTAGATCTAAATATCTTCCTTACAAAATCTTTTAATTGTATGTCAGTTCTCTTGAAGATTGAATATGATATAAGATTAGAATAATGTATATGATTTGAGGACTATAACCAATATATATAACTTTATTTTTAATTTAATACATGTTGATGCAATTTATAAAAACAGTGTAGGAAAAATATTATCGATAACTTGAAAATAACTGCTTGGGTTGAGTCGCGGACTAGGTCGCTCTCTTTAAGGCGTTAGCGGCTACGCGATTTGTGCAAGCAAACCACCCTTATCGTCCCAGGATAAAACTGACCCAAAAATCTTAATCTACGTCTCGAACTTCTTTATAGCGATGAAGGTGGAATGCTACTTTGAAAATTTGTTGCTCGGAAAACTAAAAGAAAAAGAACTTAGAAATTGTAGAGAGAATTTTTCGTAGGGAGATGATTGTTGATTGTTGTGTTTCAAATGAGAGAAGCCCTCCTTTTATAGATTTTAGAAAGCAGGTGTGGCAATTATGAATAAAATGGTAATGTCACGGGAATTAAGAAGCGTAACGCAATTGAGTAATGAAGAGTAACGGATAACGGATATATTTTTTTATGAGTAAATACAAGCAACGACTCTTTTTCTGAATAAAGAAAACAAACGGCCATATTCTTAATAAAAGAAAATAACGGTCATTTTTTCTGAGAAAAAAAAAAATATATATATATATATAACAACCATTCTGTAAGTGGAAAAATTTTCCTTAAAAAAAAATATATATATATATATTTTACCAAAAAAGAAAATACCCTCACCTCACTAGCTTTCACGTTTCACTATTTCGCACTCGGACTCGGACTTTCGGCTCGGCACGACTGCACCGGCCGTCGGACCAGACAGCGGCAGCGGCTATGGCAGCGTGCGCGTGTATGGTATCACATTTGCTCAGGTCCTCGCTTCCGCACAAAAGTGGGTGCCGCAGGGCCCGATCCCGATAGCGATTCTTCACTATTTAAACCTTTTTAAAATAATATAAAAAAGCAATGTGGGACAAGGCACATTTCCCAACAAATTTTTTTTAATTAAATTTCATCTTTTCCAACAATCCCCCACTTGAATTTTATATAAAAATAATTTTTCATCGAGCAACCGATCAATTAAAATTATAAAATTATGCATAAGAGAAAAGGTGTCTATCGACTTAAACCTTTTCATAGTGTTGATGCTTTAGAATATACTAGAGTAACTCGTAGTTTTGAACTCTATCTCTAACAATCATCACACACACAACCTTCCCAAGGTGTAGTTCGAAAAAGCCCGTGCTTTACGGCCACACGTATCCCATGTATCGATGTAGTGAACGCTTTAGTAAATTTTGCCCAAAAAATTTTCATAGGAAGCGACCACGCTTCCACATTCACGTAGGTGAGTCTATCAAGAGTACTCGCAGCTATGTACTCCACTCCACATCAAGTATATAACTCGTTAAGAGTTTAACAAATAACTCATCCTTTTCTATCGCCAGGACTTCACGTGCTTAACAATATAGAATGAGATTTGATTAATAGCATGATACATCTCATATCACCGTGACTTGTTATTACCACTTTGAAATTATTTCTTGGGATCTCCGGTCTATAAGTTGGGTTACTATGTAAGTGACTCTTCATTCTAAGGGCATTAATCCCGTTCCTTTTGAGGTTTGAAAACCTTTCTCTTGGTAATCCTTTCGTCAAAGGATCACGCCAAATTTTCATCGAAACGTACATGATCACTCTTCACTCCAAAGTTGAGAGAAATTCTCTAACAAGATGCTTTACGACGTGTCTACTGCCGTCTCTTACCGTTGTAGTAATGTGATTTGAATCTTCGCGATAGCCCAGCGGTACTATCGTTGTGGATCAATCTGGTGGTATCGGTCTTTCCCATAAAGGGATCTCGGCTAACAAACTTCTTGACCTAACTTCACTAGCTGGCTAGTGCTATCATTCATACTCCATTGTAGATTGAGCCAATATTGTTTGTTTCTTAGACTTCCGAGAAATGCACTCTGGTATGTTAAAAATATAGCCACTAGTCTTTGGAGTCTTCGATAAAGTGTTCCAATCTGCGTCGATGTATCCTTCTAAAAACGAGGAAACTTTTTTATAATGTAATCCATGGTTCATAGTTCTCTTAAGGTATCTCGTAACCCATTCAATAGAATTCCAATGTCATACTAGGTCTGTGGTAAACCTACGTAGTAGTCCCAGCCACATAAGCTATATGCAGTGCAGTGCGATCGGTAGCGTAACGTGGCTTCTGTGATGCTCGCGTACTGGTTTGTCTAACACGTCTCTGGTGTTCTTGAACAACTTTTACACTAGGATAAGGAGTACATGCGGGTTTACGGTTAAAGTAATTATATTTCTTTAAGATCTTCTCGATGTAGTGAGATTGATTTAGAGAAATTCACTTTCGCACTAGTTATTTTTATACCAAGGATTACACTCGGCTTCTCCAAGATCTTTCATATCAAAATTAGCTCTTAACAACATTTTGACATTATTCACAACATAAATATTTGATCCAAAAATAAGCATGTCAAATCCACGTATAAACATATAATAGTGCAAAATATTATCTTCTAATTTATAATAAATACATTTGTCACTTTCATTTATTTTGAATCCACATGTGAGATAACTAGATTATCAAATTTTCCATGCCATATGCTTAGGTGCTTGTTTTAGCCATAAAGAGATTTATCTAATTTACAAACTTTATTTTCTTGACATGGGATAACAAAACCTTCGAGGTTGATCCATATAAATTTCTTCTTCTAAATCACCATTTAAGAAAGCGGTTTTAACATCCATTTGATGTACTACTAAATCATGGATAGCGGCGAGAGAGAAAAGTACACGTATGGAAGTTATTCGTGCTTGGTGAAAAGGTATCAAAGAAATCTACATTTTCCCTTTGCACATATCCTTTAACTACAACCGAAGCTTTATATTTTTCAATAGTACCATCGGGTTTCAATTTCTTTTTAGTATCCATTTACATCCAATGGTTTTGCAACCGGAGGTAAGTCAACTAAATGCCATCTTATTATACTCAGTGAGTCCATTTCATCATTTATGGCTTCTTCCCGTAAGTTGGCATCTAAAGAAGATAATGCTTCTTTAATAGTTTGGGATCTTCCTCTACAGGTATAAGCATAAAAATCGGACAAAATCCTTAAGGGTTCGAGCTCGTTTTACTTAACTTCTAATTTCGGTGTTTAATTCTTGAGTTTGTTCACTAGTTCTAATTATAGGTAAACTCTTTAGAAGACGAGCCCCCACTATTCTTAAATTTAAAGGGAAACCTATATTCATAGAAGTCAGCATCATTTGATTCTATAACTACCCGATCTTTTAAGTCATAGAATTTATAAGCTTTACTATTCACAGCGTATCCTATGAATACACATCCATATGCTCTACTAGCAAGTTTATTTCTTTTAGGATCAGGGATTCTAACATAGGCTAAACAACCCCAAGTTTTAAAATAAGTTAAATTAGGTTTCTTATTTTTCAAAAATTTCATAGGGTGAAATTTTATTTGTAGATTTAGGCACTACTATTCGTACACAGGCAGGTTAATAAAATTTCTCCCCACTTCGATGGGAGAACTAGAGTTTAATAAAATTGCAACAACATTTGATCGGTAAAAAGTTCTATTTTTTCTTTCGGCTTTGCCATTCATTTCAAGAGAATAAGGTGTAGTTTTTCATGAATGATTCCATGAGTTTTATAAAAGTCATTGAAGATATTGGAATCATATTCGGTGCCTCTACATCAACTTGAAACCTTTTTTATTTTCTGTTAAGTTGATTTTCAATCTCGATCATAAATATTTTAAACATATCAAATGCTTCACTTTTATTTTTCATTAGATATACATAAGTGTAATCACGAACATTCATCTATAAAAGTTATAAAATAGCGTTTTCCATTTCTTGTTAAATTTCCATCAAGTTCACATATATCGAATGAATTAATTCTAAAGGTTCGGATTCTCACAACTCTTGATTTATGTGAAGTTTTGGTTATTTTAGCTTGACTACAAAATTCACATTTTTCAAAATCATTTAAAGATAGTTTAGGAATTAGTTCTAAGCTACTCATATTCTTTATTATGCGTTTATTAACATGACAAAGTCTAGCATGCCAAATATTAAAGGAACTCAACATATAAGCAGAAGAAGAGGTTTTATTAATTTCAACATTTAATTTGAACATGCCATGAGTGGCGTACCCTTTTCCAACAAATATATTATTTTTAGTTATAGTATATAAATCATCCCCTATAGTTTGAGTAAACCCAGCTTTGTTAAGAAGATATCCTGAAACTAAATTCTTTCTCATCTCTGGAGTATGCATGACATCCTTCAAGATGATAGTCTTTCCAGAGGTAAACTTCAAAACCACCACCGGTACCGGCTGACTTTAGTGGAGTGGGAGTCACGTGAACACTTTCTTATCCTCGAGAATCGAATAGGATTTGAACATGTCTCGATCATAGCAAACATGGCGAGAAGCACCGGTGTCATCCACCACCCGCCGGATCCACCAACAAAAATTGACTTTAGATATCATAGCAATAAGTTGATCTTCGGTAAGGTTATACGTGGAGCGGGGCCGATTCTGTTCGGCGGTTCTAACCCAGTGGCCGGTGTCTATTACAAGCTATAACACGTAGAATGTGTTATTCCTTAGGGAGTTGAGGTCCATTACGGGGAGGATAGTTTCTATTTCTATTTTGGTGGTTGCGGTTTTGATTATTACTACGATTAGGAGTTTTCATATTTCTACCTTTAGGTTTCAGAATTGTAGATGATGGTTTCTTATTAGTACTATTATTTGAGACTACGAGTACTTCATCTCTTTGGTCTTGTTTTCGAGCTTCTTCTTCTATTCTTAAACGGGTTATAAGACTTTCTAAAGAAAATTCCTTAGTTTTATGCCTAAGTGTATTCTTAAAATCTTTCCAAGCAAGGGGTAATTTATCTATTATAATAGCTACTTGAAATTGTTCATCTAAAGTCATACCTTCAGAAGTTATTTCGTGTGCTATGTCTTCAGCGATTCGTGATTGAAGCTTCAACTGATTTGCCATCAATCATTTTGAAACTTCATGTATCTTAACAGATACTTCTTAGTACCGGCTTCCTCGATTAGTCGTATTTCTTTTGAAGTGCTTCCCAATTTCCTTAAAGGCAGACTTATCACGGTTATAATAATCATACAAGTCATCGGCTAAACCATTAAGAATATAGTTTTGCATAGAAAATCATTTTCAATCCAGCGTCTAAATCTTTAGTTTTAGCTTCGGAAGGAGGATTATGTTTGTATTGGTTTTTCAACGATGGAAGCGAGAAGCGACTTTTTTCATGGTTAAGAAAAACAACATTTTTGTCTCCATCTTTTAAAGTGTAATCCTGAAAGCGGAATGGTTTGTTTAGATCAATGATTAGCATTTAATTAGGACATGGATTGAATACGTCTTAAAATTGTTGATGCAATTTATAAAAAGCAGTGTAGGAGCAATATTACCGATAACTTGAAAGTGTTGCTTGGGTTGAGTCGCGATGACTAGGGTCATTTCTTTTTAAGGCAGTTTAGTGGCTCGCCCAATTTGTGCAAGCAAACACGGCCTCGTCGTCCGAGGGATAAAGCGACCCAAAATCTTAATCTCTGTCTCGAACTTCATTATGAAAGACCGGAATGCTATGAAAATTTGTTGCTCGGAAAACTAAAAAGAAAAAGAACTTAGAAATTGTAGAGAGAATTTTTTCCGTAGGGAGATGATTGTTGATTGTTGTGTTTCAAATGAGAGCTGAAACCCTCCTTTTATAGATTTTAGAAACCGTGTGTCAATTATGAATAAAACGGTAATGTTTGGGAATTAAGAGCGTAACGGCAATTCTGAGTAATGAAGAGTAATGGATAACGGATATATTTTTTTATGAGTAAATACGAGCAACGTCTCTTTTTCTGAATAAAGAAAACAAACGGCCATATTTTTTTATGAGTAAATATGAGCAACGGCTCTTTTTTTGAATAAAGAAAACAAACGGCCATATTCTTAATAAAAGAAAATAACGGAATATATATATATAACAACCATTTTGTAAGTGAAAAAATTTTCCTTAAAAAAATATATTTTACCAAAAAAGAAAATACCACCACTTCTTTTCGGACTACGACTCGACACTTGGCCGTGTAGCGTGTGTGGTATCACATTTGCCTAGGTCCTCTCCCCTTCCACAAAAGTGGGTGCCCTGGGGCCCAATCCCAATAGCTAACTCTTCACTATTTAAACCTCCTTAAAATAATATAAAAAATCAATGTGAGACAAGGCACATTTTCCAACAAAATGTTTTTTAATTAAATTTCATCTTTTCCAACAATACATTATTAAAATATACATAGTATTTACATCTCTACACATTAAACATACACGTATTAAAACTCAAATTATTTAAATTTTAATAATTTACTTTTAAATAAATTCAACCTTATATGACAATATACATCACGTATTATTCAAGTATAAATCCATTCATTATGGTACCCCCAATTTCAGAAAAATCAAAGTGTTGTTGTAGCTGGAACAAATGTAGGGTGAGAAGTGTTTCTTACCAAACTCCATAAAAAGCCATCAAAGACTAAATAAGACCCTTCTCCTTTCTAATGCTTTTATATTGTCTTTGCTTCCAAATTTCCCTTTAAATACAAGCAATTGATGTTTGATCATCTACCTTAATTATTGAATTTCTTTTATTTTCCTTTTAGGTCTCGACTATACCAGATATTTGATTGCCACAATTAATTGGTTAAATTTTAAACAGCCTTCACAGCTAAGCAGAGCTAGAAAGCTTGCTCATGAGTCATGTGTTAGCTAACTTTTACCTTAAGTACGTACCAAAGGTTTCAAAAAGGCATTGTTATCGCTATTTATTTGGGTGAATTGCATTAAGAATCTTGTAACTTTAAATTAAAGTATAATGTATATGTTTATTTATTTTTTAATCGAATACATATATTCTATTACTTTCAAAAAATTAATATTAAAATCATATTTTTATTTTACGGTTGATTAAGAAATTGGAGTCATGTTATTAAATTTGTGAAATTATTTTTAAATTAACAATTTTATCGAGATTATTAAGGTGATGATAAATAACTAAAAATAACCTTATAAATTTGATAATATGATCAATAAATGATAAATTTTAATCAAATTTTTCAATCAAGTATCAAAATAGAACTTTAATCTTAATCTTATAAAAATTAAATGATATATACTATCTGTTAAAAAATTAAAAATTTATACGCTCCATTTATATAAACTATAAAATCTCTAACAAATTTCATCCTATATGGAATTTATCTCTTTGAATTCAATTCAACAAAATGTATTAGATAAATATATTGAATATAATGTTATCTAAAAGAAAATCAGGAATATAAGAATATAATACTTTTTTTGGTTAGATTTGATCTAAGATGTTAAATAATATATACTTAATTGATTCAACTTATACATAGGTATAGATACATTTATTTATTTTAATATTTTTAATACCAAAATTTATATATTATTATTTTGCATTTCTCTTGCTTGTCTTCTCTCTCTTTCCACGTATGTATATCTTATTTGTTATATTATTTACTTGCGTTTTAGTTTTAATTTTTCACTGCTAATTTAATTTTAATATTTTAATATTTATTATAATTTTTATAATTATTGAGATTAAGAATAAAATTGTATTTGAAATTAGGTTTATTTTATTGGAATTTATTTTCTAATAAATTCAAAAATATTAATTTTAAAAAATATAATAAAATATTTTGTTCTATTTTGTTTCAAAGTTTAGTTTAGTGTGAATATAACTTAAAGGAGGAGTTAATTTTGTCTAATATCTTCTAATTAATTTTTTCAAAACAATAAAAATAACATAATTAAAAATTATAATCACAGAATATTATTATCTCTTATAATTACTTTATATATTTTTTCTATGATAAATAAAGTGTATATATTATTTTATTTTGAACACAATTTAATTGAACGTTGTTCAAATTAATTAAATCACATTTATGTAGATCTATTTAACATTAAACGTTATCGAGTTATATTACTTTCAATATTATTACAATGTTATTTTTATTTTTGTAAATTTTAGAAGTATTTTTTTGGAATTCTTTTTTAAAACACTTTTGTTATTGATAAAGGTAACACGTTTGATTATCAATTTAAGCAAACATCTAGAAAAATTGAAATGTTCCTAACCCTAGATTGCGTGTAAAATATAAAAATTAAACAACCATCGGCTTTGAAATTAATAGGCTTAAAGTATTGGTTGAAACTTGAAAGTTCCATCAATATGAGAATTGTTTTTGGAATTCTATAGAAGCAAATCAAAAAGAGAAGTGAAGTGAAGTGAAGAGAATATGATTGTTAATACATGAGTGTGAACTTCATAATAATATATATATATATTTTTTTGGGGGGGGGGGTAAATAGGAATTTTCCAAGAAAGGCTATATTGATGATGTAGCAGGACCCATTTGGGGCATTCTCAACTGTAATATGAAGTTAAGAAGTATCCGTGAAATCCTTAAATACTAACGGCGGTTGCTCGGGCTTTCAGTTACTACTCTCTCACACTACCCCACACCCCCCTCTCTCTACATGAGTTTTCTTTTTGTTTACAGAGTTGCCTATCAAATTCATGAAATAGATGCTTATATATATTCATGAGAGGGCTTGTAAATTGTGATTTAGAAGATCCAATTATTCGGCCATAAGTGATCCCAAAGTCATCTCATATTCTTCACAGGTTTGGCTAATTTGTGCACAGATTCTGTAACTTGTGTCTTTATATTTCAAAATTTTACTTAATCAAAACAAATTTTAATCCAGCATATTCTGAAGGTCGATCTGATTTTGTTTTTCTAATGCGTATATATTCATTCCATTTTTTCTCTTTGATTAGTTTTCAAGACATTTTGGATTTGGATAGTTTTGAACTGATATTGATCACAATTCTGTTTACATGTGTATATATATGGCGGGATTCATGAGAAGATCTTAATTTATACCGAAAATGGGGAAGAAAGGAAACAGTTGGTTCTCTTCTGTGAAGAGAGTTTTCAAACCTTCTTCTTCTAAGGACTTGTCTGTCAATAAAAAGGTAATTATTTTTTTGGCAATTTTAAATTGAATTTGTATTTCATATATTTAATTTCCCTCGTTATTGTGGAAAATAAACTCAAATAAAAAAACGGACAGATTTTAAGACAGTATTGAATGAGGAATTGAAGTGGCAATTCCAGATCATTTTGAGCAAATGAAGAGTCTAATTCGTGTGTTTTTAAGTCTAGTTTTTAATGGTGAAGGTTTCAGGTCATTTGGTATTACCTACAATAAGTTATGGAAGTTTTAGCAAGGAAGGGTCAGAATTTACTAAAAACGGACAGACAGTATTGAATGAGGAATTGAAGGGGCAATTCCAGATCGTTCTGAGCAAATGAAAAGTCTAATTCGTGTGTTTTTAAGTCTAGTTTTTAATAGTGAAGGTTTCAGGTCATTTGGTATTACCTCTGATAAGTTATGTAAGGTTTAGCAAGGAAGGGTCAGAATTTACTGTTTGTTTAAAGCTGTTTTTTAATACGAATTTTAAGAGTCTTGTTTAGGTACATAAATAGTAGTTGTATTATGTTGTAAGAATGCAAGAAGAGAGAAATAAAAAAGAGTGTTTGATTAGTAAGAAAAAAATTGTTTTTTGTCTCTCTTCCCTCCACTTGAAAATAGTTATAAAATATCAACAAATTGGTATCGAGCCGATGGCGAATGTGATGGGACAAATGCCGCTACCACGACTAACGAAGGCGAACTACGAGAACCGGAGCATTCAAATGAAAGCTCTTCTCGGATCGCAAGATGCGTGGGAGGTGGTCGAAGAAGGTTTCAAAGAACCAACAAATACCACGGGATATACGGCTCGAAACAAGGCGTTGAAAGAGAGAGAGCTTATCAAAGGATAAGGCGGCACTTATACATGTTGTTCCCGAGTCGTTGTGAGTCGGGCTTTGAGAAGATTGCCGAGGCAACTACTTCAAAAAGGCGTGGGACATTTTAGAAAAAGTGTTCAAAGGGAGCCGGCCGAGTAAAGCAAGTAAGACTCCAAACTCTACGCGGTGAATTGGAGAGTATGAAGATGAAGATGTCGAGAAGGTGTATCCGATACATCTCGCGTGTGCAAACAGTGGTGAATCAACTAAAACGAAATGGAGAAATTCTTAATCGATGCGAAGAGTGGTGGAGAAAATTTTGCGGTCATTAACCAGAATTTTGAGAATGTCGTTTGTGCAATCGAGGAGTCGAAAATGGAGTGAGATGACCACATGATCTCGCCGGTTCTCTCGAGGCGCTGAACAGCGGAAGAAGAAGAAGAAGAACGAGTCACTGAGGAAGCACTGCAAGCCAAGGTATCCGTCCAAAGATGAAAAGGTACTCTATACTCAAAACTTTCGTAGGTAGAGGGCGCGGCCGTGGAGGTCGCGGTAATGGTCGTGGTGGTGGAGGCCGCGGTCGAGATGCACACCTGAGGAGAAGGGCGTCAAGCCAACAAAATTGGCGAGGTAGAGGACGTGGTCATGCGAGAGGCGGCCGGTCAAATCATTCAAATGTTGAGTGCTACAACCGTGTGAAGTGGGCACTACGCAAAGAGTGCAAATCGAAATATCGAATGCTATAATTGTGTGACGTACGGGCACTATGCAAAGCGAGTGCTATTCGAGAAAAAGGTAGAAGAAAACGCGAATCTAGTCGCGGAAGAGGAGACAAAGAGAAGATGGTGTTCTCGCGATGGCTACAAAAAATACCATTCCCGACAAGTGACACGGTGTGGTATCTCGATACTGGCTAGTAATCATATGTGCGGGCACAAACACCTCTTTGTGGAAATGCAAGAGATAGAGGTTGGGCACGTGTCATTTGGAGATGCGTCAAAGATTCAAGTGAAAGGTCAAGGTACAATATCATATTTGCAAAAGAATGGTTTAAAGTGGATTAATCGAGAATGTTTATTATGACTGATCTCAAGAAAGCAACATCCCGAAAGCATGGGACAACTCATGGAGAAAGGATACTCGGTGTTTATGAAAAATCGAGTATTACAACCGAAAGACAAGAAAGAGCGAGTAATAGCACGAGTTGAGATGGCGAAGAATCGAATGTACAAAATCAACTGTGTTATGTGCGAAAGGTGTTTGCGAGTTAATGTAGAAGACAAGGCGTTCTGTGGCATTTGCGATATGGTCATTTGCATTTATGGTGGTTTACAAAAATTGTCGAAGAAAGGAATGGTACACGGGTTACCCGAGATTGACTACATTGAGAATTTTTGCGAGGAGTGTGTACTCGGGAAGCACTCGAGACACTCATTTCGGAATAGGCGTACACCGAACAACGATCATCTCGCATTAATACATACCGGCATTTGTGGGCCAATCACTCCCGAGTCATTCGGCGGTAAAAATATTTCATTACTTTTATCGATGACTATTCGAAAAGACTTGGGTTTATTTCCGAAAGAAAATCGAAGCATTGAAGTGTTTAAAAAGTTCAAAGTAATGGTAGAGAAAATGAACGGCAAGTTTATTGTGAGTTTCACGTTACGATCGAGGTGGAGAATACAACTCCATTTGCGAGATTTATAGCGAGATACAGGAATAAGAAGGTTCCTAACCGGCATCGTACTCTCCTCAACAAAATGGTGTGGCAAGAGAGAAAGAATCGGACCATTCTCGACATGGTTCGATCAATCGTCGAAAGTAAGAAGTTGCAAAAGAATTTTGGGCGGAAGTCGTGCAATGCGCAATTTATGTGCAAAACCGATGTCCACGTACGAGTTTAGAAGATAAAACTCCACAAGAAAATTGGAGTGGTAGAAAGCCCTTGTTCGCACCAGAATATTCGGTAGTGTGGCTTATGCACACGATCTTACGGCGAAGAACAAAGCTAGAAGATAAGAGCAAGAAATTTGTGTTCATTGGTTATGACGAGAAGACTAAAGGTTTCAAGCTTCTCGATCCAATAAACGAAGGTAATAATAAGCCGAGATGTTAAGGTGAATGAAGCAAGCGAGTGGGATCGGAAAAACTCTTCCGAGGGTGATAGTAGAAGGGAGAATCATCAACCACGTCAACAACAAACCTCGAGATCGAGATAGCGAAGCCTCAAACAATCGATAATGAGGAAGAGCTAAGACAACCAAAAATGCGAAGCATGCAAGATTTGTACGACTCAACAAGTGAGGTACATTTAATTTGTCTTTTTGGCGGATGCGAAATAATTACATTTGAAGAAGCAAGATGCGGAATGAGAAGTGGCAAGCAGCCGTGGATGAAGAAATAAAAGCACTTGAGCGAAACCAAACTTGGGAGTTGGTTGAATTACCAAAAGGATGTCACCACGTAGTGAGTAAAATGGATATACAAAGAAGATGAATGCTCGGCGAGATAGAGCGGTACAAGGCAAGGCTAGTTGCAAGGGACTATCGAAGTGGGGATAGTATGATGAAGTCTTTGCCCCACATAAGAATGGAGACGATTCGCCTTCTCGTTGCCAGCCTCAATTCAAATGGAAAATTTTTCAAATGGATGTCAAATCGGCTTTTGAATGGGCGTGCTAGAAGAAGAGGTGTATGTAGAGAAACCACCCGGGTACACAAAAATTGGGGAAGAAAAGAAGGTGCTGAAATTGAAGAAGGCCTTTATGGACTAAAGCGAAGCACTCGAGCTTGGAATACCGTATCGACACTTACTTCAAGAAGAACGGGTTTACTCAATGCCCAATATGAACATGCTTTGTACGTGAAGAAAAAAGAAGGTAACTTGTTGTTTGTAGCTCTTTACGTTGATGATCTTATATTCATAGGGAATAATGAGGAGATGATAAAAGATTTTAAAGAGGCTTATATTTCGGGAGTTCGAAATGACAGATTGGGTTTGATGAAATATTTCCTCGTCCGGAGGTTAGACAAGAAAATACGGAATTTTTGTATCACAAGAAACATATGCAAAAGAAATTCTAAAAAGGAATAAAATGGAGAAGGCAACCCGGTATTGACACCAATGGAACCCGGGGCTAAACTTTCTAAGTTCGACCGGTGGAGAAACGAGTAGATGTGACCAAATACCGAAGTTTGGGTGGGAAGTCTGCGTTATCTCACGTGCACGAGACAGAACATATCTTACGGTGTTGTCGAGTGGTAAGTCGGTTTATGGAAGAACCGGTCTATACACGTTGGAAAGCGTTGAAGAGAATTCTCGCGATATATCCAGAAGTCTGACGTAATCACTCGGGTTATTTTTCTCGAGAACAAAAGAGTATAAGCGGTCAAAGGGATACTCGATAGTGGTGAGTGCGCGGAGACATAGATGATCGAAAGAGTACATCGGGATACGTATTCTTTACGGGGAGACACGGCGTTCACATGGATGTCGAAAAACAACCCATCGTGACACTTCGACATACGTGAGCGTAATACGTGGCGATCACAGTGTGTGCGACATGCAGTTGGCTAAGGAAACTTTAAGCGAGTTGAATCTCGGACAAGAAGAAGCAACCTAGATCCGAGGTTGATAGCAGTGTCGGCAATTGAACTGAAAGAATCCAAAGACATCACGAAAGGAGCAAGCATATCGATGTGAAATTTCATTTCATTCGAGAACAAATCCGGGGAAGGGAGTGTGAAGTTGAATCATGTAGCGAGTCATGATCAAATAGCCGACATGTTCACAAAGTCGTTACTCAATGGTTTTGCTGGATAAATGCAAGATGGCAAGAGGTATGAAGGATGGAAGAAATTTGAGTTTAAGGGAGGAATTTGTGGAAAATAAACTCATAAAAAAAACGGACAGATTTTAAGACAGTATTGAATGAGGAATTGAAGTGGCAATTCCAGATCATTTTGAGCAAATGAAGAGTCTAATTCGTGTGTTTTTAAGTCTAGTTTTTAATGGTGAAGGTTTCAGGTCATTTGGTATTACCTACAATAAGTTATGGAAGTTTTAGCAAGGAAGGGTCAGAATTTACTAAAAACGGACAGACAGTATTGAATGAGGAATTGAAGGGGCAATTCCAGATCGTTCTGAGCAAATGAAAAGTCTAATTCGTGTGTTTTTAAGTCTAGTTTTTAATAGTGAAGGTTTCAGGTCATTTGGTATTACCTACAATAAGTTATGTAAGGTTTAGCAAGGAAGGGTCAGAATTTACTGTTTTGTTTAAAGCTGTTTTTTAATACGAATTTTAAGAGTCTTGTTTAGGTCTATAAATAGAGTTGTATTATGTTGTAAGAATGCAAGAAGAGAGAAATAAAAAAGAGTGTTTGATTAGTAAGAAAAAAAAATTGTTTTTTGTCTCTCTTCCCTCCACCAAAATAGTTATAAAATATCAACAGTTATTAATTCTCTTTCTCTCAATTACCTTGGTATATTCCGTTTAATCTGTGTAAAGAATTTACATGAAGGCGATCAATTTCAGGGTCGAAAATCTTGAAAACAGCTGCAGGGTAACGACAGAAATAAATTATTTCAATCACTGACTTAAAACTTTTAAAGATGAAATTTGAAATGCCTACATGGTGCTTGAAATTGTGTTGAAGAGTGTAAGTAAACTGACCAAAAAGAGAGAGATAAAAGTTGACTTTATTTTAAAATAACTTAATTTAGTGACTTTATTGTTACATTAGTGTATAATTAAGTAATTTTAATAATTTTTATCACCTTATTTTTTAATTTTATTTATTTTTTGAGACATTTTTTTATTCGAAAAAACTTTTAAAATTAAATTTGGTTAAACTTAAGTTTTAAAAAAAAAAATCCAAAAAATTTAAAATTGACAAGAAATAATTAAAGTATCTAAATTATAATATTACATGACAAATTGTACCAATTTTAAGAAATATGATTAATGTGTTAAATTTGTTAAAATAAAGTAAATATTTATTTTTTACTTTTAAACAAATTTCTATAATTGAAGTCAGGAGATCTTCATTCACTATAGGGTATTTCTTAAAAAACAATCAATAATCATTAAGGTATGGTTTGATCACGTACACGTTATTAACAAGGAAGATAATTCTTACGTACCAACCTAATAATCATGATTAATCTTTATACAAGTTGTGTGAAAATGCACACCTTAGTTTGGCCTTCTTCTTTTATTCTTTAACCTATTTTTACGTTATTAGCAAGTTTAGTTCAATTTTTATTCCTGTTATTTTTTTTAATTACTTATGAAGTTAAAAAATGGGAAAAAAAGAAAGAAAATAAGTGGAGGCGGCATTTGATTTCCCATGGCCAAAGGTGAAGTACCTGTAACTCTTTGCTGCGTTTAGGACAGTTAAAAATAAGGTTTACATGGTCCCCTGGCATTGGCAATATTTATGATACATTAACTTCACTACACCTAAGCCATCACATCTTTCATCATCATCTTCATGTGATTCTTTATGTTAGATTTTTATCTTCCCATAAGTACATTTCTTGTCATAGTGGAGGTCACATAAAGGTTCACATTTTGACAACTAATAGTTCTATTGTTTGTTTCTGCAATAAAGATTAAAGACAAACATTTACTTTCAAGTTTTGCTTACTCTTATATATTGTCTTGTTAATTACCAAAATTGAAATGACCATTCTCAGGACAACTCGGACAAATCGCAGCAACAAGCTAAGGATGTTGTGCCGTTTGAACATTTTCTTGCAGAGAGTACTTCTCCGGACATCACAAATGTGGATCAGAGTGCTCCATCGACTCCGATAACCGAAGATAGGAACCATGCCATTGCTGTTGCAGTGGCAACTGCTGCTGCTGCAGAAGCTGCAGTAGCAGCAGCACAAGCAGCTGCAAAAGTTGTTCGGTTGGCTGGTTATGGTCGTCGCTCAAAAGACGAAAAAGCTGCAACACTTATCCAATCACATTACAGAGGCTACCTGGTAATGAATACAGTTTCTTTTTCCTATGAAAAAATGGTTTAATTCGTTTTTATTTTTGGTTTGCGTTTTTTTTTCTTTACTGTATAATGCTATGGTTTCAAACGAAAGAAAACTTGCTAATATGAACTAAAAACTACTTTTAACAAAGAGAGAAGAAGAAAATGAATAATGCATGAATTTTATTAATCTTGGGTTCAAAATTGAATTTAATTATACATCTCACTTATATATATATATATATATACTATATTTTTATACATTTATTTATTAAGATAAATTAAATACACTTAATAGAAATTAAAATTAAATTTGTAATACAAGGAGCAAATATATATATATTTTTATACATTTATTTATTAAGATAAATTAAATACACTTAATAGAAATTAAAATTAAATTTGTAATACAAGGAGCAAAGTAGCAAAGTTAGGATGCAAATTGTTACAAATAGCAATGGATAAAGAAAAAATAATAAACATTCACAAAAAATTAATTGTACAAAAAGATTTAACTGTTTTAATTTTTTAACTTGAAAAGTTTAATCTTTTGAGTAAGACAATCAAGAAAATTACTTTTATGTCACATTCATAATATAATTTTCTTATAATAAATTAGCATTAAGTTTAAGTCTAAATCAATTACATAAATAAATAATAATAAGTAACGATAAAATAATAAATAGGGAGAAAAAATTAATTTTATAAAAAATAAAAAATTTTAATTTTTTATAGTAAAAAGTTTAATCCAATAAGGATCATATATCGAAAATTTTTAACTTAAAAATCCAAATTAAAAATTCAAACACTAATATTTAGAAAAGCATTCAAAAACAAATCTCAAATACCCAGAAAATTCTTACGTCAAATACGTTAACACAAATTAACAAGAAATATACCAACAAAATCTTGTTAATGGTAACTGCAAATTATCTGCAAATTACAACACAACTATCGGTAGAAACTGTCTACTCTCTACACGAAGACCAAAGCTTTAAAGGGTATTAAGGTAGTGACTACTTGCTTCAGCCCAATCCAAAAGACAAGCTTTTGATATATGGCTTACTTGAATATTGAATATTGTGGTAGGAGAATAATTAATATGGCTGGCTTCGGAACATCTTGGCTGCTGGGACCAAGGACATATAATATATGTGTGATGCGGCTAGGGCTTTGTGCCCTCTTGAAAGAAAAGAAACCGACTAAGAGCAATGGACAAATTGGGCAATACATTAATATTGAAACTGCAATTACAAAATAGCCCTTTCAGTAACTCACGTTTCGAAAGCCACGCGTTTGTAAATATTCACGTCGGCTAAAAATAAACCAACTTCTTTAAATAAGAAATTCCTAACAAATGATCATTCCAAAGCACATCTACTACAAGAACCAACAAAATCCAAACAATATTTGAATTTATTGAATGGAAAAGTATTGAATCGAAAAGGCTTTAACATATCAATTATTTCTTACTAATAGTTATCTTATTAACAACAATAACACCTTGAGACACAATATTATGAACGAAATGATATTTGATATCAATGTGTTTGGTCTTATGATACATATCATTCTTAATCAAGTGTATCATAATCTCATTATCACAAAATACAATAAAAATAACCTACTGGAAACCCAAATCACAGACCCAACATCCAAGCCAAATGGCTTATTTCTTTGCTTATGATGCTGCCATATACTATTACTCTATGATAGACAAAGCAACCATAGACCGTAAAGTAGCCTTCTAACTAATGACAAACTGAGAAAGAGTGAAAACATAACCTCATAGAGATTTTTTTTTATATTCAAATCACCAATATAATCGAAGTCTACATCGTCAATAACACTGCAACTAGCATTAGAATTCTCATCATATACCAAACCAAAATTGGAAGTGTCTTTCAAATACCGAAATATTCATTTCATTGTTTGGCAATGACCTTTACTAAGATTATTCATGTATCTACTAACAACATTAATTACATATAAAATGTCTGAACGAGTACAAATCATTGTGTAGATCAAACTACTAATGACATTAGCATATGGAACATGTGACATGTACTGCTCTTCTTCTTCTAACTATGGTGACAAATCCAAAGAAAACCTGAAATGTTTAGCTAACAATATATTCATAGATTTAGATTATTTCGTGCTAAAACGTTCAAAAACTTTTTCAATATAACTTTTATAAGACAAATAAAGCTTGTTCGCTTTTCTATCCTTGTAAATTTTCATGTCTAAAATTTTATTCGCTAAACCTAAATCTTTCATCTAAAACTCAGCATTAAGTTAAGACTTTAATTTTTGAATTTTAAACTTATTCTTAGAAGCAATAAGCATGTTATCAACATATAACAACAAATAAAAAATGAACCATAATGAATCTTTTATAATAAACATAACTATCATAATCTCTCCTAGAGTAATCATGATCAATCAAAAAAGAATTAAATCGCTTATATCACTATCTAGGAGATTGCTTTAACTTATATAAATACCTTTTCAATAAACAAACATGGTTTTCCTTAACTGGAACAAGAAACCCTTCTAGCTAATGCATATATATTTGCTCCTCAAGTTCACAATGTAAAAAGGTTGTCATAACATTAGGTTGCTCTAATTCCATGTCAAATAATGCAATCATATCAAGTAACACACTGTTACGAATTAGCACTTGCGGAAGCGAAGATCGGGTCCAATTTTGGTTGCACAAATTAATAATAATGGGTAACAACAAAATAAATAAGCAGTAAGAAATTAAATGGCACACAATGATTTAAGTGGTTCAACTTTTCAGTGTGAAAAGTCTACTCCACTGACAACGGCACACAGAGTAAAAATTCACTAATAATCAAAATGGAGATACAAACACCAATTTCCAGAGAGCTTCACAAATTATACCAAAATCTAAAATCAGCCCACAAAATATCCCCTCTAATTTACTGGTAATATATATAACAAGATAAATTAACAAACTTGCTATTAAATCAAATATTACCGCATACAAATGAGATGGAATATAATTGGCAAGAAGGACATGAAACTATGGAAGAAAAACTTTCTTCTTCTTCTTCCCAATTCTTTGCGGTACCGCTATATCTTCAACTCTCTGCAGTTTTTCTTTTCTTTTATTCTCTCTGCTCTCTATTTTTTTCTACTGCTGCTTTCTCAGCTATTTTTTCTTCACACAGCTGCTTTATATATATAAGGGAGATTGAGAAAAAATTAGGTTAATGCAAATGGACTTGGGCTTGAAGTTTTGGGCCATTATATTAACACACACGAATACAGATATGTTTCACAACAGGTAAAAATACTTCATTAAATTCAATACCCTTCTTCTGACAATAGCCCTTTACAACAACACGTGCCTTCAACCTAGTTGTTTCAACCTCAAGTATACTTTCCTTTTTCTTGAAGAGCTATTTGTTTCTAACAATATTCTAACTCTTAGGTGGGTTTACCAATTTCCAAGTATGGTTCTTATGAAATAACTCAATCTCCATTCATAACAATTAACCACTGAGTAGACTCATCGCAAGTGACAACTTCATGATAACTAGAAGATTCATGCACCTCAATAGCCTCTGAGGGCTTTGACTCTCTATAGTTCCTATACCTTTAGCAATACTATGTGGTTGCTCATGCTGCTCCTATATTACATCATGAGTAGAATCATCTATCTCATTCACTAATGGATGAACTAAAGTACCTTCTTACACTTGATTATGAGCTCTACTCTCAAGCTCCACTTGCTCACTAACATCAAGGTCTTTACCTACAACAACAGACTCCTTTTTCTTTTCTAATATAGAAAACTTATCAAATTTAACATCTCTTCTAATAAAAAATTTAAGTGACTTGGGTTCAACACACTATAATCTATAACCCTTTTCTCCAAAAAGATACCCCAAAAATATATATTTCAATACCCTAGGCTTAAGCTTACCAGCATTAATATGAGCATAGGAAGGATAATCAAAAACTTTCAAATCAAAATAATTAGTAGGAGCACAAAAGAATACTTTTAAGCAGTCTTTAAATCAATTACAGTTGATGGAGATTGATTAACCAAATAGCATGCATAATTACAAGCTTAAGCTCAAAAATATTTATCAAAACCAACTTGAAAGAGCATACATCAAGCTCTTTCTAAAAGAGTCTTCTTTATACATTCTATAACTCTATTTTGTTGTGGTGCATTACACACAGTGCGGTATCTCATTGTGCCATTTCTTTCGTAAAACTCCCTCATAAAATTCCAAGCTATTGTCAGTTCTCAAGCGCTTAATTTTCTTGCTTGTTTGATTTTTTATACAAGCCTCAATCTTTACCAATTTTGAGAACAAATCATTCTTGTTTTTATAAAATACACCCAGATGACGAGAGAAGTCATCAATAAAAGTCAAAATATATCTGACACTATCCTTAGACATAATATGAGAAGGACCCCAATAATCTGAATGGATATAACCAATATTACCTTTTGTTTTATGGATGATTGTACTAAACTTGACCTTATAATGCTTTCTATATACATAATACTTACAAAAATCAAGCTTTTCAACTTTCTGACCACTAGGAAAGCCTTGTTTATTCAAAATAGATATCTATGCCTCACTCATATGCCCTAATTACATATGCCATAAACGAGTAGTATTTGAATCTAGATCTGATGAGGAAGAAATTGAATTACTACCAATGACGGTGTTATCCTAAAGTATATAGAGACCACGTGACAATTTTCCTTTAATAATAACCACAACACCCTTATTAACTCTTAAAGCTCCACCTTCAGTTATATACCTATATCCTTATGAATCAAGAGTACCCAAAGATATTAGGTTCTTTGTCAAATCTAAAACACGATGAAAATCTTTCAAAGTTTTAACAATACCATCATACATCTTAATACGGACAATACCAATACCAACAACCTTACAAGATACATTGTTTTACATCAAGACAATACCCCCATCAATAGATTGATGAGAAGTAAACCAATCCCTACTAGAGCACATATGATAAGTATAGCCTGAAACAAGAATCCAAACATATCGGAAAGAACCAACAGATATTGATAGAACATTCTCATCTTCGAAACCAAAACTATCTGCAACATCGACAACATCATTATTACCAAAAGATGTTGTGATATATTTTCCTTTGCTTTTGACTTTCGGACAGTTTACTTTCCAGTGACCTTCATGATGGTAATAGTTGCATCTATCTTTTCTTTTTCTACATTTGGTTCTAGACTTACCTCTATTGTTGGTTAAGCTTTGTTCTTGATTTCTATCCCTGACAAATAAACCACTATTATTATCATTGTTTTCAGTAAACACTTTTTTCTTCAATTATCTAGAATTCAAAGTTATTTTGACATCTTCTAAAGAAATAATGTTTCGTCCATATAACATGATATCAATAAAATATTCAAACGAATGAGATAAAGAACATAACAAAACTAATGATTGATCCTTATAATCAATTTTAACACCATCCTTTTTCTTATCATGAATTATTTTAATAAATTCATCAAGGTGATCATGTAAAATTGTACCTTCCGACATTTTGAAAATACACAAGCGTTGTTTCAAATATAACTGACTTGCCAAAGACTTGGTCATATACACACTTTCTAATTTAAGTTACAATCCAGTGAGAGATTTCTAATCACTAACCTCACGTAGTACCTCATCAAACAAAGATAACTGAATTAAATTGAGAATATTTTCCATCAATGCATCTTTTTCTTTATCAGTTAATTTTTTTTGACAATTTATCATTGTCTTCAAGTATTTTAACAAGATATTCTTTAACTAATATGACATGCATCTTCATTCGTAAAAGGTTAAAATCATTAATACCATTGAATTTCTCAATTTAGTATTTTACCGTCATAATAGAAAACCCAATATAAAATAAACATAAGCACAACCTAAAAAATATGAAACTAATCAGATAATCAAGAGTTCAAAATAAACTTAAAAGAGCAAACTTGATTAGACAAATAAATAACAGAATAACCTAAAAGTCTAATACCAATTTATTATAAATTAGTATTAGCGCGAAATATAGGTTCAAATCGGTTGCAAAAATAAATAATAATGATTAACAATAAAATAATAAATAGTTAGAAAAAATTAGTGGTATGAAAAATTTTAAATGATCAACTTTTCTATTTGAAAAGTCTAATTCATTGACAATGACATACCAAGAAAATTCTCCGATCAAAATCCAAATAAATAGTACAAACACCAATATTCAAAAATGACTTAAAAACAAATCTCAAATACCCCAATAATTCTCACATTCAAATACGTTAACACAAATTAACAAGAAATATACCAGCAAAATATTGCTAATGGTGATTGCAAATTACAATACAACTATCAGTAAAAACTTTGTGGAGACTGTCTTCTCTCTATGAGAAGACCAAAGCTTTAAAGGGTATTAAGATGGTGACAACTTGTTGATAGTTAGAAAAAAAACATGGAGAGGGAGTTGTTGGTGATAATCAATTTGTTCATGCTAAAAATTCATTAAAAAGTACATTAAAAAAATATATGGAGAGGAAGTTTTTGGTGATAATCAATTTGTTGATGCCAAAAATTCATTAAAAAGCGCATTAAATAAGAGTGCCAACATATCTATTTTCTATTGACATAAGGAGTTACTCAATTTGTTAAACATTTTCGTGTATAAAATAAGTGTAATGATATTCACATAATTGGAATCGTTAATGTAACAAGAATAATTTAATAATGTCAATTTTATTTGATAATAATAGTACTAAGTTGTAATTAATTATAAGAATGAAATAATTTTTTATATATTTTTATGTGACAATGTCATTGTCCTAAAATAATTTTGTGATCTATTTTTAACACATTTCATGCGAACATAGGCTTAATTTTTATAAGTGAGAATATATTTCAATGATAGTCCATAAATGCTTAAATATATGTTCAATTTGTGTAATATTTTGAATATATATTTGTTTTATAATATGAAAATGTATATAAAAGGTAAGTTTATTATTCAAGTAGTTCTTTTTGTGGTTACTTTTTTCCCATCTTTCTTGGTTAAATTACATTTAATAAATATGTCGTAAAAATTAGTGGTCTAGTTGTTAGTTGTTACTTTGAAAGCTTTGAGTTGGACAAAGTAGCTCAATTAAACAATAATGTAATTGCAGTATGTGATGCAAGCATGATGTTATTTCCTTGTCAACACTAAAAATTTATATAATTAATTTAACTTTTGCAATGTATTGGAATCATTTCATAAACGAATTTTGATAGGCTCGGAGGGCTTTGCGTGCTTTGAAAGGATTGGTTAGGTTACAAGCACTTGTTAGAGGACATAATGTGCGAAAACAAGCGCAAATGACAATGCGATGTATGCAAGCATTAGTGCGTGTACAAGCAAGAGTAAAAGCTCGCAGGCTTCAAATAACTCATAACAAGTTGCATGAAAAGGTAGATAATGAAGACAAAATACAAGTAGAAGATCAAAAGATGAAAAGTAGTATAAAAAATAATGAAAGACATCAAAGGCATCAAAGTTCAGAGAAAATTAAAGAAAATATGTCAAGAAAACACGATGTTGTTTTGAAAAAGGAGAGAGCTCTTGCTTATGCTTTTGCTTACCAGGTTAGTGCTAGCTTTTTAACTTATTTTCAACTCATTTAAAAGAAAATTCACTTTTATCCTAACTACATTATTTGATGCCATTTAAATGTAAAAATTTCACAATCCTCTCTCCTATCATGCTAATTTTAACTTTACATTTATGATTTTACACTTAAAGTGAGTTTATATTAGTACGCCATTCAAAATCATTACTTTTAATTAAGCATAAATCTAATTTTTATATTATTATGATATATTTGATGTTGTACATTTTGATTCATTAGCAACAACAACAACAACAAATTATGCAAGCAATAAAAGATGGCGACGATTTTGGGCCACAAACCAATTACCGCAATAAGTCTCAATGGGATTGGAACTATCTAGAGGGCTTGATGTCATCACATCAATACCAAGCCCAACACTCAAGCCCAAGAGAAACCTCGTATATGAATCTTCCTGTCGCTGCAACCACCACCATCAATTCAGATGACATGTCAGAAAAGATGGTTGAAATGGACCTTATTGTAACTTCGGGGTCGAATAATATCAATATGGATCTACTCAAGCAGGAGCTAAATGAATCAAGCCCACATTCTATCCACCAAGAGTTACAAGGACAATCAAGTTCTAATAATGTTCCTAGCTACATGGCCCCAACTCAATCTGCCAAGGCTAAGTTAAGAAATAATGGTACTCACATGCAACGTGGTTCATATACTCCCCAATGGAACCCATCAATCAAGAAAGGTTACGACTCTTCAAGTTCAGGTGGAGGCACAACAACTTACCAAATTCCAAGGAGTCCAAGCCCAAAACATCATGTTGTACGTGGTAAAAGAAGTCCAAGCCCAATTGGCTCTCCAAGAGGTGATGATTGGGCTTTGCCTTCAAGCATCCATGGTTGGATGCACGATTTTAGTTGATTGTATACAAATCTATATTTATGGCATTTAATTTCAATGACCTTTTGAAATGATAATAATGACGCAATAATTTTGTTTGTACTAATATTCTATATTTGTATTTTAAAAAAAATTAAGAATGGATTTACCTATTATGATGTAATTAATTATGAGTAATGATCCTATTAAAATAATTTTTATTATTAGAATAATAAAAATATATGGAATATTAATTTTATTCTTGGTTAATATACCTTAATATCACTATTATTTAACAAATTATTATTAATAAAATATTTTTATAATAATAATAATTTATTTTATAATAATATTAATATTCTTAATTATTTTAACTTCAATTAATTAATCGATGATGCTTAACAAGAATTATGTTTTTTTTATTTAGTCATTTTATTATCCAAATTATGAATAAGAACTAAAGAAAAAAACGTGCTCTTGATTTTTATATATTTCCTTCATACAATAGTTTCCTAATTTTTACCGAAAGTTCATCGTTTAAATCTCACCCAAACTGTACATAAATATATTCCTAACCACATTTTTTTTCCTAACACATATAAAAATTAATTTACTTTTTGTTACATGTTGATCATCTTATACATGAATTCGTCGTGAATTCTTCTATGGTAGGTTTGTTTTACTTATATTTTATTTTTATTTTTATTAATTATTTTGAATATAAACATATATTTATGATTTTTAACATGAATTTTATTACAAGATGATTTTTTTTCATAGATGTACTTATATATGACTATGTATGTCATATTTATATTCGTAAAATTTGTATTTTATTATCAATATAGACCTTTATCTAAATCTATAGTGTCAAAAATCATAAAAAATTTAATATAGTATCAATATATTTTTTAAAAAACGATTAATATATTAGTTAAAGTAGTTAAATAATCATTTGAATAACTTTAAAATAAAACAAAAGATAAAAACTCGAGTTTTTATCTATATACTTAAAAAAAATAATTTTAACTTAATAAATTTGATTATAAATATATTTATATTAATGTTTTTTTTTCTTTAAACTATATATTTTGATTTTTTAATAAAATTACATTTTCTTAAAATAATTACACGCAAACCAAAATAGTATATGTTTTTTAAACTTAAAAAAAATCAATCAAATTAGTTGGGTTTTTATTTAGGGGTGTTTAAAAATTATTGGAATCAAATTAAACTAATTTATCCGAATTAATTTAATTTAATTTTATCAATTTTAAAATATTTTTTGACTTTTTTGATTTTAAATTTTGAAAAACTTATCAAGGTGATTCGATTTTTAAATTTTAAAAATCAATCAAAATCAAAACCCCTCACATATATATATATATATATATTTGTTTTTAAATATTTCATATTTTCTCAAATTTAAAAATTTAAAATTTTAACATATAATCTTAATCACTTATATCATAAGATTTTTTTATAATTATATTTGTGTGTATGTCATAGATAAAAATATTTAAATTAATATATATATGTATAAATCATTTTTAAAGTTTAAAACTATCTAATTTATAATTTAACAATTATATATATATATATATATAACTTAAAATTCTTAGAATTAAGTTTATTTTGATAAATAAAAATCTATATTTATAATCTGAAAAATTAATATATTCAACACAAACGAATCTAAATTTTTTAATTTTATTTTATAAATTTAATTAATTTAATTCAGTTTTTATTAATAACTTATTAGAATGGATTGATTTAACTTTTAATTAAAAATCGAAGCAAACTTTTAAAAATATATGTTTTACGTGTAAGAAGTTGATAGGCTGTATGTTTTACGCAAATTGGGCGTGAGGCTGAGGATCAAATTTTATGGATGGCGGTATGGCACTTTTCCCTGGATCTACCATTCTCTAATATCGATAACGACGGGTTTACTTCTTTTCAATATTTTTTTTGAAATACATGAAAAATATAATGTTATCTCTTTTACTTGATATTTAGTTACATTTTTCAACTAAAATTCCCGATTCTTTCTCTGTTATATTAAGCTTAGGTCGATCTCTATCTTTTCCTCTCTCTCCTCTCTCTAGTATCCAAACAGTCATGGAGTCTATACGAACCAGAGGTGTCATGTTATCCACCTCCTTCCCCAATGCAGAACAAGCAAAATTAAGCATGTCTAGAGTGATTGGACAATTGGGTTTCACTCCTCCGTGGAAAATAACTAAAAATGGGTACTTGAGGATTAGAGTTTCAGCTCCAAGTACTAGTGAAGGTGGGTTAGGTGGTTTACAAGATGGGGCTCCCTCTTCTATTGATGATGATGAACAAGTGAAAAAAGCTCCAATAGATTCAGTTCCAGATGGAAGTGAAGGTGGATTCGGAGTTTTTCCAAATGCAAATGGGTCTTCTGGTTCTGTTGTTGAAGAAAACAAGAAAAATAATAGAGGTCTCGTTTTTAATACTGAAACAGATAGCTCTGGCTCTATTGTTGGATTTAAGTTGGTTCCTCCTTCTGGTATGTTCTTGAATTCCAGTACTATGAATTGTGATGTTGTTACCCTTTTATTTTCTTCACTCCACCACTCTGTCTTAGATTTCAAATTTTGGAGATGTCTATTTTGTCTTTTTTTTTTGGTGTGTGTATGGATTTTGATGCCTCATATATTTTATTTGATCATAATTTTATATTGACATTTTTTTAAGGTTTTAAATATATGCCATTACTGTATCATATGATGTGGTGTATAAGTGTATTGAGAGGATTGTTCCTTTGACATGATAAGAAATGATGCACTTGCTAGGTTAGAAATATACATAGAGTAAATGCAATTGCGGAAGAGAATGAAGAGACAAAAACAGATATTTTAAATGCTAGGCTATTGGTTTTTAGTATACGGGTCCTACCCTATGATACATGCTAAAGATGTAAAATGAAATTGTCATTACTTCTCAACTCATCTAAAATTAACTTAATAAGCTCATGAACTAAAAAACGTGACTCACTTAGCTTATGGGTATAAATGAATAACTTACTAGTTCATGTGACAATCTTTTGCCGGAATTATTTTTTTGTTAAACATATTTTTTAGTTGAATATGAGAGAAATGTAGTCAAAATAATGAAGGAAAAAAATTAATATTAATTTTTATATATAATTAAAAATAATAAAAAAATCATAATGATATAATTTAGGGATTAATGTTATACTTACATTTGTAGCAGCAGTACTAATGGTTTCTCTGTGTTTGATATCTGTATTTAACGAAGTTATAATTTTATATAATATTTTTTATTTATTTATTTTTTTACTAATTAATAAAATATTTTATAATAATTTAAATGAGTATAATAAAAAAACTTAAATAAGATGTCCATTAGTAGCCTAGCTCATTTATAAATTAAATGAGCCGAGTTCAACTCACTTTACAGATACATAAACAATTAGTTATTCGAAATCGAAATTAAACTTTTTTATTTAAAGGGTTCTTTTTATGAATTATTTTTGCTGAATTTGAATAAATTGGGGACCATATGTAATTCTGGACTTTTTTTTTTTTGGAATCTTTTAATTGGAGGATGTCAAAGTTCCTATAGTCGTTGTTTTATGTGACTTTGTTCTATAGTTTTAAATAGGGATATGGTAGCACTTTTGTTAGAGAAATATTTTCATTTTTAGAAATCATAGAGTATTAAGCATTAGTGTTTTCTACTCTGCAAATATTAATTCCCTTAAATACGACCTATTTATATGGATATTATTGATGTTTTTTTTGTACATTGATGTCTTTATTATTAAATTTGTTGAATTTCTAACAAATATTGATGGTTTATGATTTCTATGGGGATTGACTCGACTCGACTCGACTCGACTCGATGCCATTGCAGATGAAGCTGTTGGCTCTAATGAAAATGAAATCACTGATAGAATGATAAAAATCGAGGACATGGATGGAGGAGAAAAATCCCTTACAAGAGTAACTTGTAATATTGTCTTTGTTACCTCTGAAGCAGCTCCTTATTCAAAAACGGGAGGCTTAGGAGATGTTTGTGGCTCTTTACCTGTTGCACTAGCTTCCCGTGGTCACCGTGTTATGGTTGTCTCTCCTCGATATCTCAATGGCACATCTGCTGACAAGAAATTTTCTGGTGCTTTAGATTTAAATACTCGCGTCAAGCTATACTGTTTTGGTGGAGAACAAGAGGTTGCTTTCTTCCATGAATATAGAGAAGGTGTCGATTGGGTAAGAATTATGTAGGCTTCTTGATGGAAACTGTCGTATTTTGAAAAAACAATTATGATATCCTTTTTTTTTTGCTTATCTTATTATGTTTAGGTATTTGTG
Source organism: Hippophae rhamnoides (assembly GCA_033030585.1). Lineage (NCBI taxonomy): Eukaryota > Viridiplantae > Streptophyta > Magnoliopsida > Rosales > Elaeagnaceae > Hippophae > Hippophae rhamnoides. The sequence continues at coordinate 59,337,738 of CM065429.1, read as the reverse complement.
GACCACCCATCATATCATAGACCTGGAAATCCGTATGGGGACAAAACTGGTGCTTTCGGAGATAATCAGGTAATTCTGCTACTTGTTCAGCATTTCACTTTCACTTATAGATCAATTAGTATACTCTTTTGTTGGTTGACAATGATTACATTCTGTTCTTCTTTGGTTTTACAGTTTCGGTTCACTTTACTTTGCCATGCAGCGTGTGAAGCTCCTTTGGTGCTTCCATTAGGAGGGTTTACCTATGGAGAGAAATGCCTGTTCCTGGTCAATGATTGGCATGCTGGGCTGGTTCCAGTGTAGGTGGTTATTATTAATGTAATTGCTGCATATTTCGCTCATTTGTTTATGTTTCTTATTTTCTTCGAAAATATATCATGTATGTTGTTTGAGGCTTCTCTCTTTATCAGTCTGTTTTTTTATGCTTATAATGTACCTTATGACGCCTGCCAACTATAGTTTTGGACTTAATTCTAGTACTCTAATAGTATATTTCAGGTCACTTCTTTTTAATTTGTTTTGATTTAGTTTTTCTTGATGTTTTATTTTAGAAACCATGGTAACTTTTTCAAGTTAGTTTTGACAACTAAATGTGTTTGGCTTCAGGCTTTTGGCTGCCAAGTATCGCCCATATGGAGTTTACAAAGATGCCAGAAGTATTCTTGTAATCCATAACCTTGCCCATCAGGTAGATGGCTTTTCTTATTTGCTTCGTCAGAAAAGACATAAGACGCATCAGAACATGGCATGCTTTGCCTTATTATAATGTGATATTATTTTTAATGCTTCTAGACTGAAGGCACGGTAAATGACTATGTGATTGATTCAACAAATCAGGCAGTTTTCTTGTAGAAGAAAAGAAAACGATCTATTTCGCAATGGTTAATCTTATTGATTCCGATGACATAATGTTACAGTATAAACATTATTTCTGTTTAGCTAGAGTTTAAATATAATGCATTCGTTCAGGAATTTAGTAGTCTGCCATAAATGAGATGTAGAAGAAAGTTATACTACCCTATTTCATGCTAGGAAAATCTACCATACATAATTCAAATTTGACTAGTGGGACGCACAAGCTGTTATGTGAGAGAGTGAGTAGCTACCCAAGAGTATTAGAAGTATCTCTTTGTGCTATTCTTAAACTCTTTTCTGCAAATAGAATATCTAATTAAGGATTTTTTTTTTTTTTGCATTTCTGAGGGAGTGGAACCAGCAACAACATATGAAAATTTGGGACTATCTCCAGAGTGGTATGGAGCAATGGGATGGGTGTTCCCAACATGGGCAAGAACCCATGCTCTCGACCCCGGTGAAGCTGTCAACGTTCTGAAGGGTGCAGTTGTCACAGCTGATCGGCTATTGACAGTTAGCAAGGTAATAATACTAATTTGTATAGTGTCTAAATATAGAAATTCATATGGAATTATCTAATAACCATTTTATGCTAAATATTTAATTTTTTTAATTGGAATTTGGAAACATCAATTTACCAGATCCTACCACGATTTAAAAGAAATCTTTCTAGGAAAATAAATAAAAGAACTATTAACTCATGGTGGTATAGCTACTATGTTTCTATGAAGTTCTTAAACTTGTGGCAAATTTACGGTTTCTTAACACACAAGTTAATGGAACCATCTATGAGGTTATCTAATTGCTTTAAATGTAAACTATGGTATTTTTCAATGTTAACATAACCGTTTTTCTGCCCATGGGTACCTTATTTTTCCTATACCTTTAGCTTTTGATATTCCAATTATACCTTCTCATTGTAGGGATATTCCTGGGAGATAACAACTGTTGAAGGTGGATATGGACTACACGAACTATTGAGCAGTCGAAAGAGTGTTCTTAATGGTAACAAGATTTTGCTTGTATTTTCTATGTCTTAACAATTTTGGTGCCAGCCTATGGAAAATAACTTTGGGGTATCTTGCTAATATATATTTTTTGTTGACGCTGCGACACAAAGGGATCACAAATGGCATTGACGTCCTCGAATGGGATCCTTCTTCAGATCAGCACATAATTTGCCATTATACTTCTGATGATCTGTCCGGAAAGGTGCCTAAATATATTATTTCTAAAATCTGATTATTCTCAATGTCTTCCCTAATTTTGGACAATGCAGGTTCAGTGCAAGATAGATTTGCAAAAAGAGTTGGGCTTAGCTGTTAGGCCTGATTGCCCATTGGTAAGATGTTACTACACAGATTGGTTTCAAAAGCTCATGCTTCCTACTTATAGCAATAACCGTTTCATTATGTAGATTGGATTTATTGGAAGATTAGATTACCAGAAAGGCATTGACTTGATTCAACAAGCTATGCCAGAGATCATGCAAGATGATGTACAATTTGTAAGTTGTACAAAAATGTTTTTTGATCCTTACCCTTTACCACTCTGCCAGGAGTTTGTTTAAATGTCAAATTCTACTATATAGACTAAACCTAAAACCAAGAATTATGCTTCAGGTTATGTTGGGTTCTGGAGGTCCATTATATGAAGATTGGATGAGAGCAACAGAGTCAGTTTATAAAGATAAATTTCGGGGATGGGTTGGATTTAACGTTCCAGTATCTCATAGAATCACTGCAGGGTAATGATAAATATTTTAAATTTGCATTATTTTGATGTTGCTGAAAATATCGATGACAGCGGTTCACTTTGATTTTTGTATTCCAGCTGTGACATACTTTTAATGCCCTCTAGATTTGAGCCCTGTGGTCTAAATCAACTGTATGCAATGACATATGGAACTGTACCCGTGGTACATGGAACTGGAGGACTTAGAGTAAGTTTCAACATTTTCAAGAAATTTAATCATTGTTGGTTAATATAATAACAGCTTTTTCATTAGATACCTTTTTCTTTGTATTTCAGGATACCGTTGAAAATTTTGATCCATTTGCTTCAGAAGGCAAAGGAGCCGGGACAGGGTGAGTAGATCCTTCATCCTTTGGCAAAGGTTGATTTTCTTTTACAGTTAATTTCATTACATGCTATCAAATTGGTTAGAATTTAATCGCATTAAGTATATATCATGAATATAGTGTATCTCTAGACCTGCATTATGGAGTTTTTTAAGAGTAACGCTCTCACGCTATTACAAATACTTAACAAAAGGAGGGGTGTTTTAGAGGGGAGAGAACTCAGTATTAGAGTATAAAAATAATTTTCAATATTGTTTAAGTATGATATTAATGTGAGGTTTATAAGTAAATATGAGTATCACTATCTTTAGATTAGCCTTTTGGGATTACAATATTCTTTTGATAGAATTTCTGAAGACATTTGAGATTTATGAAATTTATTTCCGTAATGTATTGAATTGATTTACAATAGTTAAATTATACAATTTATAGGGCAAGATTAGAGCTAAAAAAGGAAAAAGAACTTGAAAGAGGAAATAAATAAAAAAATGAATTAAAATCTCCTAATCATGGTTGAAATAATCTTCCTAATTCTGACTAATACAAATAAGAAAAAAATCAATCCTAATAATGCTCCTAATCAAAAAATATATTAAGGAAACAAAATTCTTGGTATTTCAATACTCCCTCTCAAGTTGGATCGTAAATATTGATCATAACAAACTTGCAAATAAGATTATCAAACGCATGTCGGTGAAGTCATTTGGTGAAGATATTAGTAGTTTATTCTTTTGTTAGAACATATGTTATGCAAATTGTTCCATCTTTAACTTTTTTTTGATAAAGTGTATCAATTTCTACATGTTTTGTTCTATTATGTTGAGTTGGGTTAAGGGAAATGTTATTAGCATCCTTATTATCACAGTATAGTTTTGTAGACTTTTTTGAGAATCTACTTTATCAGTGATGAACATGTTGTTTTATTTAGTGTAAAACAAACTGTAATTATTGTTAATACCAACTGTTATAGCTTAGTGGCCACTAATCTGTTATTTTTCATTTCCTATTTATAGTGTTATATATACATTAAAGAAAATCGGAGAATGAAGTAAAGAATACATACTCCATATTATCTCCATCATATCTCTCGTAATAAATTCTACATGGTATCAGAGCATTTCTGAAATCCAGAAATCCAATTTTGTGTTATATCAATTCTGTCCGAGGAAGAATTTTTTTTCCCCGAAATAAATAGTTCTCAGGAGACACTGATTATCTTTTCTTCCCATTACTAAATACGTCTGATTTCTGTCATCATTGCCACCATCAGCCACTACCAACCACCATCAGACCAGTCATCGTCATCATCGCCAGTGGCCATCTCAGACCAGCCATCATTTCTGTCTTCATCTCAGTCATCGTCGCCATCGCCAGTTATCATTGTCGGCGCCGATCATCATTGTCTGCTTCAGTCCCGCAAGCCGTAAGTCTCAAAGTCGCATTCTGTTTTTTTTTTGTTTCAATACCCGTAAGTTGTTTTTTAATATATCTCTGCCCGACCTGGTCCAACATACCCACCTGACCCGGTCTAACATACCTACCCGACCCAGTCCAACAGATTATCTAAAAAAAAAAACAGCCCACAAATTTCAGCCCACGTATAATCTACAATTGAAATAAATGGCTACGGGAAAACCTATAATTACTGGTTCCACGGACAATAGTCTTATGCCCATCACCAGTCACAAATTAAATGGACACAATTATCTTCAGTGGTCCCAATCCGTTATGATGTTTATATGCGGGAAAATGAAAGATGATTGGTGATGCCGCAGCTCCAAACAAAGACGATCTACAATACAGAACATGGAAATCTGAAAACAATATGGTGATTTCTTGATTAATCAATTCCATGACAAACGAAATTGGAGAGAATTTTCTTCACTACAAAACTGCCAAAGGAATATGGGATGCAGCCAAAGGAATATGGGATGCAACCAAAGACACTTATTCTAGTTTTGATAATATGTCCGAACTATTTGAGATCGAGAGCATCCTCCATGATCTTCGTCAAGGAGAGAGTTTTCAGTTATACAATACTTTAACTCTCTCACTCGATGTTGGCAGCAATTAGATCTCTTTGAGGTTCACGAATGGACCTGTCCAGCAGACAGCATCTTGTACAAACAGATGATTGACAAGAAACGAGTTTTCAAATTTTTACTGGGGTTCCATAAAGATCTTGATGATGTGCGTGGTAGAATTCTCGGAACAAAACCTTTGCCCAGCATTCGTGAAGCCTTTTCTGAAGTTCGTCAAGAGGAGAGTCGAAAGAAAGTAATGATGGGTCCTCAATCTACCATTTCTGTGACTGGAGAAGGATCTGCACTTGCCATTCGAGGCCACCAGCATTCTCATAATACCGACAACCGTCCTCGTTGTGGAAGACCTTGGTGTGATCATTGTCGTAAACCTGGTCATACTAAGGAAACCTGCTGGAAAATTCATGGTAAGCCCACTGATTGGAAACCACCGTTCGCACAGCACATCAAGAAAGAAAGTCATGGCAAAATTGCCTCCAAATCTCAAGACACTAAGTCACCTGAATCTGCTCTGTTTAGCAAGGAACATATTGATCTCCTCCAGAAATTATTTGGACAATCCTTGACCACATCATTTGCCACTATAACTCAATCAGGTAACACCTTCAATGCTCTTAGTGTGAAACAGGTTATGAGACCATGGATTGTTAATTCTGGTGCTTCAAACCACATGACAGGTGATGCTTCTCTTCTCATGAATCTTAAAATCTACCAGAATGGACACACGGTCCGAATTGTCGACGGTTCAGTATCCAAAGTAACAGGAATTGGTTTAGCCAAAATTTCAAACTCCTTTATTCTAGATTCTGTCCTTCTTGTTCCTATACTTGATTGTAATCTTGTATTAATTACTAAACTCATCAGTGATAAAAATTGTATGGCTAAATTTGTTCATAATCTATATGAATTTCAGGACTTGGATTCGGAGAAGATGATTGGCAGTGCTAAGGAATGCTCGGGACTCTATCTCCTCAGCAGTGAAGAACCTTCAGCAAGACAAGCCTACCAAGTTGTAGTTTCTAATCAGAATAAAGCTTTGTTAAACCTTAAGTCCAATAAAGATGGTGAAATCATGTTGAATCACTATCGCTTAGGTCATCTTAATTTCAAGTATTTACAGAAACCTTTTCTTTCATCCTTTAGAAATAAAAATTCAGAAGTTTTTCAGTGTGAAGTATGTCAATTTTCAAAACACGTTAGAACTTCATATCCTCATCTTCCACATAAAAAATCACATCATTTCACGTTAATTCACACTGATATATGGGGACCTCGAATCAAAAACATCACAGGGACACATTGGTTCATTTCATTTGTGGATGATCATACTCGAATCACTTAGTTATTCCTAATGAAAGAAAAATCTGAAGCATGTCAAATTTTTAAAAATTTTAATACCATGATTCAAACTCAATTTCAAAGAAAAATCCAAGTATTGAAATCCGACAATGCTAAAGAATCCTTCACTTCCATCCTTACTGATTATTTGTTAAGTTAAGAGATTGTCCATCTAAGCTCATGTGTTGACACACCTCAACAAAATGGGATAGCTGAAAGAAAGAATAGGCATCTTCTCGAGGTAGCTAGATCCCTCATGTTCATAACTCATGTCCTTCAACATTTTTGGGGGGATGTTGTTCTTACAGCTACCTATCTTATCAATAGGATGCCATCTCGTGTCCTCTTGTTTAAAACACCTATCAATACTCTACTTGAGTCATACCCACACACCAAAATCGTGTCCTATGTTCCCTTTAAAATTTTCAGATGTTCTGCTTATGTCCATGTACATCATAGTGGCAAACTTGATCCTCGAGCCATCAAATGCATATTCCTAGGGTATTCATCATACCAGAAAGGATACAAATGTTTTTCTCCTATCACAAAACGATTCTATAATACAATGGATGTCACATTCTTTGAACAATATCCGTACTATTCCAAATCTGTCATTCAGGGGGAGAACATAGGCAATGAATACCAGCTTTCGAATATCATAAGCACTCAGTCTCCCACAAATCCTATCCCGCAACTTCCAGAAAGTGAATCAATATCTCAAATAAATATTCTTACTACTCCCAATGAACCCTCAACTTCTCTACCAATAGATCCAAACTTCCTTGTCCCAAACAATAGGGGTGTCTATAAATAGGACCGGACCAAACCGTAAAACCGAACCGGACTGGATCAAATCGAACGGTTTTACAAATCAAACGGTCCGGTTCGGTTTGTACTAATTTTAAACCGTTCGAACCGGACCAGACCGGACCGGTTTAATAATATATTAAAAATTTTACATTATTCTTCATTAAATTATAAAAAAATCGAACCAAATTGGGAACCAAACCGGACCGAACCATTTTATAAATCAAACGGTCCGGTCCGGTTTTTATTTCTTAAAACTGTTTCAAACGATCCGGTCTGGTTTTTATTTCTTAAAACTGTTTCAAACGATCCGGTCCGAGTGATATAAACGGTCCGGTCCGGTTAAAGTTTTTTAACCAAAACCGGACCGGACCGGACCGTTGGACACCCTTACCAAACAATGATCTCCTTGTCTACTCTAGAAGGAAAATAACTCAAGAAAGAGCAGAGAACCGAGCATATCTTGAGCCAATCCAGGAATCCAACCCGAATACAGGCTACTCCGACAATTCACAAGGTAACATCACTAAATCTCCTATTATTGAGTTACCTCTTAATGATTTGAATTTGTCAATTGCTATAAGGAAAGGTGTAAGATCATGCACAAACCACCCCATTTACAACTTTGTTTCCTATAAAAATCTCTCACAAAGTTATAAAGCATTTATCAGCAACCTTGAGCAGATACAGGTTCCAAATTCCGTTCATGAAGCCTTTCAGGTACCTGAATGGAAGACAACGATTTTTGAAGAACTCAATACCTTAGAGAAAAACAAGACTTGGGAGATCACAGAACTACCACTAGGAAAACAAACTGTTGGGTGTAAATGGATCTTTACAATCAAACACAAAGCAGATGGCAGTGTAGAAAGATTCAAAGCTCGCCTTGTGGCTAAGGGATTCACTCAGACATATGGGATTGACTATCAGGAGACTTTTGCACCTGTAGCTAAGCTCAACACTATTCGTGTTCTTCTCTCCTTAGCATCTAACTTGGATTGGCCTCTTTACCAATTAGATGTTAAGAATGCATTCCTTAATGGTGATCTCGAAGAAGAAGTCTACATGGACATCCCTACTGGAATTGAATCTTCTGCTCTAACCAATAGAGTTTGCAAACTTAAAAAATCCTTGTATGGATTGAAACAGTCTCCACGTGCCTGGTTTGATAGGTTCTCCAAAGTTTTGAAGAGATATGGGTACACTCAATGTCAATCAGATCACACACTATTCGTCAAACACTTCTCTAATGATAGAATAGTTATCCTAATTGTGTACGTAGATGATATTGTTCTAACAGGTAATTCTACAATTGAAATGAATAAACTCAAGGAATTCCTTGCCAAGGAATTCGAAATTAAAGATCTGGACAATCTCAAATATTTCCTAGGAATGGAAGTAGCACGAACAAAAAATGGCATATCTATATCTCAAAGAAAATATGTACTTGATCTTCTCAAAGAAACTGGAATGATTGGGTGTAAACCGATAGACACTCCGATGGACTCTACAGTAAAGCTCAGGATCAAAGAAAATAGTACACCTGTGGATAAAGGCCGTTACTAAAGATTAGTGGGAAAACTCATTTACCTATCACACACTAGACCAGATATTGGTTTTTCAGTAAGTGTTGTAAGTTAATTTATGAATAGTTCCACTGAAGAACACATGGAAGCAGTCTATCGTATACTCAGGTATCTTAAGATGACACCAGGTAAAGGATTATACTTCAGTAAGAATCTCACAAGAAAAATTGAAGTCTTTGCAGATGCTGACTGGGTAGGTTCTATAGTGAATCGCAGATCTACCACTGGGTACTGTACATTCATATGGAAAAATCTTGTAACTTGGCGAAATAAGAAACAGTCAGTAGTCGCTCGAAGTAGTGCATAAGCTGAATTTAGAGCTATGGCTCATGGGATTTGCGAAGGAATGTGGTTAAGAAGACTACTCAATGAACTGGACTTCACAACTCCTGAACCAATCAACATGCATTGTGACAATCAAGCTGCAATAAGAATTGCAAAAAATCCAGTTCATCATGACCAAACCAAACATGTAGAGATAGATCGTCATTTCATTAAAGAAAAATTAGATGAAAAAATTGTGGACCTACTATATACATCTACACATAATCAAATTGCAGATATTTTTACCAAAGCATTTCCTCGAACAATATTCAAAGAATTGAGTTGCAAGTTAGGAATGATTGATATCTATTACCCAACTTGAGGAGGAGTGTAGACTTTTTTGAGAATCTACTTTATCGGTGATGAAGAGGCTGTTTTATTTAGTGTAAAACAAGCTGTAATTATTGTTGATACCAACTGTTATAACTTAGTGACCACTAATCTGTTATTTTTCATTTCCTATTTATAGTGTTGTATATACATTAAAGAAAATTAGAGAATGAAGTAAAGAATACATACTCTATATTATCTCCATCATATCTCTCGTAATAAATTCTACAAGTTTGATTGAATATAATGTCGGAATTTGTAGTTCCATAAAGAGTTTCCTTAACCACAGTGTCCTATAGATTCCTTACACGATTGCTCGAAATTTTGCCTCGACACTACTTATGGCTACTACCTTTGGTTTTTTGCTTCTTCTCGTTGCCAAGTTTCCAAAAACAAAGGTTTAATACCCAATAGTAGATCGTATATCTTATATTGAGTCAGTTCAATCCGCATCAGTGTAGACTTCTAGATTTCTAGCTTCATTTTTTTAAAAAATAATCCCCTATTAGGTGACCCTTTAAGGTACCTAAGAATTTTATAAACTACTTCAAGGTGGGTTTTGTTTGGAGAATGCATGTGTTGACTAACTATATTGATCGCAAATGCTATGTCAGGTTGAGTGTGAGACATGCATATCATTTTCCTCATGAGTTTTTGATATCTTTCTTTGTCCACTACTTCATCCAAGTTTTCATATTTATTTTTGACCTCAATTGGAGTGTAATTGGTTTGCAACCAAAAATATCTATTTCAGTGAAAAGATAAAGGACATATTTACGTTGTATGACACTGATTTTTTTTTTATCTTTTAACTTCCATTTCCAAGAAGTATCGCATTTATCTTAGATCCTTGACTTCATATTCATTACCCAAATTTTTCTTTAGGCCTTTCACTTTCTTCTAAGTTATCACCAGTCAAAATTATATCATTAACATATACAATCAGAATTGTTCTTTTCACATGTTTATTTTGTTTAGAAAACAAGGTATAATCTGATTGTCCTTGCTGGTATCCATACTTCCTCATTACCTTAGCAAACATATCAAGCCATGCTTTAAGTGATTGTTTGTGGTCATACAACGATCTTTTCAATATACATACTGTATCTACTCATTCCTTGCCGAATCAAGGTGCCATGATCATAAAGACTTATTCTTTTAATATTCCACTAAGAAAAACATTTTTTTATATCAAGCTGTTGAAATGGCTAGTCTAGATTGAGTGCTAATAACAGAAGCACTCTTACAGCATTCAGCTTAGCCACAGGTACAAGTTTTTCTATATAATCAACTCCATAGGTTTTAATAAACTCTTTTGTAACTAGACGAGCTTTGAACCACTATATTGTTTCATTAGCTTTGTATTTTATAATAAATACCAATTTGTAACCAATTGGTACTTTTCCTTTTGGTAACTTTGTTACATTCCAATTTTTATTTTTTTCAAGTGTTCTTATTTCTTCTATAACAACCTCCTTTTATTCTGGAACCTTTAGAGCTTCGTGAATGCTTTTTAGAATTTGTAATTCATCAAGATTAGAGGTGAAAGCATGAAAACTAGTATACAAAGTTTTACATGAAATAAATCTAGAGATAGGATGAAGTGTACAAGATTTAGTTTGTTTTCTCAAAGCTATGAGTAAATTAGAATTACTTGTGTTCGTGATAGACTTGGCAATGTTTGAATCTATCATCGGTTTTGATGCTCTTGATACACCAAGTGTGAAGTTATTTTTGTTTTTTTAATTGGGACTGACATGGGTAAATAATTACCGATTTATCCATATTTTATTCTATGTTTAATTTTTCTTCCGTTGATGGTAGAATAGAATAGGAAGGAGTAGTTTGCTCATAATTTAGACTATTTTGGTTTGGATTATGAAGGATAATCTCTTGATTTGGACTATGAGCGTTTAGACTATTTGGGATTTCAGAGTACTCATTGACACTCATATTTAAGTAGTATTGATTGATAGGACAATCTTCACTCAAGTTCTCCCTCTAAAGATGTGGCTCAGTGTTTTCAAAGAAAGTGACATCCTGGTTAACAATGACTTTTTTTGGAGGGTTTATAGCATTTGTATCCCTTTTGGGTGGGTGAATACCCAATGAAAACATATTTACTAGCTTTTGGATGGAACTTTGATCTATTAGGGGAGAGAATGTGAACAAATATCTAAGGGAAAGATTGGACTGATAGTCAGGAGTTTTTGAATAGGGTTTTAAAAGAGAGAATGCGACTTAGTATTCGATTAATAATATAAATGGCAGTTAAAACAACATCTTTACATAAAGTTTTAGGCATGTGTGTAGTAAACATTAAAGCTCAAGCTACTTTAAGGATGTGTCAATTTTTTGGTTTCGTTATCTCATTTTGTTGGGGAGTGTGAACATAAGAACTTTGATAAATTATCCTATGTGTTTGGAGATAGTTCCTTAAGTTATAATTGAAGTATTCAGTGTCATTATCAGTTCTAAGAATATGAATTTGTGTTTGGATCATAAGGTGAAAGTTGATGAAGATATCACGAACCTCATCAATAAAATTAATAAATCATTTAGAGTGAGTACGATTAAGAATACGAGAGGGTTCCCAAACGTCACTATAAATTAGGACAAAAGGTTTAGATGGTTTATATAGATTATTAAAAAAAGAAACTCATTGATGTTTTACTAGTTCATAACTTTTACATTGAATATTGATTGTTTTATTTGAAAACATAATTGAAAAACATGTTTTAAATATTTAAAATTAGAATATCTCATTCTATAATACCATAACAGAGTTTCGTTAGATACGAAATCACATATTGCAATAATATAGTCCTTTAGACTCTTTAGTACTACCAATTGCCTTCCCTGATGATAGGTTCTGAAAATACAATAAGATGGAAAGATCTTAGTTGAGCAATTTAAAATTTTTGTTAGTTGGTTAATGGATATCAAATTGACATGAATGACAGATTTTTTAAGAGTTATAAAATTGAAAATTTAGATATTCATTTAATCCAACAGTTGAGAGGGAACCATCTAACACTTTAAGATTATCAGCACATGGTAAGTAAGTCATGAATAAATGATGGATATTAGTCATGTGATTAAAAGTAAATAATCAACAATTCAGGAATTTTTTGACAATGAGGTGGTAACTAGAGCATTTAAGTAATTATCTTTATAGGTTAAAGAAGTTGAGGATGACTAACCAGAATTTTGCGTATTAAAAAAAATTTGTAGAGTTGGTCCAATTGTTCTAGATTAAATTCTCCCCTTGAAGTTGAGCCATCATGGGTTTGATGATAAGTTGAAATCTTATAATTTTGGGTCATGTTTTGATAATTAGTTTAATGGATTGAGTACATTGTAATTTTTATAGTTGAATTCATGGTAGACTAGATAAATTGATGTAGAGAATTATTTGGTCTATGAGAATTCACGATGAACATGGTTTTTGTTTATATTGTGGTATTTTTTAAAACTTAAATTATAACTTGGTTATAAGAAAATCAAGCTCTCATACCATGAAAACATTTGAGATTTATGAAATATATTTATGCACTATATTGGATTGATTTACAATAGTTAAATTATGTAATTTTTATTACAAGATTAGAACTAGAAAAGGAAAAAGAAAATGAAAAAAAAACTAAGAAAGAGGAAATAAATAGAAAAATGAATTAAATCTGTTGAAATAATATTCTTAGTTCTGACTAATCCAAATAAAAAAAAATCAATCTAGATAATGCTACTGATAAGAAAATATAATAAGGAAACAAAATTCTTGGGATTTCAACAATTTCACACTCAGCAATTAATAACACCAGACTCAGATCTTAAACATATACAGTATAGGCTTGAGATTTGAACTTAAACGAAACTAATGATTTGGAATGGATTTGCAGGTGGACATTTACCCCACTAACAAAGGAAAGTATGTTATGGGTATGTAAATTAATTAAACCACCTTTGCTATTTTTCATATCAGACAATTAAACAATCTTAGCTTTATATTTGAAGGATCGAAATAACCAAATGGGCAATGGTTAATTGTTGACAGGCACTAAGAATTGCTATTAGTACGTACAGAGAACACAAGTCTTCTTGGGAGGGACTGATGAAAAGAGGCATGAACAAGGACTTTTCATGGGAAAGCGCTGCAGCTCAGTATGAGCAGGTCTTCGAATGGGCTTTTATTGATCCACCCTATGTTAGCTGAGGCGAAAAAGAAGACCTCCAAGTCGAATGGCGATAAGTTGCTGTAGATTTTTTTGATTAATTGTTCAGCAGTGACCTTAGAATGGTCTGTCAAATGTTTCAGTTTAGATTGGCCTGCATAAGAGGTTGGATTAGTACTGTTATGCATTGATTCTACAAGTAGGTTGACATTTGTATTGAGAGAAGCTGAGAAAGCTACTTTCGGCTGCTGGACTGTACAAAATGAGTTAAAAATAGTACATATATAGTGAAAGTTTTCTTTTTAGATTAAACAGTAATCGATGTGGTTAAAACGTGCAACTTGATAATAGAAGTGTGACTTTTTATGTGTACATCTTGTTTTGTGTACACATTTGGATATTTGTTTTTTCATTAACAAATGAAAATTTATCTAAAATGCTTCTAGGATTTAACACATTTTTATTTATATTCTTAAGATTCGTAAAAACTGGTGTAATATCTCTAAAATTTATCGTTAATATCATTGATATTCATAAATCTAATGGTGTTAATTTTTTCATTTATATTACGTTGATATCCTTAAATCTATGGTTATGATACCAAATTGAGAGATTGTTTAAAATTCTTATATATTATTGTTTGAAGATAATTTTTTTAATTTCCTTATCATAACATTGTGTTATTTTTATCTTTTTCTTCTTGTTTATATCAATATTATAAATTGATACAATCAAATATTTAAACATTTAAGATACTTAATTAGCTTATAAATTATAATTATTATACATGAATTTAATGTGTCTATCATGCTTTTTTCTTCTGTTCGTCTTATCTTATTACATCGATTATGCATCAATTTTGTTCAATCTTTAATACTCTCCTGATAATGGTGAGCGTAATGCATCCGTACATAGATGATATTTAATTTAGACTTCTAAAAAAGAGTGATTGTATTCCATTTTATTCATAATATAATAATTATTATAATTCTAAGACTAACTAAGAATCACTTCAAGGAATCTCTTTCTAAGAAACCTGAAGTGATTCTTAGCCACTCATAATTACTAGTTGAAATTTATGAATAAAGAGAGTTATGCTAGAAATTGTGTGTTTTTTGAGTTGTGTATTCTCAAATGAAAATGATAGTTCCATAAGAAATTATTGTTGGTATCATAAAAGAACATCAACATGCAAGTATATATGGTCACAAGTAATAAGTGATAAATACGATATCATTTTCACGGATATTTGTTACTAATCTTTGTTAAGTACTAAAATTGTCTCAACCTAATTTTATCCAAACAATCGTTATTTGGATAGAGTTAAACTAAATTAATTTTAAATAACAATATACGAAATTAACACTTGAAGAAAACTCTAGGATTGCAATTTCACCAAATTAATCCACTTGAATCATATTATTTTTTCTTGATTTATGTTCTAGCATTTAATTTGTTAACTAAGAACTCCTAATTTATCCGCATGTCTCTTTCGATAACAAATATACATATCTTACTAAATTAATTCACTATATTCCTATAAGAATTAAATTTACACAAGATTCTTTAAGCTCAAAATTCTCAATAGCTATACATACAATAAATGTATATTTTTATCCCATATATATATATATATATGTTATTCTATCCGAGAGAAAAACACAAAAATTCCTTTTCCAAATTCATTAGGGTTCACAAATCAATTGATTAATTTTCAACAATCAAAGGCATTAAGTACAAATAGAATAAACAAATTAAAAACAACATCCTACAAATCATTCAAAAATAATTAATTCAAGCTTCATAATGTAAGCTACATTGCAACCCTAGAACAAATAATTTAGTTCATAGCAAATATTGAAATCAAAATCCAAAAATATTTAGACATTTAAGAAAAATTAAATCAAAAGACAAAAAGATTAGAAGAAACTCTTCTATGATTCCTCAATCTCCGAGCAATATTCCACTTCAAAGTCTTGCACAATAGTCTTCAAGAATTTCCCAATATTAAAGATTTGATAACTCAATATTCAACTAAAAAAATACATTTTTTTCTCTTCATTTTGCTCTCTATATTTTTTCTGTATTTTCTCAGTAACAAAACAACAACAACAAAAATATGGCCTCTGCTCTCTAATTTCTTTGCTTTATGTTTGTTCTAAAATACCAAAACAATTCCTCAAAAGAGGCATGCAAAAAAGGGTTAAAAAAATGTGCAAAAGAATCTAGGTTGTCGGAGAAAGTTTTTGAATTTTTTTTACACTACGCATGACACGTGGCAAGCTTTGATTCGTTGGCAGGAGAATCAGACACGTGTCGTATGTGGGCTGGGCAAGACATAAGGGTGCATGGAGCTTTGGTGGATCGCATTGTAAGGAATTTCGCTCGTTAGGCTGTGCAGAACAGTTGGACTCCACTAATGACTCTTTTGGTGGAGAGTGGAGTGGAGAGTGGAGAACACGTGCGATTTGGACCGTTCATCGTTTGATCTGACGGTGGGTGATGCACGTTGTGCCATCCGAATGTGAGACTCATTTTTTCGTGCGTTGGGTTATGTAGACATGTGAAGCCCACTCTTTGAATATGCACCATTGAAATTTTGATCCAATAGCTCGAGACACACGTGACTCATTCTGCGTGTGGAACTGTATTTTGCGCCAAAATGGTTTAAATTTTCAACTTTTGTTATTTGTATTTAAGTCCTCTTTTAATTCAAATTGTTTCTTTTTCTCTCAAAATATAATCTTACAAAACTAACACCAAACAAAATTTTAAAAACTTAAAATTAAGTAAAAACCTCAAGAACATAGAAATTATTATTAATAAATTGGACAAAATAACTCTAAAATACAAAGTTATCACATCTCCAAACTTATGATTTTGTTAGTCCTCAAGCAAAAGAAAAGAAATAAAACAAGGATATATGCACTCATAGTAGTGATTTTCAAAACATTTCTCATTGGTCATATTACTAACATAACTAAAAAAAATACAAGAATTTTATTTAAGCGTTGAAAGCACTTCAAGAGTATGTCACATTTTCACCTTGAATTTTCTTGTGTGTGTGAAGTCTTTTCATAATCCATCACATGCAATACAGATGAGTTTATGCAAATATGGAAGTAATTAATCTTAATGAAATCACAAATCTCATAAGTTTGTTTTTCAATTCTCTATCCACTAATGTAGACAAATACAAAACGAAAGATCAATAGGACTTTATTAAGCTTGTAATGTATGGCTTAGATAAAGGTGGGATAAATGACAATATTTAGCTCAAATTTTCCCTAAAAAGATATATCATTTTAGGATCATAATAAGGCACCTTATAACATCTCAATGAACACTTCCAAAGTTGGTATTTAACTTCTTATGCTATAATCTCTTTTTGATTTTTTTTACTAGGCTAATATGTGAGTGGCAAATAAAGGTCAACATAAAGGCTCAAACGGGATATACTATGGATAAAACATGTAAAGTTGAATAAAAAGGCTCAAACGATCCAAAGATGACCAAAATCATTTACTTAGCTAAGTGTTGTCTAGGATTTTTCCTTGAGAGAAAATCAAACAAATTCTAAGACATGTGAAACCAAAGGCGCTCAATAGAATTTCATATTCACATAAAACTTTTCTAAATCAACTCAAAGATCAAGACTAGTGCTCATAAATAGAAATATTCTTGTCAAAATGAAACTTAGTCAAAAATTACACACAAACTTAGACAATATTCACATTATTCAAAGAGCTATGCGTCAATCCAACCAAAGAAATAAAAATAAATCACCACGAAAAGCACAATATATCCTCAAGTTTCAATCAACCAAACAAACAAAGCCACACAAGTAACAATACTAAGCAAATAATTCAAATAAGTTCAATCTATCCACCCTCAAACTTAATATGCACATTGTTCTCAATGTGTGAAAATTAAAGAACAAAAGAGATGGGTTAAAAGAAACTTCCCTGGTTGGTGAGTTGGCTTGTAAGATTAAAATCCAAAAAACAAAATAGCTTCAATTTCTCCAATTTACACCTACCAAACAAAATAACAAAATAAAGAAATATTCAAACTAATACGTGTGCAACTAAGTAAAATAAATAAAAACTAAAACACCTCGGTTGTCTCCCAAGAAGCATTTGATTTAGAGTCATCGACTTGACTTCCTATTTCTCTGCTTTAGGTTGGGTCAGATAACAAAATGGTAGACTTTTGACGATCAGTGTCACCTTCCTAATAATGTTTGAGTCTTTTCTCGTTCACTTGGAAATTCCTTTGTGATTCTTCACCTTCAATCTCAACAGCTTTATATGGGTGTATTTTGGTACAATGAAAAGACCCGACCACCTAGATTTGATTTTTCCTGGGAAGAGCTTCAAACGAGAATTGAAGAGCAAAAATTTGTGTACTGGTTCAAAATGCCAATGCAAGATCTTGTTGTCATGCCATCGTTTTGTATTCTCCTTATAAAGCTTAGCATTTTCATATGCTTGTAGACAGAACTCATCCATCTCATTGAATTATAGAAGACATTTTTTGCATGTGGCTCTCAAGTCAAAATTCATATTCTTGATTGTCCAATACATATTGTGCTCTAGTTTAACTAGGAGATGAAAAGCTTTCCTAAAAACTAATCAATATGGAGACATCCCAATGGGTGTCTTATATGTTGTCTGGTATGCCCAAAGTGCATCTTTTAACCTCTTAGACAAATCCTTCATAGAAAGATTTACTGTCTTCTCAAGAATCCTCTTCACCTTTCTATTTGAAATCTCAACTTGCCCACTTTTTGAGGATGGTAAGCGGTTACAATCTTATGAGTGACCCCATATTTGGAAAAGAGGACTTCAAAATATTTGTTGCAAAAATGAGTTCCCCCATTGCTGATGATTACCCTTAGGGTGCCAAAATGAGTAAATGTTTTTCTTTAAGAAATTCAACACCACCTTGGAGTCATTGGTAGGCAAGGAAACTGTTTTCCACCTAATTAGAAACATAATCCACATAAATAAGAATGTAAAGGTTGTTGTAAAAAGAGATAAAAGGTCCCATGAAATCAATATCCTAAACATCAAATATTTCCATCTCAAGAATGCTATTGAGAGGCATCTCGTGTCTCTTTGAAATGTTGCCAACTCTTTGGCACCTATCATAGTGTGAGGCAAAGAAATGTGCATATTTAAATAGAGTTGGCCAGTAAAAGCCTGATTGAAGAACCTTAGCCACTATTCTTTCTCCTCAAAAATGAACCTCATAGGCTAAAGAATGATAATGCCTAATTATGTCTTCAGTTTCTTCCTTGGGAACACACCTTCTAATAATTTGATCTGCACACTGCTTAAACAAGAAAGGATCATCCCATACATAGTACTTGACATCATGTAAGAATCTCTTTTTATGCTAGAAAGATAAATTAGGTGAAAGCACACTGCTCAAAATAACATAGTCAGCATACCATGGCACACTTCTATGATCAAAGGAAAATAGTTGCTCATCTGGAAAGTCTCACCAATGATGGCCTTGTCTATGACACCATGACTGTTCTCCAGTCTAGATAGATGATCTGCCACTTGATTCTCAGTTCCCTTCTTATCCTTGATCTCTAAATTGAATTCTTGCAATAAGAGTACCCATATAATCAATGTTGGCTTTGCATCCTTCTTAGCAATAAAATATTTTATGGTAGAATGATTAGTGCAAACTATCACCTTAGTACCAATTAGATAGGAGCGGAACTTTTCAAAAGCATATACAACAGCAAGTAAGTCATTTTCTATGGTAGCATAATTAAGTTGAGCATCGGTCAAAGTCTTGCTAGCATAGTAAATGGCATGGAAAACTCTCTCTTTTTGTTGACCCGAAACAGCTCCAATTGCAAAGTCACTAGCATCACACATGAGCTTAAAAGGTAGACTCCAATCTGGTGCAATAATGATGGGTGTAGTGATCAGCTTCTCTTTCAATGCCCAAAAAGCTTCTAGACAATCTTCATCAAAATTGAATTTCCTATCTTTCTCCAAAAGATTTCAAAGAGGCTTATAGATCTTGGAAAAGTCCTTGATGAACCGCCTGTAGAATCCCGTATGACCAAGAAAACTTCTAATTCTTTTTACAGATGTTGGAGGCGGTAGCTTTTCAATAGTCTCAATCTTTGCCCTATCCACTTCAATTCATTTCAAAGAAATTAGATGGCTAAGAATAACACCTTCTTGTACCATGAAATGATACTTTTCCCAATCTAACACCAATTTTGTCTCTTCACATCTTTGTAGGACCAAAGAAAGGTTATGCAAACATATATCAAATGAATCACTAAAAACTGAGAAGTCATCTATAAATACCTCAATGAAATTCTCCACCATGTCTGAAAAGATAGTCTTCATACAACTTTGAAAAGTAGCTAGGGTGTTGCAAAGTCCAAAAGGCATTTTCCGAAAAGCAAAAGTTCCATATGGACAATGAAAGTGGTCCTCTCTTGATCCTCGGGAGCTATAGCAATTTGGTTGTATTCAGAATACTCATCCAAGAAACAATAGAATGAATGTCCAGCCAATCTATCAAGCATATGTTCAATGAATGGAAAGGGTAATAATCCTTGCAATTAGCCTTGTTGAGCTTTCGATAATCCATGCAGACTCCCCAATCTGTCACTTTTGTTGTGGGAATAAGCTCATTATTGCTATTAGCCTCCACCGTAATTCCTCCTTTTTTTGGTACACAATGAATTGAGTTAACCCAATAGCTATCTGAAATGGGATAGATAATACATGCATCTAACCACTTAATGATTTTGTCTTTTACTACATCCTTCATGATTGGATTCAAATGACATTGAGACTCAATAATAGGCTTGCAATCTTTCTCAAACAAGATCTTGTGCATGCATAATGAAGGGTTGATCCCTTTAATATCAACTATAGACCACCCAAAGCTGTCTTGTAATTTCTCAACACTCTTAACAACTTGTTTTCTTGATCTTCATCTAGAGAGGATGAAATAATCACGGCCAGAGTAGACATATCACCCAAATAAGCATATCGTAGATGATTAGGCAACGACTTAAGCTCTAATGATGGTTGTTCTTCCACAGATGGATTCAGATGAGTAGATTTAGAAGCTGTCACAACTTATGATGCATCAAATTTAGTTTGAGAACTAGAGAGTTGTAGAGATGCTTCAAGTAGCTTAAGATACTCAAGAGATTCTAGGTTATCAATAACATTAGCCTTCATAAGAGAAACTTCCAAAGAATCAGTAGTAAAGTTTTCTATGAACCTGCTTTCGACTAACTCATTCATCATATCAACTCTAAAACAATCATCAGATTCACCTGTAAATTTCATAGCTTTAAAAACATTGAAAGTTACCTCTTGGTCTTGAATTCTTATAATGAGCTTCTCTTTCTGAACATCAATCAAAGTCCTACATGTTGTTAAAAATGGCCTCCCGAGAATAATAGGAATCCTTTTGTCTTCCTCCATATCAAGAATTATGAAATCTGTATGAAAGATAAACTTGTCTACCTTCATAAGCATATCCTCTATAATGCCTCTTGGGTGCTTCAAAGACCTATCTGCAAGCTGGAGAATGAAAATGGCCGGGTGTGCTTTTTCTAATCCAAGTCTTTGGATAGAAAGTGGAATCAAAATAATGCTGGCACCTAGATCACACAGAGCTTTGCTAAAGAATTTCTCACCAATTGTACAAGAAATGGTGAAACTTCTTTAAGCTTGGGAGATAGCTTTTTCTGAAGGATGGCACAAACTACTCTATAAGAGAAAATGTCTCAAAATCACCTAACCTCCTCTTCTTAGACAAGATATCCTTCATAAATTTGGAAAAGCTAGGAATTTGCTCCAAAGCATCAGCAAAAGGAATGTTAATATAAAGCTTTTTAAATACCTTAAGAAACTTGGAGAATTACTTATCAAGCTTTTTCTTATGGAAGTGCTGAGGAAACAGAATTGGTGGGGTGTAAGGCTTGAAACTATCTGAACTAGGCTTCATCACCGAATTTTTTGTTACTTTATTCTCTTTGACTTTCTCTTCCCCGTGATCTTGTTTTTATGGACCAATAGCTTCGACAATAGAAGTTGGAGGACAAACATGCTTTTGCATTTCTTTCAACTCTTTTCCACTTCTAAATGTGACTACCTTACAATGCTATTTTCCTTCCCTCTTTAGATTTGTTTCAGTATCACTAGGAAAAGCTCCTTAAGGGAGGTTATTAACAACACTAGCAAGTTGACCCAATTGAACTTTAAGATTTCTGGTAGATGTCACTTGATTTTGAAGAATAGTCTCATTCTTAGCTATGTATTGAGCAGATATATCTTCCAATGATGGCTTCTTCTCTTATGATGGAGCTTGATTGTGAAAACTCGGAGGATATGTAGGCTTCATAGAAGATGACTGGCCTTGATTGTTACTCCAAGAAAAATTAAGATGATTCTTTCATCCTGGATTGTAAGTGTTGGCATAAGGGTTATTGCAAATTTCCCATGCAACAAAAGGGCTTTGAATAGAATGGACACCTAGAGTATCAATCTTCTTAGCCAAAGTGGACACATGAGCAGTTAAAGTGGACATAGCATCAATCTCATGAATTCCATTCGCTCTCTTAGACACCATCCTCTTTTATGGCCACTGGTAGCCGTTGGAAGCCATTTCCTTTAATAAGTCATAGGATTCATCAATAGATTTTCTCATAAGAGCACCACCTACTGCAACGTCAATCATGTTTCTAGTCGAACCCATCAAACTATTATAAAATGTTTGAGCTTGAAGCCACTTTGGTAAACCATGGTGATGGAATCTTCTAAGTAGATCCGTATACCTCTCCCAAGCTTCATATAACAGTTTGGAGTCAAACTACACAAAAGTAGTGATATCATTCCTCATCTTTGCAGTCTTTACTGGTGGAAAAAATTTGGCTAAGAGTTTTTGAGCCAAATCATCCCAAGTAGTGATGAAACCAGATGGAAATGAAGTCAATCAACTCTTCGCCTTATTTCGGAGTGAAAAAGGAAAAATTCTCAACCTAATAGCATCATCGGTGACTTCATTATGCCTAAAAATGTCACAAATCTCTAAAAAATTGGCTATATAAGAGTTTGGGTCATCATTTGGTAAGCCTTTAAACTCAACTGAAGTTTGAATCATCTGAATGATCGTAGGCTTAATCTCAAAATTATTGGCTTGAATCGCAGGTCTTCTAATACTCGAATGAGTCCCACCAATAAGAGGCATTGTATAGTCTCTTAGAGATCTTGGTTCTTCCACTTTAGGAATCTTCTCCTCCATGACACTATGTTGCGAAGCTTCTTGCTTCTCCTTCTTTAATTTCAAAAGAGTTCTCTCAATTTCAGTATCAAACGGAGCAATGTCAAGACTTCTTATGCGTTGAATACAAAGTTTCAATTCACTTGAAAATCAGAAAAATAAATCTAATAAAGTAAAAATAAAAATAAACAAATGAATGAAAGGTTTGAACTAAAATTAGATTGATTTGTATTAATATTAACA
Source organism: Hippophae rhamnoides (assembly GCA_033030585.1). Taxonomy (NCBI): domain Eukaryota; kingdom Viridiplantae; phylum Streptophyta; class Magnoliopsida; order Rosales; family Elaeagnaceae; genus Hippophae; species Hippophae rhamnoides. The sequence continues at coordinate 59,314,678 of CM065429.1, read as the reverse complement.
AAAATATTAAATTAAATCCCCAACAATGGCGCCAAAAACTTGTTGGTATCTTAAAAAAACATCAACATGCAAGTATACACGGTCACAAGTAGTAAGTGATAAATACTATATTGTTCCCACATATTTGTTACTAATCTTTGTTAAGTACTAAAATTGTCTCAACTTAATTTTATCCAAACAATTGATATTTGGATAGAGTTAAATTAAACTAATTCTAAATAACAATATATGAAATTAACGCTCGAAGAAAACTCTAGGATTGAAATTTCACCGAATTAATCCACTTGAATCATATTATTTTTCCTTAATTTATGTTCTCGCATTTAATTTGTTAACCATGAACTCCTAATTTATCCACATGTCTCTTCTGATAACAGATAAACACATCTCACTAAATTAATTCACTATATTCCTATGAGAATTAAATTTACCCAAGATTCATTAAGCTCAAAATTCTCAATAGCTACACAAACAATAAATGTATATTCCTATCCCTTCTATATATTTTATTCTATCCAAGAGAAAAACACAAATTCCTTTTCCAAGTTCATTAGGGTTCACAAATCAGTTGATTAATCTTCCAACAATCAAAGAGATTAAGCACAAATAGAATAAAAAATTAAAAGCAACATCCCACTAATGATTCCAAAATAATTAATTCAAGTTTCATAATGTAAGTTACATTACAACCCTAGAACAAATAATTTAGTTCATAGTAAATATTGAAATCATAATCCAAGAATATTTAAACATTTAAGAAAAATTAAATCAAAAGACAAAAAGATTAGAAGAAACTCTTTGATGATTCCTCAATCTCCGAGCAATATTCCACTTCAAAGTCTTGCACAATAGTCTCCAAGAATGCCCCAATATTCAAGAGTTGTGATAACTCAATATTCATCTAAAAAATACATTTTTTCTCTTTATTTTTCTCTTTGTATTTTCTCAGTAATAGAACAACAAAAATATGGCTTTTGTTCTCTACTTTCTTTACTCTCTGTTTGTTCTAAAATACCAAAACAATTCCTCAAAAGAGGCGTGCAAAAAAGGGTAAAAATACATGCAAAAGAAGTTGGGCTGTAGGAGAAATTTTTTGAATTTTTTTTCACCACGCATGACATGTGGCAAGCTTTGATTCGCTGGAAGGAGAATTAGACACGTGCTGTATGCGGGCTAGGCAATACACGATGACACATAAAGCTTTGGTGGATCGCATCGTAGGGAATTCCACACACTTGGCTGTGTAGAACAGTTGGAAATCTTCGTACACTCACCCGTGTAGGGTGTGAAGCCTACTCTCTAGATATTCACCGTTGAAATTTTGATCCAATGGCTTGAGACACGTATGACTCATTCCGTATGTGGAACTGCATTCTGCGCCAAAAAGGTTTAAATTTTCAAATTTTGTCATTTGCATTTAAGTCCTCTTTTAATTCAAATTGTTTCCTTTTCTCTCAAACTATAATTTCTTAGAAAAATAACACCAAACACAATTTTAGAAACTTAAAATTAACTAAAAACATTAAGAACATATCAATTATAATTAATAAATTGGACAAAATAACTCTAAAATACAGAGTTATCAATTATTGTTTACAATATAGGAATTATTATTTTATTCTTACTTTAATAATTCATCTACTTTACTATTTTTTGGCTTTATTAATTTCAACCATTGTTTTTTTCTTAGCACATGATGCCGACTAAAGATGTGGGTACTATATCTTTATTTTTCTTTATAGTCTTCTACCTATAGTCTTTCCTCTTTATTATTTCTTATCAATTTCTACCGATAGTTCTTTGGATAATATTGATGATGATGTATCTTCATTTTCTTGATCATTGATGTAGTAAATGTACTTGTGATTTTTGATGGTTGTTCTTGCATAGAAATAGAGTATCTTACTTGTATCTTGACCAATTATCAGGTTATTGTTATTAAAATTTGTCTCAAATTTGGTGATTTTTGAATTCTTCTCTTTAGTAAGAGTCATGCTACTATGAGAAGTGATGATGATTTTACTAATTGAGTAATTTACTTTGATCTCAGTAGAATTATTAATTTTTTCGAGTTCATATAAATTTGGCCTAACATTTGATCTCTTAATACACAAAGCTCATCTCTCTTGAATTCTTTTTCTCGAAGCGCCCTTAGTTTAGTAACTTCTCTATTTGTGTTGGAAATCTCTAGTTTGATGAAGTGATAGGGACTGATACATCATTCCTCATTTCAATAAATTAGTGAACTGAAAAATCTAAGATAGATAAGATTGTCACTTGCTTTTATCTTCTTCTTGAAATTTTTGATTGCTTTTTTGAATTTTTTAATAAATTAATTACTGAATATATGTTTTCTATTAGTCTTGCCCTGCATGGAAAGCTTTGTAAACAAATATTATATCAGCTCCTTTCAAAAAATTTGAATTTACTCCCTGTGGGAAATTCCTTTTATGTAATATAGAACTTCATATCTTCTATGTATTTTTGGATAGATTTTCTAGCTAAGTTGTAGAGACTCAACTATTGTGGTTTGTTGAGATTCCTATATTGATCATTTTCTTCTTCAATGGCTAATGAATTTAGGTGGAATGTTTCCTTGAATAGCACTGGATGCCTTACTATATTTGATATTTTTGGGAGAAATGTCTCTCTAAATAGTAATAGAGGTCATACTACTTTATCCGGTTGTTGTAGATTCTTGGTTTTAAACCATTATAGACCACATAAGTCTTTTTATGTTCCTCTTTTTTTGCTTCATTAACCTAATTGAGCTTTTTCATTTCAAATATGTTACTTTCTTTAGAACTATTAGGTTCCTCCTTTTTCATCTTGAGTTCTTTCTTTAGAAGTTTTACTCTCTTTAGATTGAAATTTTGATGAAGATTCATCTTTAGAGTTTTTGAACTCTAAGAGTTGTTTTGAACAATTAAGTTCTTCCTGTTTATTTTTTTTCCTTCATAAGAGACTTCTCAAGGTATAAAAGCTCGAGTTATTCCTAAAGGATTTTTATCTTGATCTTGATATAAAGATATTCTATTCTTGTAAGCATAAAAATAATTAGATATGCTACTTCTCTAGTAAGAGCATATGCTAAATTATTCTTGTTTCCTAGGAGATGTTCGACATCAAAATTATAGTGATTAAACTATTGTTACTGTCTCACTAATCTTCCTTGCTTATAATCACCTACAATATTATTTTTTTAAAAAATAATCAAAATTCTTGATATTAGATCTTACTATGAATCTAAAACTTATGACGTATATTGCAAATTTCTTAATAGCTTTTTTAACAGTTAAATATTATTTTTTATTACTGTGATAATTTAACTTTGTACCATGGAAAGATCCCAAGTATACCTACAAAGATATTCATCTTTGTCATTTATTTTTTCTTTTAATATAACTCTCCAATATACTTGTGAAGCATCCGTTTAAATTATCATTTTATCATCTAGACTTGGATGGTATAAAGTTGATAAATTTTTTACTTGTGTTTTTACTTTATCTATATACAGAGTATTTTTTCTGTCCACTTTCATATATAATCTTTTTTCAATTTTGCTTTTAAAGGTTTTTGCATTTCTACAAGTTTCTTGATTTATATTTCAGCTTATGTTAAACATCATAAAAATCTTTGTAATTGATTTTTGCCTTTCAAATTACTAGGAAAACCTTGAATGTTATTTAGTATATTGTGTTGTAGATTATATTTTTCATCTTCAATTTTCAATCTTAAATACTTAATTTTTTGCTGAGTAATTACTGTTTTTTTCTTCAAAAAATACAATGCCTTCTTTCTTGCATTCTTATAAAATATTAATAATATCCAAATAATGTTTATTGAATTTATTATTGAAAACTAAAGTATCATCTACGTAAACACAATAAATATTTTGTAATTTCCCAAAGATATTATCCATATATATTTGAAAGATATTTAGAACTTTTTAATCCAAATGATACAACAATCCATTAGAACTATCTTTGGGGGAAACTAAATGCCATTAATTTTTGAGATTCTCCATCTAGTCTTATTTACCAAAATCTACTTTTGCAATCAAAATTTGAGAAGTATTTTTTTCTTTTATTTATGATAATAATTCTTCTTTTTTGGAATAAAGTATATATCATCAATAATTTTTTTATTCAATGCTTTGAAGTTTATTACCATTCTCTTTTTTTTCTTTTCTTTTTAGACTAAGAATATCGAACTAAAATGAGGTGAATTACTTGGTATTATGATTTTTAGTTCCAAAAGTTCTTAATTTTTTTTTTAAATCCAATCATGTCTTCTTGAGTATAAATCATTGGTTATACTCTTATAACCTTATTAGGGTGTTTTAATTTTTATGCTAACAATTATTTTAGATTTATTAATTTTTTGATCTAAAAGATTTTCAAAGCTTACTATTTTTAATAAGTTTCTAATATCTGTTATGGATTTATCTTTATGTATTTCATTAAGAAACGAGTTTTCTTTCTCTTATATATCTAATAAAATATTTTCTAAATAAGGTTTTTGTTGATTTGTGTCTATCTTACCATGTTTTTTTTTGTTGTTGTATAAAAGTTGAGTTTGATATAGTTAAAGTTTTTTTATTTTTGATACATAAATAATTTTATCATCTAATATTGTTAGACTTATTTTTTAAAAAATATTGTGTAAAATGTTGATATAAGTTTAAGAAATTACTTTCTATTAATGAATCATCTCTTATTTTTTGTTAGTTTATGGTAAAAATATGAAAATTTTCTCCTCTTATAATTATATATGTGTCTTTTAAAAGCTTATTAAGATTTATTGTAATAGTATTAACAATAATTACAAATAAATCATTTGGTGTCTATTTTCAATGTTTTTCTGTGAATACATATTTACTTACTACACATATACTAATTTTTGTATCTATATATGCATGTAAATGATAGCTTGCATGGTTTTTAAATTTCATTCATATATTAATATAAGTAATGTTTGAATTTGTAATATTATATAAATTATTCATTTTTTGATGAAGAATACTTATATTCTGAGTATTCATATTCTGAAGTAGTTATTTCCTCATATGTTTCCTTCAATAGATAAATATTGTATGTATCATCTATATCTAATTCTTCAATTGGTTCTAATTGCATCTTAAAAGCTTCTTTTAAGATTTTTGCAGATCCAATACTTGTATTTTTTTCTTAAAGGACAATAATTCTTGTTTTCAGAAGGTTTCTATTTTTTATTCTAAAATATTTTTTTCTATAGGATTCCCTATTAAATCTTATTTTATAATTTTGAAAATCTTGTTTCTTGAATTTATATTTTTTAAATGTCTGATATTTTTTATATTTATATATGTAGGGTTTTATATTACGTCCATATTTTTCTCGCATTTTAAAATCTCTTGTATCAAACTAAATTTTATCATTTTCTCTTATTTGTTTATATTCTGTCTCTCTTGACATTTAGTAATTATCTAGCTTTTAAGGCTTCTTATTCTTTTTTCTATTGTGTCTGGTATAGTTTCTCTATTTATTTGGTTTCAGCCTTCTGTTAAGGTTTTTTGTAACATTCTTAGTAATTTTTTTAAAAATATTTTCTTATATTTTGCATGTATAGAGGGTAGTAATTTTTGGTAATACATTTTATATTAATAAATAAAAGAATCTATATAACACATGTTACAAATTTTCATATTTATTAAATGTTATTTGGCTTCATTCATTTTATTTTTACTAGATTCATTAATAGTTCTTCTTTTATCATCTCCAATAAATTCCTTATATATTTCATTCACTATTATATGTAAATATTCTCTTCCTGTAGGAGTATACGCTTGCATTAATAAAGCCTTTTGTTTTGTTAAATTTAAAAACCAAATTTTAACATTCTTCCATTTTGTGAGCTAATAAAACTCTAAAGTTGAAGGATTTAATTATGTAATTTAAGAGATTTGTATGAAACTACTCATACCACTAGCCCACTAATCTAAGACTTTTTTTCCATCTTTTATACAATCAAAGACTTTTTTTCCCATCTCTTATACAATCTAGATATAAAAGATAAGATCTATAATTTTCATGAAGCTTAGATTCTAGTGGAATACTACCTTTAATTTCCCAATGTTTTTTCAATTTTGGGTGGTTGTCTTCTTCTATTGGAAATGTCAAGTTCTCTTGACTTTTGTCTATTTATTTCTTCCCTGTGTGAGTCAAATGTTGCTTCTTGATAAGGAACTTGTAATGAAATTGGTTTTATATGACCTTTACTATCGTATCATCTTTTTCTTTGTTTATACAAATTTTTTTAATATAATGTTTTTCTAGTTCTTCATTTCTTAAAGTTAATAGAGTTACTAATTTTTCTATATATCTTTATATTAGGACATCTGATCCTCTAAGTGGTTCTTCTTTTAATCCTTCTAATAGATTGTATTTATGACATATAATACCATTGTTTCTATATGTGATGTATACATCTTTTCTTAATTTTATAAATTTTATACGTATATTTTATTGTAATTTATTATAACCACATTTATTTTAATAATTCTTTTTGTATTATGATTATATCTTGTAGATACTTCGTGTTTGATTATTGGACTAAGTTCATTTCCTCCATTAGAAGTCTTAAAAGCTTTATTAATATTATTTGATTTTTTGACACCTTCTAGGCTCCCATTTATTTATAATTGTATATTTTTTAATCGATTTTTAAAAATTATTTTCTTCCTAATATGACATTATGAACTAATGTTTTTATTATTTGAATTTCTTTTTTTAATTTCGTGACTTCTTTTTCTTTAGTGGAAGTTTCTCCTTCAGATTCTATAAATATAAATCTTAATAAGTAACATTCCTCCAATATTTCAAAGTCCATCAAATTTTTGTTTTTATTATTTGAACAAGTTCTTGAAATATTATGTCAACTTATCATGGATCATTTATAGTAGATTATCTTTCATGTTTATTATTCTATTATTTAATAATGTTTTTTTATTATATATCTATTTCTACTTTGAAATGAGTTTGTATTAATATTTGGATTTTTCTTAAATAAATATATCTAATTTTTTCTTTATCCTTTTGAGTAATTTTTGATAATTTTTTTATCATAGTTGTCTTGTCAATTAATGATATATTATATTTTTATTTTGTATTTGTAATATTAATGTTTATTTATTTATTAATTAATTCATAATAAATTATGTCCTTTTTTAGGAATAATTTTATTAATGATAAAAATAATATATCTTTAAATCTATCTATTTCTTTAAGATTTAATTTTTCCTTTTAAATTTTTTTAAATTTATTTTTACTAATTATTATTTCTTATAAAAAACATTACGAGATATTTTTCATTTTTAATTCAAATATTACTTTATTTCTTATTACTTTTTGATTCTCTATTATTTTTTTTCATTTTTTTTATTTACTATTAACTTTCATAATATTTAACTTTTATTACGTTTGTCTGAAATTTTTTAATTTTTTAAAATTTTAAAAATACCTTAAAATTTAGGAATATTTTTGATGTTATTATTAGTTAACAAATTGAGAATCTGTCAGAAGCTGTTCTTGGCATTTGAATAAACCCTGTATAAAGTAGTAATGAATTAATTACGCGAAAAGCTTACAACTCTCTCATGGTGTTTCAAAATATTCGAATTTGCTTCAAACACTCAGGATGAGGTCAGACATATACCAAACCAACCACGACAAGAAACAATAGTAGCAACTTGGTGAATAAGAAGGTTTTATTTATTTATTTATTTTGGCAAGAATTGGGAATAAGTAGCGTAATGTTAGCTAATCATTTTGAGATGAAATATAAATGATTCATATTTAAATAAAAGATATTTTGAGATTTTTTATCGAAATAAATTAAAGTGATGTGAGCCATTTACATATTTACATGGATATATTATATCAAGTTATCCGCATTCACTTCCCGCATGTTGATATATCTATTGACCATGGGACATTGGGATCTCCATTGATGCAATTTTTGGCAAGTGTATTCCCCCAATCAAAGTTTTATCAGAGCTCCAATTTCATGGAAAAAGTAAGTACTTCTTTTCCGCCTCATGAACCCTCAATTATTTCACATTAGTTATTTCTTCGTACAATTCCTAGCCCTAGAAAATTGGGATTGAGAGGTCAAAATCAATAGATTGAGAGAGAGACAAAAATTTTAGTTTTCGGGTAGCGAAGAGTGAAAAAGAAGGTTCCGTAGGAGATTCAAGATTTGCCCTTTATCTAATCAATTTCTTCTGAATCAATCACTTGTCTACGATATAAAATATGTACATTCCCAATTTGAAAATTTCACATCCAAGTTGGTAATCAAAATTTCATTTTTATTTTTCTGTTTTCTAGCTTTAGTTCCTCGTTTTATTTATAGAATAATCCATCGATGATTTCGAACCCAAATCCCATATTCTATGCCTGCATTGCCAAGAAAACCACAATCCTTGCTGAATTTAGCAGAGAACCTGATCTTAAATTGTTAGCTCATAAATGCATCGAAAGAACCCCTTCGTATCATTTCATGTTCACTCATACAGTCAGAAACAGAACCTATACCTTCTTGATTGAAGACCCTTTTGTCTATTTTGCTATTTTTGATCAAAATCTTGATCCATCCGAGGCTCTTTCATTCTTGGACTGCTTAAAATGTGCTTTCAAGGAGGTTGTTAAAGAAGGTGAGTTGGTAAGGGGATCTGAAAACTTTAGCTCCCATAGTTTTCAAGTCAAGTTGGACCCCTTTTTTAGAAAATTAATGGCATCAGATAGAGGTTTGTCAATAACAAATCGAAATCCCAGTACTGATTTATCAAAAGGGAAGCAAATATTGTCATCACCATTGCTTGATGCTTCTCCGACTGAAGGGTTGAAGAAGAGATTATCTGGGGATGTTGGGAAAGACATTGCAATTGAAAAAAAGTTGGATGTTGGTGACGATGTTAATGCTGATTATAGTAAGAGTTTGTCATTTCCATTGCAGAAGAATCATTGTTTGCATGTTGGTGATTACCAAAAGGCAAAGCAAGTTTGGAGAAAACATGTTTGGGTGGTTTTGCTTCTGGATCTGTTTGTTTGTTTGGTTCTGTTTGTTATATGGTTGTGGGTTTGTGGAGGAGTCGAGTGCATTAAATAGCTACATTTGAAGAGGTCCTTGAGGGTGTTGAATGAAGAGGAAATCTATTAATAGCAAATGTGACTGAATGTTAGAAGTAAACAGATTGTTTGATCTAGTGGCATTATGTTGATATATCATCTCAACTTGAACTGAAATAAAGGTGTTATCTTTTTCTTGGTGGACATTTTCTGTTGCAAATTGGTGCCTTTATGAGGAAGCAGTCTTTGCAGGTTCTCAATTCTAGTTTGTATGGTCTTACTTAGTGGACTTGGATCCCTGTATGATACAGGTCCCTTGATTGGCATATACAGATGGGTATGTTTCCTTGTAATGCATATTGTCTCATTCTCTTCTCTTGTTGTGTCATAGTTGACGCTATATAAATTGTTTTTATAATGTTCATAATTTTATTAATGAGTCATTTTCTATGTTGTAGTGGAACAAATGGCCAAGTTTATAAGGGTTGTTTTATGTTCAGTTTGGTATTTGATTCAAGAGAAATTATTCATTGATGATGAGATGGTCCAGATCAATGAAAAATTAGTATTGTCAATTTCAATGGTAAAAAGAAAAAGAAAAAGTAGGAGTCCCTTTTAACTTTTTCCTCTATGATAATATCATGCATTAGGACCATTGATCCTGGACTAATAAATAATTCCTCTTGATTTAGGGAATCGGGTTTACGAGAAATTATACATTTCTCTATGAGTAAATATGTGCTACTTTTCATTATCCAAAAAAAATAGTGGATTGTTGTACTTTTTAGAAAAATTATTGCAATTATCTTCTTTTCTTTTTTTGGGTTAATATGGAGTATCACATCCTCCATTAATAGTCTACTCAATCCTAGCTTCTTTCACTCATCTTTGATTTGTCTAGGTTTGGCGGACTGGCGCCTTTGACTTCTAGAAAAGCCTAAAGATTATAGTTTTGGGGCCCAATTCTAAATGAATGCCTCTATTTCATCCCTGGTATGAAATTCGATCCTTTACTCTCAATGTGTAGATTGTGATAAATTTCTTCTCTATCTTTTTGCTCGGTCTTTTCTATTTCGGACATTTGGTGTTATTCTCAATGGTAAAGTATACCATACCATGCGCTATTATAGTAAGATTGCCTTTAAAAAGCACTCGTTTTGTTTTGTAGCTTATTATTATTGTTGAATAAAATAATTCACAAAGTAGCAATCAATAATATGCCGCTTTCCTATGAACTCATTTGATCTTTTCTAAAGAAAAGATTATATGATTATATCTCTTATCTTTTCATGTAACAGCATAATATCAAATTGTGACAAACACTATTGTTCTTATATTACAATTACTTGTACGTTTTCTCTCTCTCTCTCTCTCTCTTTCTTGATTGCACTTTACTGTTTGGCTTTATGCCTTTAACACCTTATAATATAACTTTTGTCTGTATGTCTTTTGGTAAGATAAAATGAGATTCAGTAGCATGTGTTTGTTTCTTGGTCAATTTGAAGGATATATGGAATTATGGATGGTCTAATCTTATGAATTTGAACGATTACTACCACTGCATAATTCATCATGAAAATTCATTCACAAAAAAACATATTAGATTTTAAAAGAGGACAGGGATAAAGTGTCATCCTTTTCACTTAAGGATGGTTTTTCTTTTTAGGACCCAGCAAACCAGGCAGAGGCAGGATCCTCAAAGAGTAGGAGTGTCAATCGTATTCGTATTCATGACTAATTTGTATTATGAGTCGTGAGCCGAGTTTACACATTATACTAACCAGGCATAGGTAGTTTTATTAAAGTAATGACTTTACGGCACACCTAAGACTATTTAATAGCATCCACCAACTAAATGTAGAGCAATACAAAGGTTGTTCTTCCCCAAAAATATGAAAAATGGGATCCAAGAAACTTCAAGATATTGGCAGCAGAAATTAAGTTGCAGTTATTTAATTAATTTGTGTGGACTACCACATCCAATTTTTTTTTTTTTTTAAATTCTATAAATCCTTGAACTTATACGAAATATGGTAGTATTGGACTCTGATTGTAGAATAAATAATTGAGAGAGAACCAATTAGACAGCTTCTTGGAATATTTAACAAAAAAAAAATGTATTTTTTTAATGGGAAATTAATTAATGACTCGTTATATAACCAACTTTTGACTCGTACACAAAGAAGTTTATAAGAATAAGTACTTTGACCCGGACCCCCACAAAGGGGGAGGGAGTCGACTGAACATCTTCCAAATAAAAAAAACATCATCTATTACATTATTCCTCCATTTAATATATTAATCTCATCATAGTGACTATCATTATATATCACAACGTATCAAATTTTTCACTTTCAAAAGTCAGAATCACCATTCGATTGCATAAATGTGGAGATGGACTTTGATCCCACAAATCACAAATGTCATTGACCGCCAAACTATATTGGATGTCCCACATTCTTTATGTTTTCTGCATTTTCATTCATTTCGCCTCTCTGACTTTTCAAAGGGACGTTGTTGAAAAATTATCATTTGATTGTACTCTTCTTTTTTTAGTTTGCAAGGCCAATGCTCCTTGTGAATAAGTTTATTTACTGATTTTTTTATTATTTTAATTTATAATTATTTATCATATTAATTATATTTATAACATAATTTATCATATACATAAATATTTTATCTAATTTGATAGTCTATGACAGTTTCGCTGACCTTAATTAACAAGTTTTGTAGTTAAAAAATGCAGTTATTATTACAAAATGTGGCATTTAAGTCGATATATAAAGTTAATTTTTGGATAAAATTGATTTATAATTAATTTAAAATCAATTCGGTAAAAAATCGATGTTACATGTAGTATTAATTGACACGTAGAAATGACGTTATTCATGTAATTAATTTTTTTTGTCAATTATTATTTTATTTGAACTATTTAAAATTAAATTTAGATATATATATATATAGTATACTTTTTTCTTCTTTTATTTAGTCAATTGATTTTTAAAATTATATCATTTATAGAATTTTATGTATTTGTTTAGATACGTACTTAATTTTATGTACATGTTTTTCATATGTATATAGTTATCGAATTTGGATAGCATGAAAAACATAATACATAAAAGTTTATGAGCGAAAATATAAAAGGTCTATAGTTAATTAAAATCTTAAAAAATAATTGATCAAAAAAAATTATTGTTTAATTTCAATTTTAAAAATTATTAAAATAAAAAAATGGACATGGATACATGCTTAATTTAATGCACATGTTTTTCATAAGTAGTTATCTAATTTGGATAACATAAAAAATACAATATACAGAAAAAATTTAAAAAATATATAAAAAGCTTATAGTTAATTAAGTTCTTAAAAAATAATTTACTAAAAAAGTAAAAAAAAAATTTGTATTGTTTAATTTCAATTTTAAAAATTGTTAAAATAAAAAATGTACGTGGATACATATTTAATTTTATGTACATGCATTCCTTACGTAGTTATTGAATTTGGATAGCATGAAAAACACAATACATAAATGTTTTCAAAAAAAATATAAAAGGTCTATAGTTAATTAAAATCTTAAAAACTAATTGACCAAAAAAAATGTATTGTTTAATTAATTTTAATTTTAAAAATTGTTAAAATAAAAAAAATACACGTAGATAGCGTCAATTGACGTGTTGAACCGACGTTACACACGTGGATAGCGTCGATTCTATGTGTCAGCTGATGGTTGTTGGAATAAAAAATCAATATTTTGGGAATTACCTTATTGGAAAGACCTACACATTCGTCACATCTTAGATGTCATGCACATTGAGAAAAATGTATGTGAGAGCTTGATTGGTACATTACTTAATTACACATTTGTTTCATAGGTTCGTTTAAGTGCACCAAAATTCAACCAAACCAAGTAACAAATCGGAGTTACACTTATAAAAATATTTATAGCTCATTATAGCATTAAAAATATCAACTTGATTCCAAATAGCTTCATATTTATAAACAAAAGATTAATAAAGTGTTAATATAATTTCGAATGGATAAGGTTGGTATTATATCACTTGAGTGTCGATGTGGTAATCTCTTTTACTAATCTTTTAACATACATAAGTTATTTTTTGTGAATTCATGATATTATATTCTTATTTTGAATTTAATTACGTATATTTCTTTGATTGAAACAAATGGGGCTATGATATGCATATTTTTGATGATTTATAAGAATAATGGACAAAACATTTTGTTTAAATTATAACATCAAAAGAAGAATATAATATTGAATAACATAAGACAACAACATACTAATATTTATAATGCTTTAATTTCTCCATTAATATGTCTATGAAGTTTAAACTGCTTGTTTGATGTATGTTTACATGTTTATGTATGTAAAAAAAATGTTATATGGACTAGCTGTTTTTTGTCCAAGTAAGAATATCACAAATTTATGATAATTTGACGAAATCATTTTATTTGTAATTTAAATTAGCTATATATATATATATATTATATACATTATTTTTTTTATAATAAATTTAATTATTAAATAATTAATTATATTTAAAATTTTTAATTATTTGTATTATTATTTACACTTCATTAAACAGATTTTGGTTTTTTTATGTTATATGTGATCGAATACAGATTATTAATAGAATAGAAAATAAGTATAAATATGTAAAAAAAATTAATATATATTTTAAAGTCGATTAACACGTAGCATCTTAAATTGATTTTTAATCGATTTTAATAATCCGTTTTATAACAGCTAGCGTTTACGGTTTTGTTGTTTAAGTTGATTGATTGTAATATGAATTACTTTTTTTAGATGATCCTTTTCATGTAAATTTTTATTAGTCTCATATTTGAGAGTTGAAAGTTTGAAATCACTAAACACAGAGTTGGTTTTTGATTTTGCTTTTGAGAGACTATAAAGCGAGGTAAAAAGACATGAATTTAATTAGAAAAAATGTTTAAATAACCATCTTTCATAAATTTAGTTTCTTTTTAAATTAATATTTATTTTTTGTATATTCAAATTATGATATATTATTTAAATGGTACACTGTTTCCAAAAAATGTAGTACACATTTTTTTTCTTATAACATAAAAAATAATTTATTTTTGGATTAAAAGTTATATATGTAATAACTAAATTATATAAAAAATTAGTGGGTTAAAAAAACTTAATAATGGAACATATTACAAATATAATGTTTCAAGTGAGATTTGAAAGCACAAGTTCAAGATTATTTTACCACTAAATTAATAGGTGATGAGTAATCACAATTTGTAACGTGAATAATCTAATCAGAATTTGTTCATCTTAATATAAGTAACTATTTAGAAAAAAGCCACATTTTTTGAAAATTAATTTTTTAACATAATTAAAAAAGAAGAAGCAAAGATCCTATTTTATTTCTTTAAAATATTAAAAAATAAGACGATAAACATAGAAGTGCCTTAGATTATAAAGTTACCTTGTTTAGTCTATCATATTTTAAAAAGAGTTTTATACCGAAAAATGATCGATAAATAATATTATTTATTTAAATGTTATTTTTAATATTTAATTGATTAAAATACAATAAAATATGAGCAATTAAAAAAAATAAAATTAAAAATTAATATGAAATTATTTAAGAAAAATCAACAATAATAATATTATAACATAAAATTATTTAAATACATATATTTTTTAAAAAAATTAACAAATATTAAAACAAAAATAATAGTAATAATCAAATATTAACAAAGAATTTTTTTTATACAAGTGGTTATATTATCATTGTTAATAATCTTTTAATTATTTGATATAAAAAAATTATATTTTAATAAAATTATTTATTTATCAATTTTTTCAAAATAAAGGACTACAATTTTTATTTTTATTTTAGTGAGTAACGCAAGTTAAACTTCAGAAAGAATTGGCTTATATTTAAAAAAAATAAAAATTGATACGTAGTCAAAGTGAAGGGTTAGTAAGAAAAAGCGTAACTGGTGCATTATCTCGTGAAGAAGAAGCGCCAGGAGCGCTTCTATGAGTATGACCCTCACAATTCGCATTCACCACCACCCACTTCCACAGTGCCACTCCTATCTTTCACTATCTAACTATCTCTTTCTCTCTCCAAAATCTTAAAGACCCAACTTTTCACCCTTTAAAATCTTACTCACCCACCACACCAACTGATAAAGATTACAACTTCATTTTACTAGAAAGTGTTTAGAGCGATAAGAAGAAAATGGGTTTTAAAACAGAGAAAGAAACAAGCATAGAACTAAATCTATCTCTGTTCTCACTTCCAAGCAAACCACAAGAGCCACCAGAAGCTCTAACGCCACCCCTCAGAACAATTGCTTCGATTCCATTTCAGTGGGAAGAAGCACCAGGAAAGCCTAGACACTGCAACGCCGAATCAAAGCCTCAGAGTGCAAGAACATTGGAACTGCCTCCGAGGTTGGTATCCGAACCCAAACTTGCCCAGAACAACAATGCGGCTTCCCCAACTACTGTCTTGGATGGGCCTGAAATGGGCCGGTCTTTGTTTGTGAGCTATTCTTTCAGAAGCCCAGAAAGTTTGGGAAGGAGGATTAGCAGAGAAAGCAGAGCAGGTTACTTTGGAGGGTCTAGTAGGTGGGGAAGTTTCAGGAAGAATAAAGATGTTGTTGAGGCTAATTTTGACATTTCCTCATCTTCATCTAAATTTGGTGCTGGTGATGGTGAAGCTGCAAAGGTGAAGATTTCAAGCGTCAGAAGAAGAAACAGTTTTTTGAGTCTTTCTCAAACAAAGTCACCTCTTTTGGTAAGTTAAAGAAACAAGAAACTCAGTTACAACTTCCATTTATTTTAAATTCAATTGTCTTGTTGTTTGTTGAAGGATTTATGTATAGTACATAACTTTTCACGAATGATCAGACTGTGTAGTTAAAAGTGTATAAACTCATTTTAGCTTTTGGACCATCTTCTTTCCTATTTTGAATGAGAAACAAATTTTGGGCTTCCTGAGAATGTGTCATGCTAAAAACACTTGATGAATTCCAAAAGTTAACATGTGTCACTTAGTGTTGATTGATGAACACCTAACTAATTTAGATTACAGGAATTAAGCAAAGAAACATTAGGTGAACTATAATACTCATCAATCATATTGCTTTCTCCCTTCATTTATTATCTTAAGTTTCATTAGCATGGGAGTAGCAGATCATTAACTGATAAATAATTTCTCACAAAAAAGTTTTTGGTAGTTTTTTTTTTTTTTTTGGGTTCCTCTATTCCATTTATAGATGGATTCTATTAATTGTTCACCTTTTGAGGGGTAATTTATGTTTTACTGCAGGTAAGTATTTATGAAAGCTTTAAGCAGGCAGTCCCGTGGAAACGCAAGCAAGATAAACTGAGAAAAAATGGGGTCATAAGTTCTTAATATATTGCTCATTAGTCATTGCTGTTGTTAATCAAATCTCTATGGCACTTTAATTTCTATTAGTTTAACTTGTGTAAAGTAGTCAAAACATGTAACATTTAGATCATCCCTAAGCACAATAATACTGTAGTTACCACCATCTTATATCATTATGTTATATCAGCAACTTGAATCTTTCACAAATTAGTGATTGAGATCTTAAATGACAAATAACATAGTTCACATTATTTTTGTCTGGAATTGTAAGTGTTATTTTCTCCAAATGGACAATTGGAAAAAAAGAAAAACGAGGAGAGTGCAAGACACTCGCAACTTACAAATATGTTTGCTTCCCAGACTTGTAAAAGCTTTTCTCTAACAAAAAAGTGCTTTACCAATTTAGAGAAAGAAGCTCTTATGTCGTACTTTCACTTTGTGGCTGAAACACAAATAATATGCTTAGTTTTGATTTTTTTTTTCCTTAAATCACTTTTTAAGTAAATGCAAATAGAACCTTCTTTCATATCTATCCCCTTGTGTAGTTAGTTGCAAATTGTTTAGAGTAACAGTTGGAATGGGCTGGTATGTTTTAGTTGATTTTTTTTTTGGCTATGAAAATAATAGAGAATATTGACAAAAAAATTATGAAAAAAATAGAGAAAATATAGTTTAAAATGCTGATATATTTACCTTTATAGTTGAAAAAATAGTTTAAAAGTTGAAACAAAAAATGATTGAATGGTATAAATGAAGAAATAATTTAAAATAATAATTATTTACTAGTTAAATTTTTATTAATAAAATAATATTATATTATTTAAAAATTAATTAATATGTCTAAGCGTCCCTTACCCTTATGTAATAAAAGTGACCAAAGGGTATATTTTATGTAAGAAAAATGACTTCAACAACTATCCACCAATAAGCTTGCCTCAGCTTTTTTGTTTTCTTGTTTAGTTCTATATCTTCTAGGCACTATCGTTATTTCATTGGTCAAACCCTGTTCCTGATATATTTCAACAATATCAACTAGCCAGAAATTATAAATTGTTCAGAAGTATTGTTAATATAGTGATCCAATCTAATGATAAATGCAATACTTTTATTGAAATATACAACTTTTCATTATTATTTTAAAACAACTATTAATAAGGTTAATGGGAAGTATCTGAAGACCAGATTACTTATTCTTAAAGTAATAAATAATTTCTCATCACCAATTTTCAGTAGTCAAACCCTTTTAATTTTCCTGTATTACAACAATCACGCTATTAGACTATGAACTCCCAAAAAAACAATCAAAGAATTGAACATGAACAGTTTTATGAAAACCTTTTGTAAAAAATTCATTCCTAACCACCAAACTTTCATGTATGTTTCATAGAATTTTATTACTACTTATGTTGCAATATTGACTTGGGGTGTATTTAAGAATTGAGATTAACATATATACTTAACACATGGCACGTTTGGATGTTATTTTTTTTAGAAGTAATTTTGAGATAAATTGGTTGCAATGAAGTTTAGTTAAAAGTTATTTAAAGAAATTAAGGTATTTAGCATAAAATTACTTGTAATGGTTTACAATGGATCTTTAATCATTAATTTAAGATAGAAGCATACATTCTAAATTATTTCTCTTAAAAAAAGTTTGCTTACTTTTTCTATAAATACAAATAAAGTTTTTCAAAAGTTTGAAACCATATTTTATAGAAATTGTTAAACATTTTTTATAAGTCATTTAAAACTACTTTCAATTAAAAAGAAAAAAAGGGTTCCAAAGAGAGCCCATGCATTTTTTTTTAGAACTTCAGCTTTGTTAAATTTTTAGATAGGTATGTCTACTTGAACATAAGACATAAAAATATTTCAAAATGTATGAGTTACGATGATTTAGACTTATGATTTTTTTCCTCTAAAAATTGCTTATGAAACTTACAAAAGTTGATATACATACCTTAACATTGCTAATGATAGACTTTAAGTGCTCTACTAGCATTCACACGTGAAGAAACAAGAAGAGAATAATAGAATCTCAATTGAATTCTACTATAAAAACTTGATGCATTAATAACAAACCAATTGCAAGAACTACTCAAACTGTGTAAGGCCTATATGAACAAACTGTAAGCCTTATATAAGTACATATATTGTTTGTTATCCCCTCTCAAACTCTTATCTTGGAAAGACCAAAAGTTTGTTTATAAGTTCCTGAAACCTGTGATTATGAGAGACTTTGTTAATATATCCTCCATCTAATCTTCATTTCAGACATACCTTACATCAAGTAGCTAACTAGTCATTTGTTTTCTAACAAAATGAAAGTCGATTTCTATGTGTTTGGTTCTAGTATGCATCATTGAATTTTTTGACAAATGTTGAGTGCTAGCATTGTCACTATATACAATTGGTATTTCTTGCAATTTCAAGCTCAGTTCACATAGTAAAGACCTTTAACTAGATCACCTTTGTAGTGGTAGAAACAAGTGCTCTATATTCTGACCCATTGAAGAACGAGATACCACCTTCTATTTACTAAAGCCTTAAGAAATTAAGCTATCACCAAAGAAGACACAGTAAGCACCTATGCTTCATTTGTCATCAACACTGGAAGCCTAGTTTGCATCTAGGAAAGAAACCAAATCAATCTCTTCATTTTTCTGTAATAACAGACCATATGTTGGTGTTCCCTTTAGGTATCTAAACACTCTTTTACAGCTTGCCAATGCAACTTTGTTGGAGAAGAGAATAATTGGCATAATTTGTTTATAAAAAATGCAATATCTTTTTGAGTTACAATGAGGTACTATAATGCTTCCACCACACTTCTATAAGTATGTGGATTAGCAAGTACTTATCCATCATACTTGGAGAGTTGCTTGCCAATTGGCATAGGATTGGGAAAAGATTTCACATTACTCATCTCAACCTTATCCAGTAAATCTTACAAGTATTTCTTTTAAGAAAGATGCAGAAATTCACTTGTTCTTAGAACTTCAATTTCTAAAAAGAAAGACAAAGTAACAATATATTTTAAAGCAAATTAAGTATGCAAGAGTGTAATAAACTCCTGAATAATGTTAGCACTTGTCCTTATAACAATGATATTATCAAAATATATCAATATTAGAGTCGAGTCTTGATTATGAGACATATAAAATAGTGAAGCGTTATATTTGGAATTGACAAATCCCATGCTAACCAAATTTGCACTTAGCTTTTAAAACCAAGCTCTAGGAGCATATTTAAGTACATAAAGTGCCTTCTTAGACTTATATACCATAGGTACTATAGATTGAACTTGAAATACTTGAGGTTGAATCATGTACTCCACTTCTTCAAGATTCCCATTCAAACAAGCATTATTGACATATAGTTGCCTTATGACCTAGTTCTTACTTATAGTTATAGCAGGGATCAACCTAATTGTAGTATGCTTGACTATAGGGTTAAAAGTTTCAAAAAAAATCATCTTCCTTTTGATGATACCACTTAGCCACAACTCTAGACTTCAATATGTCAATCTCACGTGTATGCTTTCTTTTAATTCTATAAACCCATAAATTGCCTATCATCTTCGTATATTTTTCAAGAGGAATTAACTCCCACATCCTATTTTGCATAAGAGCATCATACTCTTCCTTCATTGAGACCATCCATTCAGGATTTTTCTTTGCTTCAATAAAACTAGTTGGTTCTACATTAGGAACAGAAAGGCCTTAGCTAAGTAAGTTTTTTTGGTTTTTGAATAATCTCTTTTAACCGAGTGACCATAGGATGTGTGTTGAAGATATTAGAAGGTTGAGATGGTTTATGTAGTTGAATAGAAGATTTAACACAAGTTGAAGGAGGTAAATAAATGTTAGGACCAACTAACTGTGTCTCACAAGCACCAAAAGGTGAATGAGGTGATGACTATGGAAGAGGAGACAAAGAATGTTCTACCAAAATAGGAGGTAATGGTGACAAGTCAGACATAAAAGGTTAATTAAAGTCAGAAGAAAGAGAAGGTATATATTGAACAGATTTTAAAGGGTCTAGTGTGTAAGGATTGACCAGAGAGATTTTAAAGGGTCTAGTATGTAAAGATTGACCAGAGAACTAGGTATAAGAAAAATACAAACAAAAATCAAACAAAAGATCATTGAAACCTGTTTCATTTTGTTTTTCAAGAAATGGAAAATGATGTTCATGGAACTCTAAATGTCTACTAGTTATTATCTTTCTAGTATAAAGTTCGTAGCATAAGTAACCCTTGTGATGTGATGCATACCCTAAGAAAACACAATTGGTAGATCAAGGTTCAAGCTTATGTTTGACACAAGCTCTAAAGTAAGGAAAGGTTAGATAGTTAAACACTCTCAAAAACATATATCAGGTGATCTTTTATAAAGGATAGTATAGGGTGAACTATAATTCAACACCTTTGTGGGAAGTCTATTTTGTAAATAGATAACAATTCTACATGCATAACTCCATAATCGTGTAGGCACACCAGAATGAAGCAAAAAAGATAAACAAACTTCAACAACTCTTTTTATTCCATTTCCACAAAACCATTTTATTCTAAAGTATAGGAACATGTCATACAATGAATTATGCCTTGTATGAAATATTCCTATGCACATGTACTTGAACACACTTGAACTTATGCTTAAATTGTCTATCAACCTTCGTATTAAACAACTTAAGAGCAACCTTTGCTTGACTCTTAGTAGAAAGGAAGTAAATCCACATGTACTTAGTATGATCATCAACTAATAGAAGAAAATACTTATAACAGCAAACATATGTTCAAAATGATGCTTATATTTATTTGTACTTGTTATAAAGGGTAATTTATGAGCTTTAGCTAAAAGACAAATCGCACACTTATATTCTAATACAATATGCAGAGAAGGAGTAGCTAAACTTGCAACTTTATTTAGAACAACATCTAAAACATGTCCTAATTTAGAATGTCAGTTAATATTCTTGTTGGAATAACTAGCAAAAATTTCCTTAAGAGACAAAGAAGAAAACTGAACCTGGGAAGAGTAGTTCTTGTCACTGTGAATCTTATAGAGTCCATTGTTACACTTTTTTTTTTTTGAAAAAGTGTCTGCCTTTTGGAAGGATCCTTAACATAGAAATGAGAAGGATGAAACTCAACAAAAATATTATTGGCTACACACAAATGATGGACTAGTAGTAGATTTGAATAAACTTATGGTGAGTGTAAAATATTATTTAATAGCAGCCTATGATGATTAAGATCAAGCTCTCATACGCTTACTTGTGAAATAGAGATCCATTTCCCACTACCACACCTTTATATCTAACATATAATGTTGAACCTGCAAGATTGCCTTCATCCCTGGTCAGATGGTGAATAGATCCACTGTCAAGAAGCCAACCTGATGAGTTCTTCTATTGTGATCTAGATTGTTTCAAGAAAACATATAGATTTCAAGGCTTAGGACTAGAACTAGAATTTGAACTATTTGTATTTCCTCCAAAAGACTTGCCAGGAATATTGAGATTGTTAAATCTTGCAACATTTTGAAGAAGCTGACTTTAATACAACCTATGATCAAGAACCACTTTTTCCTCGATGAGTAGCAAACTTTAAACTTTTTGAAGAGTAGGTTTTACAATTATTGTGTTGAGAAATGTAACAAAGCCTTTATAATTAGCTCTTAGGCCACACAAGAGATACATGATCAACTCTATTTTAGGAACTTTGTTACCAACAATAGTGAGATGATCTGCAATACTTTTCACTTTAGCCAAAAAATCATGTATGAGTAGTGAATCCTTCCTAATATGTTGCAATTGTATTTTCAATTCCATAATTCAAAATCTAGTTGAAGAAGAGAAAATTCCTTCAAGAATAGTCTACATTCTAGCTATTATAGGTGAAGGTGACTCATAAATGTAGAAAAACATCTCCTTTATAATAGATTTGTAAATCTAGCTTTTCAAGAGATTATTCTTCTGATTCCACAATGAAAAATCAAAATTCAATACTATATTACCAACTTCATTAGTGATAAATTGTGAAGGAATGCTATAGCTGATGTCAAGGTATGAATCCAAGCCATACACCATAATTGACCTTAATAATTATTCCTTTTAGATTAGAAAGTTAGTGCGAGCTAATTTTATAAAAAATATTGGACTATTTGGCAATGAAGAAACTGCACAAACAGATCTTCCTAAAAATTAAGATGTACATGATGCAAACAAAGCATTATTTGTAGTATTTACATCATTTCCAATGAACACAAAATTTGTCACAGGATCTGCCACTGAACCTTTCCATAAGCTTCTTATTTAGCTTTGGTACCAATTAAGAAAACAAGAAACTCATAGAGAGGATTTTCAGAGTTCTTGAGAAGAATAAACTCTTAGAAAATATTAACTTCAATTAATTAAATTGTAATACGCATTACAAGTTTTGTTTATACTACTTGTTTCTAATGAAGCTGTTCATACGTGTAAAGTGCTCTACTAGTATTCACATGTGAATAGACGAGAAAAGTATAACATAATCAAAATTGAATTCTATTATGAAAATTTGTCGCACTAATAAAAAACCAATTACAATAATCACTCAAATTGTGTAAGGCTTACAAGGACAAGTTGTTAGCCTTACACAGGGTACATATGTTGTATGTTATAACCATAATATTTTTTCAAAGTTACTATTTTAACTCTTTATACTAGATTCAATACTACCTTTCTTTAGCCAATTTGTACCAACAGTAATAATAAATATATTTATTTACTATAATTTAATTAGTATGGTTTCAATATATGATTTGATATAGACAGAAAAATTTTGTTTATCAAGTACAATAATAAATAATGATACAATCAAAATTTAAACGCCATTTAATTTTAAAAATAAAAACAAAAACAAAAATGTGCCTTTATGTATGGATAGAGATGTTAAACAAACTATTCAACCCAACTCATTTAATTTAGAGTTTGGTCATGGAGTTCATGAGCTAAAAAAACTTAATTTATTTAACTCATGAACTTAAATGAGTAATTCACTTGAGCTTATCATCAGTTCACTAGCTTATTTGACAAAGACATATTGAATTTAAAAGCTATCAAATAAGAAAAAATAAAGGAGTTATCAAAATGTAATTGTTAATTATTACTATAAAGTTAACAAAAATACTTATATTAATCAAATTAATAAATAGAAAAAGTAATAATTTATTTTATTGAAAATAAAATAAAAGATAAAATTATATTGGATTTATATTAGAATATTTCAATAAATATAGAATTTTAAGATAAATAGTAACTTAAAAAATATACACGATATAATTGAGGTTAAAGAAATGATTATTTACTCAACTTTAAAATTTAAATTGTAATAATTCATAATAATTTATAATTAAATCTATATATTATTGAAAATATCAATATTCTATTTGATAAGATATGTTATATTTTAAAATTTTGAGTTTTTTTTTAAAAAATTATGCTCATTTTATTGATTATTGTTAATATTTTATTAACTATTTTTAAAATATAAACTGTATTAATTAACAAAATATTATAATTTATTTCATTTATGATTAGAAATCTATATAAGTCTAGTTTCTAAAAAAATTTACAGTTTGTAATTTCATGTTATTTATAAAAAAATTATGCATATTTTACTAATGATTGTTTAGATGGAGAAGAATATTTCTTATTTACTTTTAAAATATAAACTATATTAATTCACAAAATATTATGCATGGTATCTTATACCATTAAAAATTTATAAAAATCTAGTTTCTAATATTTTTAAGATTTGTGCTTTCACGTTCTTATAGAAATTATACACATTTCATTAATGATTGTTTAAAATTAGAAAAACACTTTTTTACTTATTTTTAAAATATAAAATGTACTAAGTCACAATATTCTATGAATGATTTCAAATATCATTACAAAGTTTTAGAAGTTTAGTTTGTAATAAATTTTAGGGTTTATGATTTCGAGTTTTTTTTATAGAAATTTATGCTCATTTTACAAACAATTATTCAAATTTGATAGAATATTTTTTTACTCATTTTTAAAAGATAAATTATAATATCTCACAAAATATTATGAATCATTTCATATGCAATTATGAGAATTCTAAAAGGCTAGTTTTTAAACTTTTTTACGTTTGTGATTTCGAGTTTTTTATAAAAAAATTATGCTTAACTTAACATAACTTAACTTAAAATGTTAAAAATTAAAAATTAAAAATTAAAAATTAACTTAACATATATATATATATATATCCAATTTTTAATTTTAATTTTTCAAAATTGTAACTAGAATTTTGGTTATCAAGTAAGTTTTATTTTTTTTAAATATTTTAAAATTAAAAATTTAATTATAAAACCAAAAAAATTAAAAATTAGAAATTAAAATGGATATTAAACATAACTTAAATATTTAAATAATTTAAATAAATTTAATAAAAAAAATTAAATAAATTTAATAAAAAAATTAAATAAATTACTTATAAGCTGTCAAACTTAATTCAACTAAGATGAGTTAACTTGGAGCGAATTGAATCAAGTTAGGTCATCTGATACTTGTATAGATAAACTATACTAACCCAACCCAAGACTAAAAGCCCATGTAAAGTTGTAAAGTCTAATGATATCAATATCTCTCTAAATATTAATTGTACAATCATTACAAAACTGTGAAAATTGTAAACGAGGTGTTAAAATATTATCGGACAAAATGTATCTTTATATAGTCTTTATTATATCAAATTTTAATTAAATTTTAAATTAATGTATTTTATAATTTTTTTTATAAATAAAATTTTATTTTTAATCATATTTATGTTGGTGTGTATGCATGAACAAAATGTATCTTTATACAGTCTTTATTATATCAAATTTTAATTAAATTTTAAATTAATGTATTTTATAATTTTTTTTATAAATAGAATTTTATTTTTAATCATATTTATGTTGGTGTGTATGCATGATATATTTTTTTTTCCATATTATATAAAAACATATATATTTTTTATATAATTATAAGGAGATATTAAAAATAAAATATAATAAAAACTAATGGGTTAGATTTGGTTATCTTTTAAATAGACACAACTTTATTACAATGATAATAACAGTCATTATGATTTTTTTTATTGTTAAAAGATTAGGTGAGGGGTGATGAGAGGTCAAAATCAAAATAGCAAAGTAAAATGCAAAGCAAACAATTTTAGACTTCTAGGCATAGTGGACCTGCATAATTCCACCCGTCACGGCATTGATTTGCCGATAAATTTCCCTCGATAGTCAAATACAGTATAAAATTATCTATAATTTAAATTCTTTTAAAAACCACCATACTTTTAAAACTCATAAAAAAAATTAAAAATTTAAATATTAATTATTTTGTAGTATAATCACTAAAATGTCATAAACGCAAACCCCATGAGTGTAAAGTATGATTATTTAAGTGTTTTTTTTATTTATTTTTAAAAAATTATTATTTGGGTTTCTTATCCATTTATCCTAGTGTAGGATTATGGCGCGTGGGAGGAAGAAGGATGTATTACAAGTTACAACTACAGTACCCGTCTCGCGTGCCTTCGAAGGATAATTATATTTTCAACTACAATTTTATGGGAGGTCGATATGGACACATTTTTAATATCATCACCAATATTATGTTTTTTTTTTGCTATTACAAAAAAGAAATAGAAAAAATAACAGAAAAAGAGGGGTTTTTTTTGGAAGTGAAAGAAATGGTTTTATTAATTAATTATCTAATTTACATCAATAGTGAAAATTAAATATAGTTAATTTGGTGTTTTTTTTTCCTAACCATATTTCAAATTCAAAATAAAATAAAATATATAATTAGCAAGATATTGAGTAAGTTCATTTGCTTTTGATAAAATTTTCAGGAGCCCGCTTACATTATATTTATGTTATGTTTTGTTAATTACATAAACATTATCTTAAACGAAAAGTAGGTTGGACTAAATTATTTTACATGATATGGAAAATAAAAAAGCCAGTGTTTTAATATAATTTAAATTATTATTATTACAGTAATTTTTTTTATTAATAATAATAATATTAAAATAAAGTAAGTAATTTATATATTTTTATTATGTTAATAAAAAATATAATTATAATAATATTTTTTTATCTAAAATAAAATTATTCTAAATACGGTAAGAAATCATAATCATCAAACTAAGTAGCAGTAGCAGTAGCAGTAGCAGGTGGGAACCCCAAACATAAAGTGGACTCATCTTTAGTTGAGAGCCTGAGCTTGAGATGCTCGAGAAGAACTAAAAATAAGTCATCTTTGTTGAATGTATTAATTAGTTTTATATTCTCGAAATAATTTATAAAATAATTTATTTTATTATAATCATGTTAATAATATATCTATATTTTTAAATTTATAATTATATTTATAATATATAATAATTATATAATTATGTATAAAATTAAATATATTTTTATTATTAAGTATAATTTATAATAAAATTAATATTTTAAATATTTTTATAAATTATTTTATATATCATAAAATTAAAATAATTAAGGAGATATATATTACATAAAGAGCCAATATGACCTTCAAAAAGAAAAAAAAAAGAGAAAATAAGATAATGTGGATGGAGCCATCTAAAATGGCAATGCAATAATGAGACTTGACATTTGAGAGAGGGCTCACACTTCAATTTGGAGACAACTGACCAAACCAAAAGGCAAAGGGCAAAAGTTGCAAACCTTTTAGCTCTCTCCCTTACAAATATATTCAAAACCCATCTTGATTCCATGGTCTATGCCGTTGTGCTCTCCTTGATTCCCTGATGCTTGTCCTCTTCCTATCTCAGTCTCCTCCATGTATGATCTTTTTATTGAACGTATGAGCTTCTTTTTAGTTCCTCATATAGCTAAAAATCTATAGATAGAAATCTGTATTGTCGTTTTTATGCTTTTAGTCAAAAGTCCCGAACCAACCATCATTGGTCCTTGTCAAGCAGTGACCTACTAATCTGCTGATTTGTCCTTCTACACCATTTGGGTTTTACGTTTGATGCTCCAAATTCAAATTGGGATGTGGGTTTTCTTGGTCAGGGCCATGGTTTCAGCCTTCATAGTAGCAACTTAAGAACTTCACAAAAGGTGGAGGCCAGGTTAGTAACGTATTCTTCTCCATTTTTCTCAGCTCTGTTTGCTTTCTCTGCAACGTAAGAATTGCTTTTTCATTTTCTCCAATTTATATTTTGGGAAAGAAACTGATTTTATCTTAATACAATGTAAAAGAAAATGGAACTTTACAGCGTTTGAAGTTTATACGGATTTTATTTCATTTTCTTTTCGTGGGTTTGTTTTGATTTTAAATATGTTGAAAAAACAAGAAATAATTCTACACAAAAGAGCTCTTATTATTTTCTTCATCTTTTCGTTAAAATTGTATAGCTATTTATAAGGAAATTTTACTCCTTCAATTACTCTTTGAATTAAACATTCCTTGAATTACTCCTTGAATTAAAGATTACTTGTTTTACTACTTGAATTAATGATTCCTTGTTTTACTCCTTGAATTAATAATTCCTTGTTTTACTCCTTGAATTAATAATTCCTTGTTTTGCTCCTTGATTTAACGTCATTGTTTTATTTCTTGAATTAAGAACTAATATCCAATACTCCCCCTCAAGCTGGATCGAAAAGGTTTATGGATCCAAGCTTGGACAAAAGTCGTTGAAACTGATGAGAAGCCAAGGGCTTGGTGAAGATGTCACCAGGTTAATTGAAGCTTCTTGTATAATGTGTCAATCACTTGTGATTAAACTTGTTCACGAATGTAATGACAATCAACTTCAATGTGTTTCGTCCTCTCGTGAAACACTGGGTTTGATCTTATATGCGTAGGCTACCGATTGTCACAAAATAAGGACATAGGAAGAGTTGTAGGAACATCTAAATCACATAGAAGACCTTTAAGCCATATCAACTCACATGCAGTTGAAGCCATTGCACGATACTCAGCTTCGGCACTTGATCTGGCGATGACGGTTTGCTTCTTACTCTTCCATGTGACCAAGTTTCCATCGACAAATGTACAGTAGCCAGTGGTAGACTTGCGATTGATTGCATTCCCTGCCTAATCAGCATCACAATATCCCATTATTTGTGTGTTATCATTCTTCTTCATGATGATACAACGACCTACTGATCCTTTTAAGTAGCGTAAGATCCTTTTAACAAGGGTCAAATGCTCAAGTGTCGGAGACGGCATGAATTGGCTCACAATACTTACAGAATATGTGATGTCAGGTCTGGTGATTGTTAGGTAGATCAACTTACCAACCAATCGTTGGTAATAACTTATATCCGTGAGTGGCGTGCCTTTTAAGCTAGGTTTGAGCTTGCTGTCAAGAGGGGTAATGGCTGGTTTAGCATCACTCATTTTAGCTTCCTTGAGCAAATCTAGGACATATTTCCTTTTGTTAAGAAAGAGTCCCTTGTGCGAGGTTGCCATTTCTATACCAAGAAAGTACTTCAATATTCCAAGGTCTTTAATTGCAAACCTTTGTCTAAGGGATTGTTTGAGGTTGAAAATCTCGTCAGCATTATCACCTGTAATTATCAGATCATCTACATAAATCAGAACAACCAATTTTCCTATAGCTCCTGTGCGAACAAATAGTGAAGAATCGGCATTGCTGCTTTTGAAACCAACACTAGTGAGAACTGAGCTTAGCTTGGCATACCAAGCTCGTGGGGATTGTTTCAAACCATAAATGGATTTGTGCAATTTGCACACTAAATCCAGTTCATTGCTTTGAGGATGCCCGAGTGGGAATTTCATATAGACTTCTTCTTCGAGATCCCCATGCAAGAATGCATTATTCACATCCATTTGGTACATGGATCATCCCTTGTTTAGCCACAGACAGTAGCACTCTTACTGTGTTCATTTTTGCAACAGGTGCAAATGTTTCTTTGTAATCCACCTCGAATGTTTGAGTGAATCCCCGAGCCACCAATCTTGCTTTATACCTCTCAATTGATCCATCTGACTTGAATTTGAGCTTATAAATCCATTTGCAACCCACGACTTTCTTGCCTTTTGGAAGTTTGGTGATGCTCCATGTGTTGTGTTGATCTAGGGCTTTAAGTTCTTCTTGCATGGCTTCCTTCCACACCTCTTGGCTATTGGCCTCATGAAATTTTGAGGCTCATTGTAACTCGATATAGTGCTGAGGAATGCGGCATGGGTTGGTGTCACTCTCTTATATGACACATAATTTGAGATGGGATGTGTGGGTTTGTAGGTGACAAAGTCTTGAAGTCTTGTGGGAGGTTGCCTAACATGCATTGGATTACGTCGTGGAGCAAGAGGAGTTATCTTACACTCGTTCACATCTTGTACCATATTGTGAGGATCATCTTGATTATCACCATCTTCATGCAGTGTACCATTAAGAAGACATCCTTCATTGTTACTTTCAGTGAGAGATGTATCAATGTTGACATGGTTGGGATCTTGTTGTTGTAGAACCTCAAGTTCGATTCTTGGTAATGGAAACACATCCAATATGTCATCCCCTTGACTTGTGATTTCATGTGACTTGTTGAAAAAAGGGTTAGTTTCATAAAATCAAACATCTTTAGACACACTTAATCTCCTAAGTTGGGGATCATAACACTTATATCCCTTTTGTGTAGATGAATAACCAAGAAAAATACATTTAATAGCTTTAGGATCCAATTTATCTCGATGATGAGATTGAATATGTACAAAATAGATACAGTCAAAGACTCTAAGGTGTGAGAGGTTAATTTGCCTTCCTTTCATGACATCTAGGGGAGACTTGAAATCCAAGACTCAACTGGGTAATCTATTGATGATGTAAGCAGCTGTCATAACCCCTTGGGACCAGAATCTCTTTGGTACATACATTTGTAGCATTAATGCTCTAGTTTTTTCAAGTAAGTCTCGATTTTTGCGTTCAGCTACACCATTTTCTTGAGGTGTGCCAACACAACTTGTTTGATGCATAATGTCATGAATGCTCAAATATTGTTTCATGATATAGGACATGTATTCGGTGCCATTGTCAGACCTTAAGGTTTGAATTTTAGAGGAGAAATGATTTTTAACAAGGTTATAAAAGTCCTTAAATACTTTTATAACTTCATTCTTAGACTTTAAAAGATATAACCATGTGACTCGAGAAAAATCATCAACAAAAATCACAAAATACTTATAACCATCAAAAGATTCATTAGTTGGTCCCCATACATCTGAATGGACTAGTTCAAAACACTTATTAGCCCTAGACAAGGAAGAATTAAAAGGCAATCTAGTGGCCTTAGACAAGTGGCAAGTTTCACATGCAATTACATCATTTCCTAAGTTTGGAAATAAAGTTGACAAAATTGGTGGAGAAGGGTGAGTTAAACGTTGATGCCACAATTGATTATCTTGGATAGGGTTAAACTTGGCTTGGAAACCTCTGTGATTGCTCTTGGATATGTAATAAAGACCATCTAAGTAAAACCCTTCACCAATCGTCTTTTTGGTGACACAATCCTAAAAAATGACATTGTGATGAGAAAAAATGGCTAAGCAATTCAAGGTATTTGTGATTTTTCCTATAGATAGAAGTTGGAAGGGAAAAGAAGGTACATATAAAACCGCCGACTCGATTTCATCTGACATTAATTTTATTTTTTCCTTTCCTAAAACCTTTACATTCTCACCATTTGCAATTGAAACTTGAGAAGGATTTGCTAATTTTTCAAACTTATGAGACTTTGACACATGGTTTGTCATATGATCTGTGGCATATGAATCTACAACCCAAAAATCATGCAACATATTTATTTTAAGAGCAGTTTTAAAGGCTTTTATGATACCTTGTATGTCCTCTTGTGGTATGAGTTTTGTATCTGCCAAGAAACCTGCAAACTTGCCTAGCAATGCTGTCGAGTTTCTTTTTTCTATGCTATCCACACAATCAATTCTAGATCCTCCTGTCATGCTTTGAAGATACAACATAAACTCATTCATAAGTTCAGCTGGATTTGCTGTGAAGTTTTTGAATGGATCAGACCCATTAGAGGTAGAGGCAAAAGCATGATTTGTACGGTATGCAGTACGATTCACTTTCTGTAAACCCTTATCCTTTATAAAATCAGGTTTTAATTCTGGATGTATAATCCAACATGTGTCCTTAATATGGCCCGTATATTTGCAGTGTTGACACTTCAAGTTTGGATGCTTCCCTTTGTACTTTTTCTCGTTGGTTAGATAGGCTCTTGCCTCAGGTGCACTAGCCATTGTATCCTTGTTCATGAATTTCCTCCTTATTTCTTCACGTTGAATTGTCGCACATACATTGGTGAAGAAAGGAAGTTCAGTATTCATGAGTATGTGGCATCATATATCTTCATATGTTGAATCGAGACTGGACAGAAGTTGAAATATCTTATCTTTTTCTGCTCTTTTTTGTAACAGAGCTACATCGGTTGTATGAGGACGATATATTTCTAACTCATTCCACATGCTTTTCATGCTTCCTAAGAGTTGTACAAAAGGCTTACCATCTTGCTGCAGATTTGAGATGTTCTTCTTTAATTGAAAAACTCGTGTAGCATTGTTTTAACTGTCATACATTTCCTTGACCGTCTCCCATAATTGATATGCAGATTTAGAGTAACTGAATATTTTAATTAATTTACGTTCCATGGAATTTAGGAGCCATGACATAACCAGCTGATCCTTACTAAGCCAGGATTCATAGGTTGGTGAGGAAACATCAGGTACTTCGATGCTTCCATTTATGAATCCTAACTTGGACCTTTCACCTAGAGTCACTGCTCTTGACCAAGGTAAGTAATTAAACTCATTCAACAAGATTGAGCTTAATCTTTGATTTGGGTTGACATCCACCTCATGCATATTCATGAAGGAAAGCACCGATGAACTTTCAGTTTCTGATCCTAGCGGATTGTCTTCCGTCATTTCAAAGATTGAAGATGCTAAGATAATAATAAAGCAGAAGCAAATTAATTTTCCTGCTCTGATACCATGTTGTAAAAACAAGAAATAATTCTACACAAAAGAGCTCTTATTATTTTCTTCATCTTTTCATTACAATTGTATAGCTATTTATAAGGAAATTTTACTCTTTCAATTACTCTTTGAATTAAGCATCCCTTGATTTACTCCTTGAATTAAGGATTCCTTGTTTTACTCCTTGAATTAAGGATTCTTTGTTTTGCTCCTTGAATTAAGGTCCTTGTTTTATTTCTTGAATTAAAAACTAATATCCAATAAAATACTTCCAGTATTTGTGAGTTAATTGACTTTTTGCACTGGCTGCAGAGTTTGAAACTCTACTGTTTAGTTTAATAATCAGGTTGTCCGTTTGTCTTTGTCTGAAATAGCTGTGGAAATGTGGACAGCACTACCTAATTTATGACATTTTATTTTTTGTACTTTTGTATATGATACTTAGGTCACAGTTCTTGATCCCTTGAGAATTAAAATAAAGGGTATTGGTATCTTATAAGTTGCTATTCAATAGGCTGTTCTCACTCACATACAAATAAGCAGCAGCAGATCAGATGCTCGGTCACATGTGCATGTTGGGATTCTTGAGTTTATTATGTGCTTCAAACAGGAAACTATTTTGCAGGGTAGCTTTAAACAGGGTGATAATGCTAGGCTGTTTTCATTTTCAACCGTTGTCTCTACTGGATTTTAAATTGTGTATCTTTATGGTTGCAAGATAAAGAATCCTCAGTAGCCTTCTGCTTCATGGGAACGATGGCAGCCTTTACTTCACAAGTTCCCCTAGAAGTATCTAACTTTGATGAAGTTTCAATGCATCAGAGCATGCTCTTCTCTGATAGTCTTAAGGTACTACTCATTGGCTGCTCGAACTAATTTGTTGTTTTTTTTGGTTTCCTAGTTAGAATGCATGCAATTTTTCATGAAAGTTCAACTCTTGTTTCACTGGCTTCAATCAAAAATGTGTATCCTTTTAGTCTGATGGAGAAACTTGTTTGACCTAGTTTCATTGCCTCTCCTAGGTATTTTCTTTTGTGATGAGTATTTGATCGACAAGAATTGTGTACAATGAATACGCAACTATATGTATCGCAAATAAGTAATATAATGATAAGAAAAAATTGTTTACTGCAAGATTAATAAATTAGTTATATAGCTATACATGAATTTGTTCATAAAGCTCATATTTTTCATAAAGAAAGACATTAAAATTGTTAAAGAAAGGAGAAAAATAATAAATACAATCAATCTCTTAAATTGTAGTACCAATCTTCTCTTAAATTGTAGTACCAATCTTCTCTTAAATTTTCACCAAAATTGTATCTTCTTTTGTTTTTCTTAGTATTGTTCTTTTTTAGTGGCTCCAAAAACTGATGAAAAATTGATAATTTTCAACCATTAGAGTTTTTGGGATAGTTAGGGGTTAAATTAAGCTTTAGATAAAATTTGGACCATCAGATCAACTTCGGATCAAGGATTGGGATGAAAGAAAGAAAAAGTAACCACATGGTCAATAGTAATGCTACACATGAGACGGGAGATTCACTAGATGAACCAGCGCACGATGCGTGGTGTGGGTGACTGGTCGTAGTTAACATGAGCTGAGTCAGTGCCACATGGGGCGACGTGATTCGCGGATATGAATTGCGTGGCATTCTGGTGGAAATCACGTGACAGTGTGTGGCACGCCTGTTGACCACATGGTGAAACTTGAAACGAATGTCGTACCGACACGTGGCATGTCTTAGGCCACCCAGTGCACAGTGCATGCTTTGATTGGCTCTCTTCACATGTGTGGCATCTATGTAGCGACAACTAGTTAGCTTCTCTGCTTATGTGGTCTCTACATGGCATCTTTTGATTGGTCTTGCATTAAAAAATTTATATAAAATCAATAAAAATTCCTAAAAGTTTCCAACAAATATATTTTCATATCTTTTCACTAAGAAGTTTATATTTTAATATTTTTAATTCTAAAAATACTATTTATTAAATAAAACGAGCAAATATTAAGCAGAAAAGTGCATTGATAACTCTAGGTAGAGTTATCATTATTTAAATCTCCCAAAACTATAATTGCTAGACCTTTCTCTTATTGCTTACATG